>CAWUFW010009920.1:210000-741671 GCA_963921515.1 Calotriton arnoldi | reverse complement strand
AAGAGGGGTTGTCCGAGGAGGGAAAAGTGAGAGGCCGATGGCCAAGCGCAACTCCCAGGAAGCCTGAACCTGTTCTGGATGTTCGCCTTTGTGCACAGACTGTTCACCCTGTTGACGGCAACACTACTCCCACACATTGCATGGGGAGTACAAGTTGGACCAATGTGTCAGACAACTGTGGCCCCGATACTGGGGATCCTGTCTACCCGGACTTTCAATTCACCTAGGAACTTGGGATTGCAAGATTCATGTACAGCACAACCCATCCTATGCACTATTAACACAAATGTATCACAATAAACACACTAATACACCATACTTGCCTCTGTCGTGATTCCAACGTGGGTGCTGTTATGGGGATGATGAACTGCAAAATTACACTGTGTATGCGAACTGCAACAGCAAGGACAACACAGGCATGTGAGTACAGGCAACGTGACACACATGAGGGAGACACACCACCAGGACTACACGACACATACACACCTAGGCCATCTGACTCATTGCCTACACTGATGTTGCCAGGGAAGACGGTGCAATGCACAGACACCACACCCATTCCCAGTTGTAGTCAAGTAGCCCACAGGTGCAGTAAGCAAATGGCAGTCAAATGTGTGACCACAGACAACGCACATCACAAAGTGAAGCACAGGTTTATTACACAGTTGCAACATGCCGTAACCACTACAGATGCAAGGTAACCCCACCTGGTAGCGGGCACACAGTCAACAACTGTAGACGGAAGGAAGTCCATGGGTGTGGCGCACATCACCTGTAGGGACACAACAGCTACCAGCCTGGATGTGCAATCACGTCGTCGGTGGACACAGTTGACCAAACGAATCTGAAAGTACCCTGTGAAGGACAGAAATGACACACAGTCAAAAGCAATGGAGTACAGGACAGAACAGCAAAACTCATGCACAATACATGTTACAAGATACCCACCCAGAACCAAGTTAGCATGTCAACACTGTTGGGGAGTACAGCCCACCTGTCACCACACATCGCAACACACATCCAGTCAAGTAGCCCATGGACACACTCCAACAGCACCAGAGCACCACCCACACATCATGCCAACTCACATCATTGACATGACACCTCAGGATACTCACATTCAGCTAAAGAAGTTGGTGATGAGCTGTGTGCGGACATCACCATCACCATCATCATCATCATCATCGTCACTGGCATCGTGGTCCAGGCCAGGATCCTCCACAGGTGGCGGATGTTGGTCATTGTCATCCTGGATGAGAGGCAACTCCTTCCGCACTGCCAGGTTGTGGAGCATGCAGCAGACGATGATAATCTTGCACACTTTCGCAGGGGCATATGGGAGGGACCCTCCGGTCTTGTCCAGGCAGCGGAAGCGGCTCTTCAGGAGACCAAAGGTCCGCTCAATCACTCTCCTGGTCCGACCATGTGCCTCATTGTAGTGCATCTGGGCAGGTGTCACAGGGTTCCTGAGGGGTGTCAGCAACCACGGCATGTTGGGGTATCCCAAGTCACCTATGGACAGACAAGTGCACATTAGCTGACTTGGAAAAGTGGGCGGAATACTACAGATCAGATCACACACAATGGCACAAAGTCAGTACACACCGACAAGCCAGGCACGCTGGTTCTGCATCTGTGCCATCATCCTGGGGAGGCGACTACTCCTCATCACAAAGGCATCGTGTGCTGAACCAGGGAAACGGGCACACACGTGTGTGATGGTCATGTCTGCAAGACACACCACCAGTGCATTGACCGAGTGGTAGTGCTTGCGGTTCCTGTAGGCCTGCTCCTGGGCCTGTGGTGGTACCAAAGCCACATGTGTCCCATCAATGGAGCCAATGACATGCGGCATCCTCCCCAGGGCATAAAAGTCACTCTTCACGTCAGTGAGTCGTCGCAGTCTAGGGAAATAGATGTGCCGGTTCAGGAAGAGCAACATTGCCGCCAAACATCGCGGAGCACACGGCTGAACATGGTCTGTGACATCCCACCAGCAGTCGCCACAGTATGTTGGAAGGTACCAGTGGCAAAGAAGTGTAGGGCTGCCATCACCTTCACCTTGGGGGTCAGCGCTGTAGGATACGGCCGGCCAGGCTGCAAATGTGGGGACAACTGCACTGCCAAATCCTCAATCAGCTGCCTGGTGAAGCGGTACCGTCGGATGCTGTCCCGTTCCACCATCGTTGCCAGGTCTGGGAATGGCCGATGGACAGCAGGAGCCCTGCAGTGCAGAGGAGAAGTAAGCAAGATTGTCAGTCACCCCACATATGCGGCATTGAACAAACTCAAGATCCCAACATACATCATTATGAGGCACAACTACATGAAGTGTGCAGTACCGGAAGGACATGTATGGTACATACATGGCCAACATCTGTCAACACGGTCCTACAGGTGGCATCAATTTGTCCCAGGTTGGCCCATTGGATATCATGAGGCCGTGTCACAGTTCCCATCTCCTGCTGCCATGTCACAATAACCCCCACAGTGACATGTGAGGACAGATGTGCCCCAGGCACCACAGCTCAACGACAGGTACATTCCCAGGGACCCTGTAATGCCACATGGACACTGGCATTACATGGAGTATCATGTATACACCACAGCAAAACAACCTTGACCCCCACAGGTAGTGGCCCCACTTGCCATGGCAGGACAGACATGGACGTCTGTGACACACACGCACAACATCAGAGTCCATGCACACACAACGTGGATGTGGAGACTGTCTCCCATTGTGCACATGAAATCAGAGACATTGTAAACACTACATGCACAAAGACTGTGGAGGACCATCACTATTGTGCCACTGGGACACCCTGGCTCAAACATACCGTCCCACATGGGACTCACGGGGTATGTGACATGACATACACATACACCACTGTGAAATGTGACCATGGCACATGCACAGATATGAACAGTTGCACATCACAGTGGTCATGTACACGTAACACCCAGGATCCTGTCCCCATGAACACATGCACAGCCTGGGGGTGGCTGCCCACAGGTGACACCCACAGGACAACATGTACACCAACATACACACAATAGGAAATGCAGCCTTACATGCCTTATGATAAGGTTTGGACAGGCTGTCGTGATGTAGGTGTGCCCCTCACTCCCTGGGAGCTATCTGTGGCTGGCATATGTCCATCTGAGACAGGCATGCTGACATATGCCAGTCACATGTACAGTGATGCGTTGAACAGCAATGGACCGATCGGTGCCTCCGGCCGGCCCATTGCTTTCAATGTGTGCGGTACGCGTTGTACCCCTGTGCGCGTTGAACAGCAATGGACCGATCGGTGCCTCCGGCCGGCCCATTGCTTTCAATGTGTGCGAGTGCGCGTTGTACCCCTGTGCGGGTTGAACTGCAATGGACCGATCGGTGCCTCCGGCCGGCCCATTGCTTTCAATGTGTGCGGGTACGCGTTGTACCCCTGTGCGCGTTGAACAGCAATGGACCGATCGGTGCCTCCGGCCGGCCCATTGCTTTCAATGTGTGCGGGTATGCGTTGTACCCCTGTGCGCGTTGTACCGCAATGGACCGATCGGTGCGCACCCATTGACAATGGGCTTGCCTGGCAACGGACGCGTTTTCGAATTTCGAGCGAGTCGGTTGCTGGAAAATCAGTTGGTCACCCACAACAATGTTGCAAAATCATGTATGTCATGAAGTTGAAGATTTGAAGGATGCTGTGGGCGTGTTTTGGTGCTGCTATTCCATGGATTGGCCAGATTCAGAAGATGCAAACGACTTGGACCTATCACTTTGGACACAAGGGACAGTATCTGCCTCTCCAGCACATATATATTGCTGGCTGTTCCCCTGAGAGCCCACTTGCCTGCACTACATGCTCCAAGACGACATCTGCCACTGCACTGCTGCTGTCTCTGCCCCTCTGGACCCTGCAATGGCACGTACTGTGGAGAGAGCCCCAGCCTTCAGCCTTGAAGAGAACCAGGCCCTGCTGGACAGCCTACTTCCACAGTACAGCAAGCTGTATGGGACACCAGGGAGCAGGTGAGTGTTCTGTGCACTGCCTTTCTGAATGTGCATTTTGTCTGACTAGCAAGGCTGAGAGTCTGCACGCCACTGGCTAGCAGGCTCACTGAGTAGTTGTCACCCCCATAGTGTGTAGTGACTTGCACTGGACAGGTATGGTGCAGTGACAGTGCATTTGAACATGGTTTTACTTCCCATGCAATGATACCATGTAGTGACGTCTGGCAAACTGTCCATGGTCAGCTTTGCACTGCCTGTGTACATCATGTGCCCCTGTGATTGAGACATGTATATACGACTGTGTCATGCACGGATATGTTGCATGTGTGGTAATGGCCTTTTCACTTTGTCATCCTGACAGGTTAATGCCCATCGGAAGCAGGAGATCTGGAAGGACATCGTCCGGGCTGTCCGGTCCATGGGGGTCTACAAGCGCCGGATCCGCAACTGCCAGAAGAGGTGGCAGGACCTTCGGGGCTGGACCCGGAGGATTGCACGGGTCCAGCTGAAGCTGTCGCCTCCTCGCAGGAGGGGCGGAACACGGACCCTGACCCCCACATGCTCCAGATCCTGGCGGTGGTCTTTCCAGACCTGGATGGGCAGCTGAAGGCCAGACAGCAGCAAGGAGGGTGAGTCAAAGACTGCACTGTGAACTCTGTATTACATGCTTTGTGCCCTCCTCTGGCCTGGTTCGACTGCCACAGTGCAGCAGTCATGTTGTCCAGGAGCCATGTCCCTCTATTGTGCACTGCCCACTGCTCATCTGATACCCAGGTGTGGCCCTTACAGTCAGGGAATTGTGTCACTTGGGACTGTGTCCTTGCAGTTTGCTTCACTAAAGGTGGGGGACAGCATCTGTTTCCCTGACTCTGTTGTGGGCATCATGGGTGGGTCCATTGTTCACACAACGCCTGGTTTTGGACATGTGATCTGCGTGTTGCTTTGATATGCGGTCCACTTGCTGAGCTGAGCCACCACATGTGCCTGGGGTATGTGGCACACGCCCATGCAGCGGGTGGGAACAATGTTTGGGCCTCAGGAGTGTGCAGATTACGTGTGTCACACATACATAGCCAGCTATCCACTGTCCAGGGCACATCCCTCATTCATGTGGAGCAGGACAGTCATGCCTACTCTAGGCCATGCAATGCACTCTGTACTCCCACTCCCGTGTATCAGCTGACACATTGTGCACAGTGATTTGACCCCTCCGGTGTCTGCCTCTGTGTCAGTGTGCTGTGGATTAGTTGCCAGGACTGCTGTGGTGTTTCTTGGTAGGGGCTCAGCATGCCCCTGGAGATGTGACCATAGGAGACGATACTTGTGTGTCACATAGGTGTTTGATCAGCTGCCCGTGCAGACTGGGGTATGCGAATGTGATGTTCAGGCAGCTGTTCCCCATTCACAGCAAATTGTGAGGGGCTCAGGTTCAGAGGGTAGTGTCACAGGTCTCCCATATGTCCAATAGGTGTGACCTGGACAGATGAGGGTTGAGATGATGTGTTGTGTGGGGGATGTACATGTGCACTTGTGCAGCTCCAGGACTTGCATTCCCCATGACCTACTATTGTGACACAGTGCATAGTGTTGTTGTCTGGCTGCCAAGTCATACATCACTGAGACAGTGATGTATGACTTAACAGTCATGCCTCTGCCATGGCATGTGTCAACTTATTTGTGGTCCTGCAGGGGACTGACATGTGCTACATGCACACCATAGTGGCGCTGGCTATCAGGACATGGGTGCATCATGGTGTCTGTCGCTGGTATGCATCACATGCATTTCCTATTTGACTCTGGGCATCCCTTTCATCCGGAAACCTGTACTGACTCAGTGGCAAGAGCTGTGATGTGTCCACACCGTGTCCTCTGCACTGTCCAACTACTGTGTACTTGGTGCATGTGTCCACACTGGGGTGTTGCAATCCAACAGACACCAGACAGATGGGTGCAAGGCCATGTGGGATGTGAGTGCCATGCTTGGCATCAGACTGACAATTGGCTTCTCCTGTTCAGTTAGGGCACTTTTAGCAATGTACAACTAATGATGCCAGGGCTTGCTCTGTGATGTGCTGTGCTCACAGTGGTGTGTGCGTTTGGTGCAGGTGACTGATGTCTGTCTGTTTCCCCATTGTTTGCAGATACATCCACGGCCACGGAAGGGGACAGCTCCACGGACCAGGAGGAGCCAGAGAGCCAGACTGGGTCAGCAGCCGAGAGTGGTCGGAGGGACCCAGTGGCACGGAGGGCGAGGGAGCCACACCGAGGAGTCCTCAGCACCATCCACCTCAGCTGAGGACCAGAGCAACTCGGAGGATGACTCCCTTGTGGAGGCGGGTGTCAGCAGCCACCACACCCCAGCTAGTGTTGCTGTCCCCGCCACCACCAGCACCACCACCGCCCTCCCATCGGCTCCCATTCCCCAGGTCCGTGGAGGCTCCCATGTTCGGGAGCGTGTCTCCTTTGGGCCAGGCACCGCACCCCCTGCCCCTGTGTCCCCTGCTGCCCTGAGTGAGGAGTCTGTGTACCTCCTTCGCCAGCTCCATGTAGGGCAGACAGCCATGCTGAGTGTCCTCCATGCGCACACCGCACTGTTGACTCAGCTGGTGTCGTTCATGGAGGGCATCTCGACGGGTATGTCTGCCCTACAGAGGAGCAATAGGTCCATGGACTCCTCCCTGACGGCAGCAGTGTCCCTCCTCAGACAGTCCCTCACCCCTCCTGCCTCTGCTCCATCCACACTCCCCAGCACCTTGCCCGTCCCAAGCACACACACACCGGCACAGGCACACACCAGCACACACACATCCAGCACACAGACACACACGCCACAAACTAAACGCACACGCACGCACAGTCAGGGGACTGAAACCAGACTCACAGGGGATGGGGCCCTGGTACACACACACGCATCCACGGGCACTGCGCAGTCCTCAGTTGCCTCTCCCTCCAAAGCACCCTCCCTTGCCTCACCTGCAACCCCAAAGACCCAGCGCCTCTTCCTCAGTGACCTCGGCCTCTTCCCCTCCGATCCAGCTGCCCCAGCATCCAGGGGGAAGAGGAAGCCCCCACACGGAGCAGAGTGCCCCTCGCCCCCGGACACCCTCCCCCAGGCGCAGACAGACTGAGGCCCCCACCCGCAAGTCCCCCAGAGTGGTAAGAGCAAGACCCCGCCGCCGCCCTGCAGCTCAAGCACCAGGTCACCTTCCTCCATCCCTCAGGCCCCCACTCCACAGGTGCCCCCGCCACACCCTGCCCCAGGTTCCCCCACCCACAGATATACCATCCCCAAGAGGCTCCGGCCTTCTCCCCTGCCACTTGCTCTCCCGGCACCACACCCCCCGCTGCGCTTGTCTGTGCCACTGATGTGGTGAGGGTGTCCTCCCCCTCTGTCCAGCCCACCTTGCCTGTTCCCCATTCTCCTCCCCTGGTGGTAGGCACTGCAGTGGAGTCCACTACCACCCTGTCTGACTTGGGCACTGCAGTGGCGGACCTGTCCACTCCATCTGCAGGGTCCACTGCAGTCGTGCCGGCACCCACAACATCTGAGCCATGCCCCCAGTTGTGCCGGCACACACCATGTCAGACACCTCCACTGCAGTTGTCAGTGGCTCTCCAGCACCCACCACCCCTTCCCTGCTTCCTCCTGGTGAGCCCTGATCCTGTCCCTGCGGTTCCTGGCCTACCCCCGGTTGCCCCTCCTAGTGGATTGTCCCTGGTTTTGTGCAGGCATGTGTAGGGTGGCATCTGCCACTGTCACCCACTTGTGACTTTGTTGATGGACTGGCCATTGGCCTTTGTTTATGTTCTACCGGACTTCTACTTTTAATGCCACATATGCTGAATAAAGCAACTTTCTGTTCTCTAGTGCTTTTGCTTCTGATGTACATGATGTTGATGATGCTAAGAATGCCCTTGCTGCAGTGATGGTGATATTTGGTCTCATGATAATGAAGTGTTACTGTGCAGGAACCCATGTGGTCCAGGGGTTATGTGTCCTATCCTTTGGTGTATCCATGTCATCCATAGCAGCATCTGAGGGTGTCATGTGTTCAGTATTTGGCAATGAGATTTCCTACTTAGATTGGCAACTTCACATCTGTGGCTTCCACCCCTGCACATCTGTTGTGCCTGCCATTGTTCTATTTGTCTACTTCCCTGACCGTGTGGCCATCTCCAGTGAATATGCAGGTTTGGGCATCAATGGGGAAGGACTCATCTGTGTTGTCAGTGCAACATTGCTATACAAGTGTGTTGGATCTGTGCTGATGATTCCGTTGGCACTTCCATGACCAGGCTGATGGGACGGGAGCCCTCATTTGTTGCTAATTGTTGATTGTGTGTCCCATTGCTGCCATGGTATGGTATCTGTTCGCCTCACATCTGCAGTCTCCACAGGGTATCTGCATGTGTGTGCCCATTGGTGCAAATATGTGGGTCTGCATTCGGATGGTCACTTCTGTCATTGTGTCATTGATGATTGTTGACGGTGTCAGCCCCCATAGGTGTTGTTTGTCTGCACATGGCCAAAGTTATGTCTTATTTGCACTGCAGCATTTGGCTCCCCCAATTTATGTTGCAATGGGACACATACACTACTTTGCCACTGATGTGTTTGTTGTTCTGTGACCAGGAATCATCCATGCAGTTTGGCAGTTGCACCTCTTACTTTGTCAACACTTGCCTTTTGGTCACTGTGATGATGGGGGTTTGGACCCCATTGCCACAATGTTCAAAATGTGCTTCAGCTATGGACCCCACACTTACATTTTGGTCACTGTGATGATGGGGGTTTGGTCCCCATTGCCACAATGTTCAAAATGTGCTTCAGCTATGGACCCCACACTTACATTTTGGTCACTGTGATGATGGGGGTTTGGACCCCATTGCCACAATGTTCAAAATGTGCTTCAGCTATGGACCCCACACTTACATTTTGGTCACTGTGATGATGGGGTTTGGTCCCCATTGCCACAATGTTCAAAATGTGCTTCAGCTATGGACCCCACACTTACATTTTGGTCACTGAGATGATGGGGGTTTGGTCCCCATTGCCACAATGTTCAAAATGTGCTTCAGCTATGGACCCCACACTTACATTTTGGTCACTGTGATGATGGGGGTTTGGACCCCATTGCCACAATGTTCAAAATGTGCTTCAGCTATGGACCCCACACTTACATTTTGGTCACTGTGATGATGGGGTTTGGTCCCCATTGCCACAATGTTCAAAATGTGCTTCAGCTATGGACCCCACACTTACATTTTGGTCACTGTGATGATGGGGGTTTGGTCCCCATTGCCACAATGTTCAAAATGTGCTTCAGCTATGGACCCCACACTTACATTTTGGTCACTGTGATGATGGGGGTTTGGACCCCATTGCCACAATGTTCAAAATGTGCTTCAGCTATGGACCCCACACTTACATTTTGGTCACTGTGATGATGGGGGTTTGGACCCCATTGCCACAATGGTCATGGCCTGCTTGCATTGTGGGTGCCACACACATATATGTGTGGCACATGTGCTAGGGGTCACATTGTATGTTCAAAGTCATGTTCGGTGTTGTAGGCATTTGACACAGTCTACACACGCTTGTCATGGTGTTGGGGGATGTCTCCTTCTTGCATTCCCTAGGTTGTGGTGTGCTGGTTGTGTCATGCATTGTCCATCCTATGAGTGGGGGTGGTAGTAGTGGTAGGCATCCTGCCCCCTGGCTAAGGGTGGTAGTAGTGGTAGGCATCCTGCCCCCTGGGTAAGGGTGGTAGTAGTGGTAGGCATCCTGCCCCCCTGGCTAAGGGTGGTAGTAGTGGTAGGCATCCTGCCCCCTGGGTGAGGGTGGTAGTAGTGGTAGGCATCCTGCCCCCTGGCTAAGGGTGGTGGTAGGCATCCAGCCCCCTGGGTGAGGGTGGTAGTAGTGGTGGGCATCCTGCCCCCTGGCTAAGGGTGGTAGTAGTGGTAGGCATCCTGCCCCCCTGGGTGATGGTGGTAGTAGTGGTGGGCATCCTGCCCCCTGGCTAAGGGTGGTAGTAGTGGTAGGCATCCTGCCCCCTGGGTGAGGGTGGTAGTAGTGGTAGGCATCCTGCCCCCTGGCTAAGGGTGGTGGTAGGCATCCTGCCCCCTGGGTGAGGGTGGTAGTAGTGGTAGGCATCCTGCCCCCTGGCTAAGGGTGGTGGTAGGCATCCTGCCCCCCTGGGTGAGGGTGGTAGTAGTGGTAGGCATCCTGCCCCCCTGGGTGAGGGTGGTAGTAGTGGTAGGCATCCTGCCCCCTGGCTAAGGGTGGTGGTAGGCATCCAGCCCCCCTGGGTGAGGGTGGTAGTAGTGGTGGGCATCCTGCCCCCTGGCTAAGGGTGGTAGTAGTGGTAGGCATCCTGCCCCCTGGCTAAGGGTGGTAGTAGTGGTAGGCATCCTGCCCCCCTGGGTAAGGGTGGTAGTAGTGGTAGGCATCCTGCCCCCTGGCTAAGGGTGGTAGTAGTGGTAGGCATCCTGCCCCCTGGGTGAGGGTGGTAGTAGTGGTAGGCATCCTGCCCCCTGGCTAAGGGTGGTGGTAGGCATCCAGCCCCCCTGGGTGAGGGTGGTAGTAGTGGTGGGCATCCTGCCCCCTGGCTAAGGGTGGTAGTAGTGGTAGGCATCCTGCCCCCCTGGGTGATGGTGGTAGTAGTGGTGGGCATCCTGCCCCCTGGCTAAGGGTGGTAGTAGTGGTAGGCATCCTGCCCCCCTGGGTGAGGGTGGTAGTAGTGGTAGGCATCCTGCCCCCTGGCTAAGGGTGGTGGTAGGCATCCTGCCCCCCTGGGTGAGGGTGGTAGTAGTGGTAGGCATCCTGCCCCCTGGCTAAGGGTGGTGGTAGGCATCCTGCCCCCCTGGGTGAGGGTGGTAGTAGTGGTAGGCATCCTGCCCCCCTGGGTGAGGGTGGTAGTAGTGGTAGGCATCCTGCCCCCTGGCTAAGGGTGGTGGTAGGCATCCAGCCCCCCTGGGTGAGGGTGGTAGTAGTGGTGGGCATCCTGCCCCCTGGCTAAGGGTGGTAGTAGTGGTAGGCATCCTGCCCCCCTGGGTGATGGTGGTAGTAGTGGTAGGCATCCTGCCCCCTGGGTGAGGGTGGTAGTAGTGGTGGGCATCCTGCCCCCCTGGGTGAGGGTGGTAGTAGTGGTAGGCATCCTGCCCCCCTGTGTAAGGGTGGTAGTAGTGGTAGGCATCCTGCCCCCTGGCTAAGGGTGGTGGTAGGCATCCTGCCCCCCTGGGTGAGGGTGGTAGTAGTGGTAGGCATCCTGCCCCCCTGGCTAAGGGTGGTGGTAGGCATACAGCACCCCCAGGGTGAGGGTGGTAGTAGTTGGTAGGCATCCTGCCCCCCTGGGTAAGGGTGGTAGTAGTGGTAGGCATCCTGCCCCCCTGGGTAAGGGTGGTAGTAGTGGTAGGCATCCTGCCCCCCTGGGTGAGGGTGGTAGTAGTGGTAGGCATCCTGCCCCCCTGGGTGATGGTGGTAGTAGTGGTAGGCATCCTGCCCCCCCTGGGTGAGGGTGGTAGTAGTGGTAGGCATCCTGCCCCCTGGCTAAGGGTGGTAGTATTGGTAGGCATCCTGCCCCCCTGGGTAAGGGTGGTAGTAGTGGTAGGCATCCTGCCCCCTGGGTAAGGGTGGTAGTAGTGGTAGGCATCCTGCCCCCTGGGTGAGGGTGGTAGTAGTGGTAGGCATCCTGCCCCCTGGGTGATGGTGGTAGTAGTGGTAGGCATCCTGCCCCCTGGGTGAGGGTGGTAGTAGTGGTGGGCATCCTGCCCCCTGGCTAAGGGTGGTAGTAGTGGTAGGCATCCTGCCCCCCTGGGTGAGGGTGGTAGTAGTGGTAGGCATCCTGCCCCCGTGTAAGGGTGGTAGTAGTGGTAGGCATCCTGCCCCCTGGCTAAGGGTGGTGGTAGGCATCCTGCCCCCTGGGTGAGGGTGGTAGTAGTGGTAGGCATCCTGCCCCCCTGACTAAGGGTGGTGGTAGGCATCCAGCCCCCTGGGTGAGGGTGGTAGTAGTGGTGGGCATCCTGCCCCCTGGCTAAGGGTGGTAGTAGTGGTAGGCATCCTGCCCCCTGGGTGATGGTGGTAGTAGTGGTAGGCATCCTGCCCCCTGGGTGAGGGTGGTAGTAGTGGTGGGCATCCTGCCCCCTGGCTAAGGGTGGTAGTAGTGGTAGGCATCCTGCCCCCTGGGTGAGGGTGGTAGTAGTGGTAGGCATCCTGCCCCCTGTGTAAGGGTGGTAGTAGTGGTAGGCATCCTGCCCCCTGGCTAAGGGTGGTGGTAGGCATCCTGCCCCCCTGGGTGAGGGTGGTAGTAGTGGTAGGCATCCTGCCCCCTGGCTAAGGGTGGTGGTAGGCATCCAGCCCCCCCTGGGTGAGGGTGGTAGTAGTGGTAGGCATCCAGCCCCCCCTGGGTGAGGGTGGTAGTAGTGGTAGGCATCATGCCACCTCTGGGTGAGGGTGGTAGTGGTGGTAGGCATCATGCCACCCCTGGGTAGGGGTGGTGGTGCGCATTCAGGCCCCTGTGTGCATATGTGGCATTGGTGATGGGCATCCCGCCCCTATGGTGCTGCTGTTGCTGGTGTAAGTATATTCAGCATCCCCGTGTGTGTGTGTGATGTGTCGTGTACGTGTTGTATGTGTTTTGTGGTTGGTGTCTGGCTTACCTTCTGCGCCGTACGCGTCCGTGCCTGTTCCGGTAGTAAATGTAGAATATTGGTATGATCGGGACGAAGGGATTCATGGTTGGTTCGTGTCGTTCGTCCTTCTCGTTGCTTCGCGTCGTCCTCGTCGCTTCGCCTCGTCCTCGTCGCTTCGCGTCGTCCTCGTCGCTGCCGTGTTCGTCTCGTAGCCGTGGATCGTGTTGTGGCGCGAATCGGAGCTTATGTGCGCCTCTCCCGGATGCTTTGACGTGCCGTGCGTAGCGACGGGTTCGGCGCGTACGGAAAGCGCATCGTACTTGTCCGGCCGGACGGGGCTGCATTTTTCCTTCCGTGCGACTCGATTCGGCGTTTCCGGATTCGCCTCGTTCGGAGAACAGGACCTGGTTTGGGTGAGTACGGCTCGGCCGGATTTTTTGCTGTTGTGCGCATTGTACTTGCTCGTTCGGTGTGCTGTACGGATCGGTCGGGAAACAGGCTTTCGCATGGCTTTTTTCCCGACCGAATGGTATTGGGTGCGCCTCCGACCGAGATCGGAATCGGCCCCTTAATGTCTTTAGAAGCAGGCGGAGCGCTAGGTTCATTGAGAGCGAGGAGTCCAGTATGATGCCGAGGTTGCATGTGTGGTCCGTAGGGGTGGGAGGGGTTCCTAGTGCGGCGAACCACCTGGAGTCGTTCCAGGCTGAGAGGGTGGGTCCCTTGGTGAGTACTTCGGTCGTGTCCGATTTGAGCTTGAGGCAGCTGTCTTTCATCCAGATAGCAACGGCCTTCATTCTGCTGTGAAAGTTGATTCTGGAGGCTGTAGGTTCGTTGGTGAAGGAGACGATCAGCTGGGTGTCGTCAGCATAGGAGGCGATGTTGAATCTGTGGCTTCTGACGATGGCTGTGAGGGGGGCATGTAGACGTTGAAGAGGGTGGGGCTCAGGGAGGAGCCCTTGGGGACTCCGCAGCTGATCTCTGTAGGTTCTGAGAGGAACGGGGGTAGTCTGACTCGCTGTGTTCGGTCGGTAAGGAAGGAGTGGATCCAGTACGGTGCTTTGTCGCGGATGCCGGCGTCATGGAGTCTCTTGATTAGGGTGCAGTGGGAGACGGTGTCGAAAGCGGCTGAGGGGTCCAGTAGGATGAGGGCTGTGGTTTCACCCTGGCCAAGGAGGGAGCGGATGTTGTCGGTGGCAGCAAGGAGTGCAGTCTCTGTGCTGTGGTTGCTTCGGAAGCTGGATTGGGAGGTGTCCAGGACGTGGTTCTCTTAGATGAACATGGAGAGTTAGGCATCAAATCTATTTTCACTTAAAACCCACTCCTCCATATAAAAGTGACAGACTGTACAGCAGATTTATCAGGCAAAATGTTGCCCAGCGCAGGCTTGTAGGCCAAGTGTATTATTGGGTACTATAAGTACATAACTGTTGGCTCTGTTTATTCATGTACATGGCTATGTTGTTTATGTTTGAGTCCATGTTCTGATATAGAAAGGTGGCATCACATTGTTCAGCAGTGAACTTTCAGTTGCTGATTGAACCTGGATGCTGCCAGACATTCCGAGTTGCGGGTGTATATTTTTCTCAACATAAAGCTTTTGAAGTGTTTTCCTTTGCATTTATCATTACATATTGGCGATGAAGAGAAAAGTCAGAATATTTTATGCCCACCGGCCAAGATATTCTTTCTCTTTACCTCGGCTAGCTTGATTTCCTTTTTTTTTAGGAACACGCTGCTGCTGTTTCCCATAGTCCTGCTACCAAAGGTGAACACCATCTAATTGGGTGCTTGGATGAGCTGACTGTGAGTTCTTTGTTCTTGAGCATCAGTGCTCGTGTAGCGCAAGCAAATACTAAACATGCGCGCTAGTAACCTCACGCATCTCTCGTGCTGGAAGCTTCACATGCCTCGAGGCAAATGCCAGTACCTCTTGCAGCGTGAGTTGAATCTTAACATGTGCTGTGATGTGTGAAACTCTCGTGCATCTCTCGCGCTTGTTTGTCAGTGCCTTACTTAAAATCCGATGTTTGGCTCTGCCTGAAATGTGTCGCGCTTATGTTTTTATGAAACTTTTTCTTTATTGGCATTCTGCTTCTTTACTTAACATTTATTTTAATTACTTGGAACATGGCAACAGCTCAGCATGTGGCTCCACCATCTCCATTTCTGCAACATCCAGGTAAACCACAGATTAAATGGAGACATGGTTAAGAATTTTTGAAAATATTTAGTTGCCATAGATGCAGTGAAATTTGATCCAGCACGCAAAGTTGCAATTTTATTTAGTTGTATTGGTTTTGCTGCACAACAAGGTTTTGACAATTTGCCCATCTTTGCTCCTACACATGGACAATCCAGTAATGATGGTAAGAGGGATCATTATAAAGAAGCCATTGAGCGCCTTGGCAAGCAATATTCTGAGAAGCCTAGCATAATGTTTGAGAGGCACAATTTTTTCAAGAGAAAGACACTAATGGTTGAAAGTGCGGAGGAGTATGTTTCCGCCCTGAGAGTGTTGGCAGCAACTTGCACATTTGAAAATAACATTGACATATACAAAAGGGATCAATTTGTATTTAATTGTTATTCAAGAAGATTCAAGAAAGGTTACTTAGTTGTAGAAATCCTTCACTTATTGAAACCATCGTTTTGGCAAAGGGGATAGAACAATCCACGGATTCTTCAAAAGCGATTCACGAAGTACATACTGTGAATTCTTTGTCCACGACAGATGAAAAACCTGTGAATGGTACTATAAACGTTGTGAGTGCATGTATTAAAAATTGGAAACAACCTCAGAAGACAGTTACTTACACATGTTTCAGATGTGGGTCTAAAGCTCACATTGGTAACAATCCTAATTGTCTGGCTGTTGGAAAGCATTGTTTATTGTTCAAAAAGATTGGTCACTTTCAGGCTGTTTGTAATAGTGGCAAAAATCATGTGAAAATCAATAGCATTGAAGTTTCTGGTGATGTGGATGTGTGGACAGACAAACTCAGCAAAATCATTTTATCTGAGGATTGTAATACTGTTATGTCATAACAAGAACAGTTAAAAGGTATGTTATGTGGTGCTGTGATTGGAGATGTGAATTTGTAAATCACACCAATCCCAATTTTGTCTGATACAAAGTTTCATGGGAATTGGGAAGGTAAAGTTATACTTACCGAGATGGATGTTAATCCCAAGGCCTTTGGTAAAAAGGACATAGACATGCTTGAGTTTTTCTTATCCATAGTGGAATGTTTGGGGAGACCAATCACAACCAAAATATACGTGGCTCTTAAAGGGAGGCATATAATAGGATGGCAGGTTTTAGCCTGAATGGGGCTGGAAATTCAGTGGTTCTGTGTGAGATAACCATAGCATATGTGGAAGATGATTCACAGATTACAGAAATTGAAAAGATTTTAAGTCAGTTCAATGAAGTGTTTGGTGAACATGTTGGCACGGTAAAGGGATTTGAACATCATTTTCAGCATAAACATGGTGCCCAATCTGTTGTTCATAATGTTCACCCCATACCATTAAGTGTTAGAGATGAACTCAAGCAAGTATTGAAGAATCTGTGTTCTGAAGGCATCATTAAACCTTGTAACTCATCTCAACGGGTTTCACCCATTGCTGTAGCAAGAAAAAGATCTGGGGAGGTAAGGTTCTATGCTGACTTACGTTCCTTAAAAAAGAACATCCTGATAGATTGTCATCCTCTTCCTAGGATTCAGAATTTATTAGCTAACATGGGGGAGAAAGATGTTTTTCTGTTATAGACTTACACTCTGCATATCACCAGATTCCCCTCACTCATGAATCACAGGAACTGACAACATTTGTGACTTCATTTGGAGTCTACAAATACCTCAGGCTACCATTTCGACTTGATTTGGTGGCTAGCATTTTTCAGAGACTCATGGCTAATCTTTTAACTGTACTTTCACATGCAGGCATGACGGTGTGGCGTGACAAGTGTAAGTTTCGGCCACAAGAGTTGGAATATTTGTGTCATACGATTTCTTCATCAGATATTAGACCTAAAGTTTGCGTAATTAAGGCCATCCATGATGCTGCACCACCTAAAGACAGATGTTATGCGTCATTGCTTAGATTTAGCGGAATACTTGCCTTTGCTTCAAGAATGTTAAAGCACACTGAGACACACTACAATCGAGTGTGAAGATCGTGCCTGGGTGTGGGCTGGGCAGAAATTTAAAACCTATATATAAGGGCGCAAGTTTGAGGTTTACACTGATCACAATCTTTTAGTACATATTATCAGTGGTGGTGGATCTGACAAGAAATCTGGAAGATTAGTTTGCCAGCTTTCCAAGTTACAAGAAAACCACTTTGAGGTTAAGAGTTTGTCTGGAGGAAATAAGTTTTGGGAAGATAGTTTGTAATATATGGCATAAGAGGAGTAATCACGTGAAGATTAATTGGATGACACTGAGTGTGTGATGGCGGCATTGGATGCTGTCAAAGAATGTGTGTTCAAAGTAACAGAAAAGGTTTGACAAGATACTTACTCTGCTGATGAAAATCTGTGCAAAGTTAAACAGTTTATAGTCAATGGGTGACCTGAGAGTAGAAACTTGTCAGGTGAGCTGAAGGGATTTTCTCAAGCTGCTAATGAATTGTCTATTGCAAATGACATGATTTGTGTGTGCCACCAGAGAGTTGGAGAAAAGATCTTAATTTAGAAGCCCGCCAGGGACACCTGGGTATTACGAAAACATGCAAACGATTGAAGAAGTATTATTGGTGGCCCTCGCTTGATGCTCAAGTGAAATTTATTGTTGACAGTTGTTCTGAATGTCTCTTTTCAGATAAATACTGGAAAACCAATGATACTCCCCTACACCCAGTGCCTTTTCCAGGTGCTCCATGGGACAAGGTTGATTTGGGTTTTTCTTGTTCAAATGTGGCTTTGCCAGCTGATGTCAGGTATTTAATATTGTTTATTGACTATCATTCTAAATGGATTTATTATGCCTTTGTTGATGCTCCTAGCACAGAAAACATGGTGAAATTCATAAAAAATGTATTTGCCCTGCAAGGTTCTCCCATGCTCATTGTCACAGATAATGGTACACATTTTTCATAACATTGTGTGTGTATATTTTTGAATGCATTTCACATCAAATATTCTAGGGTGGCCCTCTATTCTCCATCTTCCAATGGATTAGTGGAAAGGGCAAACACACTAGTGATAGAGCGGAGGGCATACAAACTGGTATATCATCTGGTTAGGATGTTAAAGAAATTTTAAAAGCAAAATATGGAGTTACAACACTTGACCAAACAGGACAAAAGGTGTAGCGCCTTTCCCGCTAATCACAGGCAGAAAAGTACATACATGTTTGTTTCCAGAAAGGTTAAGTTGTAGAGCTGATGTAGAAAAAGTGGTGTCTGATAATAAAGTATGTTCGTATGTGTTGCAAAAACAGAAGTTGATAAAACAAGATGATGATGCAGGAAAATATTTCAGGAGTAAGAACTTGCGTGCCAATGATTGGGTCTTGATAAAGAGTCCTAAAAAGGTACAAAAGGTATGTCAAAATATTCTTCACCTGTTCAAGTAGGCAAAGTGAATAAAGGCTCTGTGTTACTTGTTGGCAAGGGTTGGTGGAATAAAAGGAATTTAGTTCAAGCCTCTCAACAACAAGTGGATTTGATAAAGAAAACCTACAACAGAGACACTGAAGGTAGTTATGATTGGTCTTATTGGTTACAGTCCATACAGGTGACATCAGGATGCTTGGAATTTGAATCTACTGTATGATTTCAACAGGACTGCAGTACTTTTCAAAATGAACAACCAAGTTCTCAGAGAAATGAGGACCGGGTGAATCATTCTTCTACTACCCTTTCTGAACTGGACAAAAGAGTTCTTCTTTCTCATCCTATACAAACACCATGCATATTCAATGACTATGTAATGTATTAATGGTTGATTTGACCGATAAAACATTTTTGTTCTTAAAGGGGAAATTGTTTTAGTATTGGGTAATATAAGTACATAGCTCTGTTGGCTCTGTTTATTCATGTACACCGCTATGTTATTTATGTTTGATTGCTTTCTTTAATTCCAAGTTCTGGAATAGAATAGTGGCATCACATTGTTCATCAGCTGACTTGCAGTTGCTGACTGAACCTGGATGCTGCCAGACATTTCCAGTCATGAGTGTATATTTTCTCTCTACAATAAAGCTTTTGAAGGGTTTTCCTTTGCATTCCTCATTACACCGGGTTTAATATTGTAGATCTTTTGAAGTATTTGTTTACAAAACATCGCAGTTCTGAACATCAGCAAGTTGTAGCTATGACTTTTAGCTACGGCCGAACGGCAGGAGGTTAGGCTCGTAAGGAACGGAGACTCCATGACTGGGCCGAAGGCCCAGATTATGCTCCCTATTTCCATTTCTTTATTGTAAGCAGCATGTTTATAGTAAATTAAAACAATAGCTTCCATAAATAACATCACTGTAAAATACAATCATGTGGTAGCAGCTGTAGAAAAATCCCCCTTTTCTGCCTGGTCAACACGTATTTTTCATCTTTTGGTAGACCCTATATTTTTGCTGGTTTTAGAAATCTGTGCACTTTAGCCATTCTAACTGTGGTAAAGTCATACATGCCAATAGACCAGATTCAGACGGCAGACTCCTGAATATTTAAAGCCAAAAATGGCTTTATTTTGGCTGTCACCCGTCTGGAATTGCCTCTGCTTCAATAAAAATCAATGGAATACCCCACTTTCCTCTTCTAAAATGTTGGCATGTATGTAAAGTGTCTGTGCTCCCCCTTTAAATGTGGGCAAACTGGTATATCCTTAATTTGTATACTTAACTTACCTATAAGTCCATTGTATATGATACAAGATGTATCCAATGCCTGGTAAGTCAAATGTCACAGGTAGACTAGAGCACCTACTGTGTAATGAACTACAGTTACAGTGTAAAGCATGGCTTCAAGTTTACCATTGTAGTCAACTGTGGCAGTTTAAACCAGTCAAAAACTCCCTTTTAAATATTCATACTTGTTCATATTAATAAGACACCTCAACATAGGCATTGTAGTCCACAAGGCAGGTTGCATGGTATTTAAAAGTAGGACATGTAGAAATGTAATGTTAATATGTCCTTACAGTGGCTATCACCCAAAAGCTATTTTACACTGTGCAGGCCTATCTGTCCTATGTACAAAAACAGAGTACCAATCATAATCCTAATAATGTATCTCAGGGATTAGCTAGAAATATAATGAACCATGTTTAATAATTAATAAAAATCTAAATGGCAAAGTCAGATTTTTAATAAATGTTAAGGGAAAAAAACTTAAAAATTGACCCTTTTCCTGTGTGAAGTTCCTGGAGGCTAATTTGCATTTGCTGTCAAACATCTCCCAGTGAGCAATTAGCATTTGAATAGGTGTGAAAATGTGTGAAATGCTTCCTAGGAGCAAACAATAGGGTGACCTGACTGGGCAGAGATGACTCTTCTGAACCTCACAGAATAGAGAGACTGTGGGCTGTGAACATCCTTTTTGATATTACAGTGGGAATCCTGCTTGAGTGTCAAATCCTGCTTGACAAGTCTGCTGGGTTTACATGTAACACTTTGGGGCGTACTTGAAAAGAAGGGAAACATGATGCCAAAACAGTTCTTGTGTACCCACTGTCTGGTTCCTGGAAAACCCTACTTTCATTCTACCAGCCGCATGTCTCTGGGTTTTTTGAGGGCACAGTGACAAACTGGATATTGGTATTAGATGTAGGAGGTCACTTGGTTTACCATAATACACTACCTACACACCCCACTAGCTCCCACAGTCCACGTTTACTGTGGCCAGAGACTTTCATCATTTTGAAAATGCCCAAAGTGGGTAGAGTTGGCCCAGGTAACTGTTAACTCATTGGTTAGGGCAGGCCCAGGAGTCATTTCCACTACTAACGTGTACCAGGCATAAAGGGGGCATCCTATTATAACAACAAAGGGGTGGGGGGAATCTGGTGATGGTCCATCACATATTCCCCCTGTATATCAAACTAATCAAAAGATGTGAAATTACAGAGTACCTCTCTAGCCAAAATATATGGCAGGGATTTCTCTGTGAGGAGTGTCGTTATTAGTAATACAAGGGCATCCCTTATAGCACTTGTAATACTAATAATACTAGTAAAACACCTCACAGAGAAACCCTTGCCATACATTTTGGCTAGAGGGGTACTTTGGAACATCACATCTTTTGATTTTTTTGATAAATGTAGCATCCACTTCAGAACACTCCTAGAACTGAGGAAGCACAAACTGGACCTGCTGTCTATGACCTGAAAGGAGAGAACGGCGACAAAGTATGCTGACCGCCAAAATACTGGTCCACCCACCGAATTTAGATGCTGACAGACCTTTTGTTCAATTACAGCGAAGACTACTCCGACTCTGCTGTGAAGCAAACCTCTAATTACGCCCACCTAATTTAGATGGGCAGAATTGCAGGTCAGTTTTTACTAGCCGTCACTACCAGAAAACGCAGAACAGTAAGGGGTAGTGAAAACTACTAACTGCTCCCCTCGCTATGGGCAAGGACTCCCATAGTGAGGGGAGCATTTTCTTTTTTTTTTTCAAAAAGAAAGTCCGGCTTCAGGATTTTCTTTTTGAAAAAAATTGAAAACAGTTTGGTACAGGGCTTCATCATATTGACGGAGCCCTGCACCAAACTACAAAAAGGTTTTAAGGAATGACTGACTGCTTGGTGGTCATTTGTAAATCCAGCGGATGGTACCTCTGTCAGGGCGATGGAGTAATTTACTCCCTCGCCTTGGCGGAGAAAAGCGTCATCCGCCAAATTATAAATCTGGCCCTAAGTCAGAAAGTAACTAGGACGAACAAGAATAATGTATCTGACCTGCGCTCAGCGTCAAATTGCTCTTAGGTCCTAGTCTAACGCGTCTGTTGACTATCATTGGTAGTCTCTGCTAATTATACTTAAAACCTTTAAGAAATCATATCTATGGTTCCCCTTATTGTATTTCTGTCATTTTGGTGTCATTTTGTTTTTTTTATTTTACTCAATAGCTTTCTAATTCGGTTTGGGATTTAATTGTTTATCATTTTGCATTCACATTTTATTTTTGTTTTGGTACCGCTTAAGTACTTTACCCATTGCCTCAAATAAGTCTGTCTGCTCTGTGCCATAGCTACCAGAGAATTGAGCTCAGGTTAATTTAGGGACTGTGAGGGTTCACTCTGACAAGGTTTGTGATTATTGCTTGAGGTGGGTACTCACCCACCCCAAAAAATACTCCAATTTCTTACAGCAGCCCTTTCATGTGGCACATGCCTTATGTTAGACTAACGCTTTTTAATAATTTTCTCACATCACCGCAAGTTGTGAAATTGTCCCAAATTTTGGCACTTGGCAGGGATTCACAGCATGCGCTATCTTAAATAGCGAAGCTGAAAGAGCTGCCGCTGTCTCTTGTCTCGAAGCGGCCTGGACTGGCTCTTATTGCTGCACTAGCTTTTGCTGAGCTCGGCTAATCCTGCCTTCCCTTGTTTGAGAGTTGTGATTGGACGATTATTGTGGATCACCTACTCAGCACAGGAATTCTGTCAGAGTCCCACAAGCCTTACCTTATACTCGTGAGGCGATCTCGCAGAGGCGACATGAACCACCACCGCCAGTCCCCACCTTACCCTAGTAGATGTGTGAACGCTGACCAGGATGGAGATGGGACCGGGGGTAGAAGCCAGAAAAGGAAGAAACTTGAGGCTGTGTATGTTCCTGAAATCCCTCAAGACACGGGGTCTGTAAAGGAAGAATAAGGGCACAGCTTTTATCTCTGAAGCACCCGCTCCCTTCTTTAGTCTCAGGACTACTAGATCAAAACAAAAGGACAGTATGGTTTACCTTGTATGTACACAAAAGAAGACGTCAATAAGGAACAACAAAGAAGAAGCGCTCCTGCGCTTCTACCAGGAAACAGAAAGTCTTCAGTGCACCTGTGAGTGCACGTGAAAAATGTTCCTGAGTTCCAGTAACCAACAAATAAAGTACCAGCGCTCCTGCGCGTCGAAATCAAAATCATAAAACCAGCGGTCCTGCGCAAATAATAAAGAGGACTTGACAGCACGCTTGAGAACACACTCCTGTGTGTGGTGACAGTGAAGAAATGAAACAAGACTTCTAATAGGGGTAAAAGACCAGAAAGATGCCTGCACGTAATTGCAGTCTTGTGTCAGGCAAGGTAGGGTAGCTATGCTTCTAGAACCGTCTGCCTAAGAAATAGCTACCTGCAGAAGAAGGCACGGAGCACAGCAATCCATCCGCTGGTGGCGACGGCGTTAATCCAAAGCGCCGATGTACTGGCTGCGCCGGCTGTTATTCTCGTAACACCGGAAGCGCCGTGACCAGGGTGGCGTCCGCTTCCGATCCCTGAAGCTAGACCGCTAACCCGACTCCACATCGTGTAGCCGCGAGCACGCTGCGTAAAGCGTGCGGTCCCGCAGTCGTCCGTAACCATGACAAATTCAGAGTCCACCAATCAGAGTCTTATGCCATGATGGAAGAAGGGGACAGCAAACATGCAGAGCTCCTTGCAGCAAGCAATAGCTTCTGAATGTGTAGGATCGGTCACCTCTGAGCCAGATCATGGCTGTACGAACATGAAGGAGTTAAAGATTTGAGTAAGTCATGTTCTCCCCCATGTAGACTTTTGTCTGTTATGGTCACCCATTTAATTTCCTACTGTGGAAATAGCCAAACGAAAATATTCAGTAAAAAATCAAAGTTTTCCCTCACACTACATAGAAGTGCTTATACTGTCAAAAGATAAAAGGTTTCATTTTGCCACCACATAAATCTTTTTCCTAATCAAACTCCAGATAAAAAGTATGTGAAATAAAAGGCTTCCCCAGACTTTAAGAGATCAGACACCGTTCATGGCATACCCTTGATTGCTATGATAAAAACAAATAGCAAATAATTAGCTTTGTAGAGGTGGCAACTTAAGGCCCATATACAGCCACATTCTTCAGCCCTTTAATCATAGTTTCCTTGGATCACCTAAAAGAGGCAGCCAGTGTTGGGAGGAGAAGAGAGAACCTAGGTGAAGAGTGAAAACTGCTGCATTTAGACAACCCCTTGATGGGCATCAAAGAGGTATTTTTTGCTAATATGGGGAGAGGAGCTGGCCTAACGGCTAGGGTGGTCGACCTCGAATCTGGGTTCGAGTCTCGGCAATGACAATGAACATCCTGTGATTCTGGGCAAATCACTTAATCTCCCCGTGCCTAACAAAAATGAATGTGTCCTCATGTAACGCAACTGGTGCTATGTAAAGCTCTCTGATACCCGATACCATTGGGTCAAGTTCGTGCTATATAAAACTCCGTAATATGCGAGAGATTGGAAAGTCAGAGAAATACTATTGGGACCTGTTGGTACACCTGCTGTCATATGGCCATTAGGGTCATTGTCGACATTGCTAAGTTAGCATGAGCTCTGCTGCCATGATGCTGCTTTTGCGCATGTTACTACATGACTTTATTTTGCACAACTCTGTTTGTGCCTTTCACATGAGAACCGTCTGCTTTCTGCGTTCTCTGCCTGTTCCTGGAGTTTAGTCTGAACACGATGTGCAAGGTCGATAAACAATGCCCCTTGTTATTCTGTTCTGGTCAGTCCCAAGCATCTAGACAAAACAGGCTAACACAGCTGCTGCTGCTGGAAGCTTGTGCTTCGATATTATGGAGATGCATGTTGTACTAAAAACACACTTGGAGAGGGACCTTTCCAGGGAGAAGAGCGATGCTGTTCCTATGATGTAGAAATACCATCTAGGCACTAAGGTATGGGGTCTGCTGACAAAGCCCAGAGATCTTCTTTTATATAGTAAAACTTCTTCTAGCCAAGGGGAGGGTGGTTAGGCCTTGTGGTCCTTTATCCACTGTCTGTATACGATGACATCCCCCTTTATAATCTATGGAATTGCAACAATGCTGTTTTAGGTTTATGCGTTTTGCTGCTGGTAGTGGCTCGTATACTGCATTATAGAGCACTATAGTTAAAACAAACATTTTGAACTATAACAGTGACTCTGTCAATTCTTATTGTGGACAGGTATGAGTAAGTGAGCAAAAGGGTAAGTCTGGCTACTGCGATTCCTGAGAGAGTCGGGAGTGTTGTGTTCTGGGTTGTCTAATCATTTGTAGCTTCGTGATTATGTAGGAGAGCGAATGAGACACTATAGCTAGTCGGTTTTGGGATTTTGGGTACTGAGGCGTCGGAAGGTTCAGCCCCTACACACCGAGGTCCTGTTTTACTGCGCATAGTTCTTTGTATGTGCAGAATCCCTGCAACATGGCGCCGCCAACGTTTGGTCTGGTACTTATCTGTGAGACTCCTGAGTAGTGCTTGTGCTTGTCCACAATCCCCTCACATCTGTTTCCGGAGACAGTTGTGACGGTGTAGCCTCCTATATTGTGATATTATAGGTTTTTCAAGCTTGAATTCTAAAAGGTTCTTTTTCTTTCTTTTGCCCGTTATTGCGCTGCCGTTAGTAGGTTGTTATTCTCTTTCCTTGACTACCGCGGTTGCCATAACGGCTCCGAACCGCACTCCAGTCACCGCTTATTTGACTCAATATGGAGTCCCTAATGGTGGTGCTGATCTTATTTTTGTTGTTGAGGCAGATGCAGTGCACTGCTTCGAGGTGTTTTATTCTTGGGTAACCTTCCCGGCAGCGGATGGCACTGATAATTTCTTTCACAAGTATACTGCCACTGCACTACCGCGGGATTATCAACCTTATCGATCTCTTGAAGTTCCGTTAACTGCTTGGCAACACACTATATGGTTTAATGGCGCCCTTCCTCACCCTTTGACAGCGGTCCGTTTAGGCCCCTTATCGATTGATGGGGCCACGTGGCCCGTTTTGGCTGGGTATGCCCCGCATCCAAATTATCTTAATGTTCCAGTCACAGAGGTACGCGTATTACACTCTTCGTTAATACGTGTACATAGAGCTGTTATACAGTTCATGTCGCACAACATGCATTTGGGACCACCTGGAGTTGCTGCACAAACACCGGGACCCGTTGGTGTAGTTATCAGTCCTGTCATGATTAAGTCAGTGATGGGCAAGCGTCCGCAAAATAAGGACGAGCTTCCTTATTGGCTTGCTGAAAAATTTAGACAACTCAAAGCTGTTTTTCCAAATACCACACCTGTGGAAAAGCACAGGATTCTGACCATAAGTTTACCTAAAGGCCTTGTTCCCGAGTTAGCTGATTGTAACTCTTGGAGTAGAGTGTTTGCAGCAGTGTATTCAATGTGTTTTGGCACTCCTTCAATGACCGTACTCCCATCTGTGATAAAACGTGTTCAGGATGAACATGGGGCCGAAGCGGCCCTGGAGTTGGGGATGAGATTGGTGGGGGTGTTCGATATTGTTTGCGATATGATCCTTGCTAATGTGAAGGGCGAAGCTTTAAGTTTACAAGTGGCACAACGCTTGGAGGCT
This sequence comes from Calotriton arnoldi, assembly GCA_963921515.1. Classification (NCBI taxonomy): domain Eukaryota; kingdom Metazoa; phylum Chordata; class Amphibia; order Caudata; family Salamandridae; genus Calotriton; species Calotriton arnoldi. The sequence goes on along the minus strand of CAWUFW010009920.1, from coordinate 715,503 downwards.
GTTGCTGACGCAGACAAACAGCGCGAATTGCCAAAGATTATTGCTAAAGCTTATAAAACCTTAGGGCACAATAGTCTGGGAATAAAGCCTTTTACTCAAACTCGAAACTCAAAGTCAACAAAAAGCCCAGACTGATAAGGATGGGCACCCGTTTTTTCCTAAAAAGAACTGGAGAAATAAAAAACAGGGGCAGCAGCAACAGAAGCAGGGTTTGCGTACTGGCTCACCGACACCTGATTCTGCTGAGCGAACTTATGATTTGCGCGACCGTGCGAAAATTAGAACTCCAGATAGATTTCAAGTCCCTGATCAGCACTCATCTCGTTCTTTACAGGACACATCGGACTCTCAAGTCAGTGGTGGGGAACGCCAGGGTCGCAGCAAAGGTGTGACCATGCAACAGGGACGGGATCAACCTCGACAGTTTGACGTAAAAGCCAAACAAGAGGGACTGCCTCATTTTCGACCCCCGTATTAAAGGGAAAAGGTTGACGCTTTAACAGCGAAGTATGCCTCAGATGGTGAGAACGCTACTCCTAGACTGGACATGGGCAGTGACTCTGCTCGACAGCGCGGCGGAGGTTACCATAATGCGGGAGGCACTGCGTCCCTGTCTGGAGGCGAGAGCAACTGATACATTTATTACAGTAGAAACAGCAGATACTCAAGTTGTGCCCCTGTATAGACTGTATGAAATTGTCTTGCAAATTGAAGGTGATATACAGCGTACAGTTACAGCGTTTTTTTGGGAAAATCTCACTTCTTCGTATGACATTTTGTTGGTGGAGGCAGATTGGCCTTCCCCATTTGTTCTGGCCGCTTCTAGAGGGGAGGACGTGATACTTCCGAGTTTTTCACGTTACGTCCCTGAGGAAGCTAAACAGGCTTACGCATCTGAGTGGGCATTGTCCCTTGCCCCAGCGGTGTACCGTAATCAGGTGGGCTGGGATAGAGATTCACCGGCACATGAGATACCATTACGCAACCGCAATATCCAAACAGTGTTTCTTTGAAATGGACTGTGTCCTCCATGACAGTTTCATATGCACAGGCGATGCTGCATAGACTGCTGGACAAGCCAGTTCGGAACTGCCCTGTCTCACAATGGGTGGAAAGGTGTTTTGCACCTCTAAGTTCCCTTCCAACATGTCGACCTTTTTAATTAAGTCTTCCAGATACCGTTAAAAGGGCTTGAACCATGTTTAGTATTCTTGCGAGGACATGCTTTTAGATATGACAAACACCTTAACAAAAATCTTAGATTTAGCTCTGGCGGTGAAAAGACAATCATGCATCCGTAGACCTAGACAAACAGATGGGTAGGGTCTGGAAAGACACTTATTACTCGGGCAAAACCAACTGCGGATTCATAATCTTTTTTCATTGTAGAAATGCTTCAATATGGGAATGTGGAAGAGCCATCAAGGGTTGAGGGTTGGCAACCGTCTACTACAACCAGCAAGGTCCTTGTGGACAGCAGGCAATACAGTGAGTGGCCTGGGATCAGAATTGCTTCTCATTCTCCTTTCCTACTCAACACAGAGGTGGTCAAGGACGTGTAATGTAGCAAAGACAGAATTCAGGAAGCAACACAGGAGTCCTTTCAATTCAGAGCACCTCAGCCACAGCCTACATGACATCTCAGCCTAAGTGCAATTGACTGCCAGAGGAGCTTCCAGTCAGATAAATTCAGGTATTCTGACTGTCAAAAAGGAGAAGAAACCTACTGGAGACAGCATTCCGGTAGAATATAGCAAAGGAAGAAATATCATGCATCTTCCCCCTGACATTTTGTAAAATTAGAAATGAAACAAAACAGAATATCTTTCATAAGAAGCATTGTAGTATACGAATAGGAATAGAATACACTTCTAAAACTAAAGGCACAATTACATCCTTTGAATAATTCTTCTAAGATGAGTATCACTAAACCTTGCTTTCTTTGAATGGTGCTACTTGTTGAGGTTCCATTTTCTGCCGTCCTCAACTTTAACTGGTTTACAAACCAAAATCTCGACTTTGTATAGTTTAAAAATGAGAAACTCCCTTAGATCGTGTAGGTGTCTCTATTGAAACTGTATCATCTACATCTATGTCACGATATGCAATAGCCTCGCACAAGTCAAAGCTTTCCTTATGTCTAGACACACATTTTTGCTTTTCTATTGTCAATCTCCAGGGAAAACTGTTTTCATTTCCCCAGGACACCCAACCAGGAGAAGTCTATGTATTATATTCCACCCCTGAACATTTCAGTTGCTACTTCACAGTTATAGAATTCCCAGTAAATCTATAGGCATACAGAAAATTAATCTTCACCTCTTTCCAATCCATCCCAGAATTCAATTCGAATTGTATACATTCTTTTATTGCCCTGTTGAATTTTTGCACAATGCCATTATGTTCTGGTAGATAGAAAGCAAAATTCCAGTATTTTATCCTTTTAATGGTTACAAAAATCACCCATCTCCCTTGATATGCAGTTGTAACCCATTATCGGTGAGTATTCCCCCTTTACTAATGACATTTCCCCAAAAAATAAATGAGGTTTTTAGTTTCAACACTTCCTACACTCTCTACCTCAGGCCACTGCGAAAACTGATCTACAAGTACCAAAAGATAGCTGTAGGACTTCTCACTATGTAAATGACTCTCAATGTCTAGCTAAACACTTTCCCATGCCTTACTTGGCATGTCCCAGCACTCCATGGGTGGAGTTCTCACTTAATAAGCATTGTCCCTGTTCATATAGTCACAATATTCTCTAACCAATCTTTCAATTTGGATATCCATTTCAGGCCACCAGAAGTTTAATCTAATTCTCACTTTGTTTTTACTCGTTCCCTGATGCCCTTCATGTCGTAAGATAATGTCCCCATCACAACATAATTCATATTTCACTTTCCAAAACACACCCCTGTCCTGGAATTTCTTCTTTTGTTTCCATCCTTTCTGTATAGCTGCATTCACTTTTTACAATACTTCATCACTTCGAAGAGCTGACATAATTTCTAAAATAGCTCCATATATAATGTGAGAAGTTGGCCTGGCATATGCTGTCCACTAATTATAGTGGGCACCTTGCACCAGTCCAAATCGACTCTTGTGGTAGATAGGTTAAAGACAACCTTATTGAAAGCTATCCTAGTGGTAGCTATGGAGAGCAGCCTTCAGGCTAAGTCTTGAAGGAATGTAAAGCAGCTTGTTTTACCAGTCTATAATCTCTTGAGTGACCAAATGAAAGAGCACCACACCAGGTATATATTCAAAATATATGTATTTATTACTAAACACACCCCTCTAGTCTCTTTATGAGGCTAGAGTTCGAAATACATAGGTTATAAGATCTTAAATCACAGTAATAGCACAAATACACGTTTGGGCCCTAGGGGCGTACCAAACCATATACCAATAAAGTGGTATGCGAATCACGACTGAACTAGACACTAGGCCTAGAGCCTCTAGAAGTGCTTGGACCACAAGGAACCACCCAAGGTAGTGACACAGGGGACCCACGGGAGACGCGTGCAGTGTAAATACACAACCGCGATACGCCGTTAACTTCTATGGAGAAAGTCGGGATCGGGAAAATAGAGGAAAGGGACACTTAAAAGAGGACTAGGACAAAACCCTTTGAGATCTAGGACTTTGAAGAGTCTCTACCCACGGGAGCACCGGAGTACTCGTGTTACCTCACCCAGGGAAGCCGGGTGCATAGGTGCCTTTCGGGGTCGGGTTTCGTCGTCGATTCGAATGGCGATCTGCTGCAAAGTGCTGCTGGCGGCCAAGAGAAAAGTGTCCGGGTGGATCCAAGAGTGGATCGGAGTTCTGGTGAACCTGAAAGCAGAGGGGACAGAGTCTGGGTCACTAGCCAGTGACCAGGAAGGCGATGGACAGATGCCCACCGATGTCGAGTGCTTCAGGTGCGTTGATGGTCGTCTTGACTCTTCAGCCACGAGGTCCGGGAGGCGTTGTCGGCGACCAGGAGCAGGATTCGGGCTGGTGCTCGATGTCTGTCGAGTGCTGAGGTGTCGGCGACCGGATTGGACCCAACAAGCCTTGGCAACGGCAAGTCTCGAGTAAGATGTAGATCGTCGATGGTGCAGACCAGCAAGGTCTGTGGAACTCACCCAGCAAGGGTAAGTGAGGGCAGGCCTGGCGCAACCAGGATGCTAAGTAAGGAAAAGATTGGCCTTCGTTAAGGGCTACTAGCCAACGGGCTAGCGACCGCGAAGGAGCCTCGTGACGCCGCACGTGGAGCTGGCTTACAGGACACTCGTGGAGTGGGGGCCAGTGATCTTCGGTGCAGGTGGTGCTGGAGGCTAGGGCTACTCGGAGCCCAAAGCACGACTTCTTGGGAGACCTAGAAGATGGTGCACTTGCAAATGTGCTCGGTGTCCAGGGGTCACGGTCTCAAGTCACCCACGATAGCCACGGGCCTCAGCTTTGCTGGGGACTCAGGAGTAGCCTCGGGGAAGTCTGAGAATCCACCTCTGGTGATGCGATGACTTCGGCGTCCGACGGGAGCTTCAGTAATGCGAACCGGACAGATGCTTCTTTGGTGCCTGCCAAGCAGGGGAGTCACTCCTTGACCCCAAGGGAGATTCTTCAGTCCTCTAATCGTGAGTAGAGCGTCGAAGGTCCAGGATTCAGTTTCAGAGTTTCGTCCAGGTATAATCTAAAGTCCTAAGGACTGGGTTCCTACCTTTATTCTAAAAATAGGGGTTGGACTACTCTGTGGCCCCACCTATGGGTGGGTCAGGGCAGAGGGGTGGCTACACCCCTTTCCCTTTGTCCAGTTCGCGCCAAAGCAGGGGCTGCAAGCCCCTGATCCGGTTTGAACTGGGGTATGCACTAGGGACACCAAATGTGCCCCCAGTGCAGGACTTCAAAGCACCCGAAAGTGCTCCCGCCCAGCCCCAATACACATTATCCTGTCTGGGGAGGTGGTCACACCTCCCTGGGACAGGAAACCTATTGTCCAGGCCTCCCCTGCCGGAGTTTCGTCCAGCAGCAGGAGGCCAGACTCGTGTCTGTGGCAGCAGCATCCATTTTGTGATGCCAGGGCTCTGGAAAGAAGTTACCGGACTAGTCAGAGTTAACATGTCTTTCCCTCTAGAAGGGTGGAATGCTACCCCCGCCGCCAGGATTGGCGGGGGGTAGTATTCCAAGATGTTTGACACCAAACACGACATGTTTAGGTGCAGCCATTCCAAAGTTAGCATTTTACCGCGAGGATATAATGCGCTTAAGAGTATATGGTCAGGCTGCACTACAAACAGCATCAGAGATGGTCTCCGAACGCTGCAGAGGGGCCCTGCTCATGCAGGGGCACCCTCTCACATAGGAACCACGCACTCTGCCTTTAGGATTGATAAGGCCTGCCTTAGGAGTGACTTATAGGTTTATATGTGTGTATGTATTTCGTGATATAGGTAACCTATATCACAGTAAGAGTGCATGCACCACCTTACCCAGGCTGCAGTAGCAGACCTGTGGTGTCAGTTTGGATGGCCTTCCAGGGGTGGCATAATACATGCTGCAGCCCCTGGCAGGCCTCTGAGGTACCTATGCCCTTGGTAAATAGTATACCATATACTAGGGACTTATAAGGGCACTCCAGATCCCAATCAGTGATGTGCCTAAGGCACATGGAAACCATTTTAGAGAGGAAGCAGCTAGGCTGGGGTTCTGATTAGCAGGGCCCCAGCCAGACTAATGTCGAAAAACAGTGAAGCATCAGCAAAAAGTGGGGGTACCCATGTGAAGCAGATCCTACTCTCCTACACAACCCCCCAAACGTAGGGACATTAAACTAACCTTGCCCAGTTAAGTCTTCATGTTCTAAGTGGAAATACCTAGAGAGTCCATCTGCATTCGCATGGTTACTCCCAGGCCTATGTTCCACTGTAAAGTCCATCCCCTGTAGGGAAATGGACCACCTAAGCAGTTTGGGGTTTTCACCCTTCATTTGTTTTAGCCATAAGAGGGGCTTATGGTCTGTCTGAACCAGGAAGTGTGTACCAAACAAGTATGGCCTCAACTTCTTCAGAGCCCAGACCACAGCAAAGGCCTCCCTCTCTATGGCTGACCAACGTTTCTCTCTAGGGGTCAGCCTTCTGCTAATAAAAGCTACTGGCTGATCCTGACCTTCTTCATTCAATTGTGACAGTACAGCCCCTACCCCCAATTCAGATGCATCTGTTTGAACAATGAACTTCTTGGAGTAATCAGGACTCTGCAGAATTGGAGCAGTGCACATGGCCTGCTTGAGGTCATCAAATGCCTTTTGACAGCTAACTGTCCACTGAACCTTTTTGGGCATTTTCTTAGAAGTTAAGTCATTCAAGGGTGTCACTATTGATCCATACCCCTTGACAAATCTCCTATAGTACCCAGTCAGGCCTAAGAAGGCTCTCACCTGAGTCTGGGTAGTGGGAGCAGTCCAGTCCATGATGGTCTGGATCTTGCTCTGCAAAGGTTGAACCTGGCCTCCACCCACAAGGTGGCCCAGGTACACAACCTGACTCTGCCCTATCTGGCACTTAGTGGCCTTGATAGTCAGGCCTGCCTTCTGCAGGGCCTGTAAAACATTCCTGAGGTGGACCAGGTGATCCTCCCAGGTGGAGCTAAAGACAGCAATATCATCTAGATAAGCTGCACTATAGGCTTCCAGTCCTGTGAGAACTGTGTTCACCAACCTCTGGAAAGTGGCAGGTGCATTCTTCAGACCAAAGGGCATTACCACAAATTGATAATGCCCACTAGGGGTTGAGAATGCTGTCTTGGGCTTTGCAGTATCAGCTAGTCTGATCTGCCAGTAGCCAGCTGTTAGGTCAAATGTGCTGAGATATTTGGCAGAGGCCAAAGTATCTATGAGCTCATCTGCCCTGGGTATTGGATGGGCATCAGTCCTAGTGACTGCATTGAGACCCCTGTAGTCTACACAAAACCTCATCTCTCTTTTTCCACCACTGGTGTGAGGTTTCGGTACTAGGACTACTGGACTAGCCCAAGGGCTATCTGAGGGTTCAATTACTCCCAACTCCAACATTTTCTGGACTTCAGTCCTGATACAGTCCCTGACATGGTCAGGTTGCCTATAAATCTTGTTTTTAATAGGCAGACTGTCCCCAGTGTCCACTTCATGAGTGCACCAGGTGGTCTGACTGGGTGTCAGTGAAAACATATGTCTAAACTGATTGAGGACTTGCCTGCAATCAGTTTGTTGCTGGGTAGTGAGGCTGCCTGCCAAGGCTGCACCATCAACTGACCCATCGTCAGGGTTCTGTGAGAGCAGGTCAGGGAGTGGGTCACTCTCTTCCTCCTGCCCTTCATCAGTAGCCATGAGCAAGCCCATGTCTGCCCTGTCCATATATGGTTTTAACCTGTTGACATGGAGAACCCTGTGGGGACTCCTGGGTGTTCCTAGGTCCGCTAAATAAGTGACCTCACCCTTCTGCTCAACAATAGTGTGGGGTCCTCTCCATTTATCTTGGAGAGCTGCTGGGGCCACTGGCTCCAACACCCACACCTTCTGTCCTGGCTGGTAAACAGTCAGAACAGCCTTTTGGTCATGCCAGGCCTTCTGAAGTTCCTGGCTAGCCTCAAGGTTTTTGGTTGCCTTTTTCTTGTACTCAGCCATCCTGGAGCGGAGACCAAGTACATAGTCCACTATATCTTGCTTTGGGGGCTTGAGAGGTAACTCCCATCCTTCCTTCACCAAGCACAGTGGACCCCTCACAGGGTGGCCAAACAGAAGTTCAAAAGGGCTGTAACCAACCCCTTCTGAGGCACCTCCCTATATGCGAATAAAAGGCAGGGCAAGAGTATGTCCCATCTACGCCTAAGCTTTTCTGGGAGCCCTTTAATCATGCCCTTCAAGGTTTTGTTGAATCTCTCAACTAAACCATTGCATTGTGGGTGATAGGGTGTGGTGAACTTATAAGTCACTCCACACTCCTTCCACATTGCTTTTAAGTACCCAGACATGAAGTTAGCACCCCTGTCTGATACTACCTCCTTAGGAAAGCCCACTCTTGAGAAGATTCCCAGGAGGGCCCTTGCCACCACAGGTGCTGTAGTGGTCCTGAGGGGAATAGCTTCTGGGTACCTGGTGGCATGATCCACTACCACCAGGATAAACCTGTGCCCAGAGGCTGTTTGGGGATCCATGGGACCAACAATGTCAAACCCTACCCTCTCAAAGGGCACCCCCACCACAGGTAGTGGTATCAGGGGGCCTTTGTAGTGCCACCTGCTTTGCCACTGGCTTGGCAGGTTACACAGGAGCGACAAAACTCCTTACTGTCTTCAGACATGTGGGGCCAGTGAAAGTGAGGGACAATTCTGTCCCAAGTCTTGTTCTGGCCCAGGTGTCCTGCTAAGGGAATATCATGGGCTAGGGTCAATAGGAAGCCCCTGAACTTCAAAGGTATTACCAACCTCCTGGTAGCACCAGGCTTGGGGTCTCTACTCTCTGAGTACAGGAGTCCATCATCCCAATACACTGTATGGGGACCACTAGCTTTCCCAGCAGCCTCAGCAGCAGCTTGCTGTCTGAGGGGTTCAAGGAGGGGCAGCTCTGCTGCTCCTGGCTCAGATCTGCCCTAGAAGGTCCCCCTGTCCCCAAGAACTCAACCTGGTCAGGTTCAAGTTCCTCTGGGACAGTTCCTTCTTCAGGGCTGAGATCATCCCCCTCAAGGGACTGATCTTCCTCCTGAGCCAAGGGGAAGGCACTGCCTTAACCCTACTACTCCTCCTCTTGGAAGGCACTTGGTCCATTCTTCCAGAATCCAAGGCCTGTTCAGTGCTAGACATTTTGGCTTGTGACCTGGTCACAGCAAACACATCTGCAGGGATCCCCAGCATTTCTGCATGGGTCCTGAGCTCCACTTCTGCCCAAGCAGAAGTCTCTAAGTCATTGCCAAGCAAGCATTCGACTGGTAGGTTTGCACTTACCACAACCTTCTTAAGGCCAGTTACCCCTCCCCAGGAGAAGTTAACAACTGCCAGAGTATGGTCTGTTCTGACATTGCTAGCATTGGTCACTTGGTACATCTCACCAAGCATAACTTGCCCAGGTAGCACAAGGTCTTGTGTCACCATTGTGACACTTGCCCCTGTGTCCCTAAATGCCAAAGCCTCACGTCCATTGATTAAAGGCTGTTGTCTGTACTTGCCCAGATGACTGGGACTCACAGTGGAGGTCACATCTATGACTCCATCACAGACTAGCACAGCCTGAGTCAGTTCTCTGACTAAGTCAGACCCAACTCAGTTCCCAGGGTGAACCCTACTAAACCCTTTGCTGGAGCACTTCCACCAACTGTACTAGGGGGAACAGGTGCCTTAGGGGCATTGGTGGGTGCTGGACTGGAGTCTTTGGACTTGGTGCAATCACTGGTCCAGTGGGTCTTTTGCTTACAGACCTTGCACCATGGTTTTCTTTGGCCTTTACCCTTGGTAGACTGGGAATCCCCACCAGAAGAAGATTTTTGGGGGCCTGATGAAGACTTTTGATCTTTACCCTTCTCCCCACCCTTGTCAGAGTTCTTAGCATCTTGCTTCTTGGTTTCCCCACCTTGGTTCTGTACCTTCTGCTTCACCCTGGTCCTGACCCATTTGTCTGCCTTCTTTCCCAATTCTTGGGGAGAGGTCAGATCAGAGTCTACCAGGTATTGATGCAACAGCTGATTTTGACAGTTATTAAGAATCTGCTCCCTCATTATCAGATTATACAATCCTGAGAAGTCACACACCTTACTGCCCATCAACCAGCCTTCCAGAGCCTTGGCAGAACAATCCACATAGTCTACCCAGTCTTGAGTCTGTGCTTTTTGGGTGTCTCTGAACTTCAACCTGTACTGTTCAGTGGTTAGGCCAAACCCATCAATAAGAGCACTCTTCAAGACCTTGTAATTGTCAGCATCCTCCTCTCTAACAGTGAGGAGCTTGTCTCTACCTTTGTCAGCAAAGGAGAGCCACAAGATTGCTGCCCACTGCTCCTGAGGGACCTTCTGTACTTTACAGGCCCTCTCTAAAGCAGTTATCCATTTGTGGATATCATCCCCACTCTGGTAGGGAGGGACAATCTTGCTCAGGTTCCTATGGTCATAGGACCTTTCCCTATCTCTAGGGACATGGCTGCCACCATGGGACTCTAGTCCCAACTTTCTTCTCTCTCTAAGGAGATCTAGGGATTCTCTATCTAAAGCTAATTGCTTTTTTCTGAGTTCCAGCTGAGTTTCCTCATACTGGACTAGCCTCTTTCTTCTCTCATGAGAGGATTCTCTCCTATGAGATGAGACAGAGCTCCCTATAGAGGTGCCAGAGTGGTTAGACTCCTGAGAAGGAGACCTAGACCTTCTGGGCACACTCTTAATCCTTCCTGGGGGGACAAAGAGGGCATCATTTTGATCATCCTCATCATCATCCACAGGAGGGATTGGGTTTTCCAGGTCAGGGTCATTATCACCCTCCTGGCCAGTTTCAGAGGGGGGCTGGGGGTACTGGTACCCCTAGCGTCCTCCTCTTCTTCTGCCCCACCCTCAGCTCCTACCCCTTCAGTCCCTACAGGCTTACTAAGGTCATAAGCCACCAACAACTCCTTGAGGTGTTGGGTGGTGGGGCTTTGGCCTGTCCTTATTTTTCTCAAGTTACATAAAGCTCTCAATTCCAAGAATGGGAGTGTATCATACTTGGAGGGTGGAAGCTCAATGGCTTCCTGCAAGGATTCTTTGGATCCTGCCCTTAAAGACATTACTAGTGTGGTGTGGTGTATGCACTACCTACTCTAGTGTGGCCTACTAAACTCTCTTGAGTTGTAGAAAGGGTTGTGCTATCCCTTAACACACAACTCTAAGTTCAGTAGAACTTACTGTTATTCTAAGCTTAAATTATATGTACCTTAGGTACCTTTAGTGGTTTTCAGTTGATCAATTCAATTGAGATTATCTGGTAAAACAATAGCAAGCTGGAATCCCACACGCTGCACACCAATGTGAGAAGTTGGCCTGGCATATGCTGTCCACTAATTATAGTGGGCACCTTGCACCAGTCCAAATCGACTCTTATGGTAGATAGGTTAAAGACAACCTTATTGAAAGCTATCCTAGTGGTAGCTATGGAGAGCAGCCTTCAGGCTAAGTCTTGAAGGAATGTAAAGCAGCTTGTTTTACCAGTCTATAATCTCTTGAGTGACCAAATGAAAGAGCACCACACCAGGTATATATTCAAAATATATGTATTTATTACTAAACACACCCCTCTAGTCTCTTTATGAGGCTAGAGTTCGAAATACATAGGTTATAAGATCTTAAATCACAGTAATAGCACAAATACACGTTTGGGCCCTAGGGGCGTACCAAACCATATACCAATAAAGTGGTATGCGAACCACGACTGAACTAGACACTAGGCCTAGAGCCTCTAGAAGTGCTTGGACCACAAGGAACCACCCAAGGTAGTGACACAGGGGACCCACGGGAGAGCAGCGTGCAGTGTAAATACACAACCGCGATACGCCGTTAACTTCTATGGAGAAAGTCGGATCGGGAAAATAGAGGAAAGGGACACTTAAAAGAGGACTAGGACAAAACCCTTTGAGATCTAGGACTTTGAAGAGTCTCTACCCACGGGAGCACCGGAGTACTCGTGTTACCTCACCCAGGAAGCCGGGTGCATAGGTGCCTTTCGGGGTCGGGTTTCGTCGTCGATTCGAATGGCGATCTGCTGCAAAGTGCTGCTGGCGGCCAAGAGAAAAGTGTCCGGGTGGATCCAAGAGTGGATCGGAGTTCTGGTGAACCTGAAAGCAGAGGGGACAGAGTCTGGGTCACTAGCCAGTGACCAGGAAGGCGATGGACAGATGCCCACCGATGTCGAGTGCTTCAGGTGCGTTGACGGTTGTCTTGACTCTTCAGCCACGAGGTCCGGGAGGCGTTGTCGGCGACCAGGAGCAGGATTCGGGCTGGTGCTCGATGTCTGTCGAGTGCTGAGGTGTCGGCGACCGGATTGAACCCAACAAGCCTTGGCAACGGCAAGTCTCGAGTAAGATGTAGATCGTCGATGGTGCAGACCAGCAAGGTCTGTGGAACTCACCCAGCAAGGGTAAGTGAGGGCAGGCCTGGAGCAACCAGGATGCCAAGTAAGGAAAAGATTGGCCTTCGTTAAGGGCTACTAGCCAACGGGCTAGCGACCGCGAAGGAGCCTCGTGATGCCGCACGTGGAGCTGGCTTACAGGACACTCGTGGAGTGGGGGCCAGTGATCTTCGGTGCAGGTGGTGCTGGAGGCTAGGGCTACTCGGAGCCCAAAGCACGACTTCTTGGGAGACCTAGAAGATGGTGCACTTGCAAATGTGCTCGGTGTCCAGGGGTCACGGTCTCAAGTCACCCACGATAGCCACGGGCCTCAGCTTTGCTGGGGACTCAGGGTAGCCTCGGGGAAGTCTGAGAATCCACCTCTGGTGATGCGATGACTTCGGCGTCCGACGGGAGCTTCAGTAATGCGAACCGGACAGATGCTTCTTTGGTGCCTGCCAAGCAGGGGAGTCACTCCTTGACCCCAAGGGAGATTCTTCAGTCCTCTAATCGTGAGTAGAGCGTCGAAGGTCCAGGATTCAGTTTCAGAGTTTCGTCCAGGTATAATCTAAAGTCCTAAGGACTGGGTTCCTACCTTTATTCTAAAAATAGGGGTTGGACTACTCTGTGGCCCCACCTATGGGTGGGTCAGGGCAGAGGGTGGCTACACCCCTTTCCCTTTGTCCAGTTCGCGCCAAAGCAGGGGCTGCAAGCCCCTGATCCGGTTTGAACTGGGCTATGCACTAGGGACACCAAATGTGCCCCCAGTGCAGGACTTCAAAGCACCCGAAAGTGCTCCCGCCCAGCCCCAATACACATTATCCTGTCTGGGGAGGTGGTCACACCTCCCTGGGACAGGAAACCTATTGTCCAGGCCTCCCCTGCCGGAGTTTCGTCCAGCAGCAGGAGGCCAGACTCGTGTCTGTGGCAGCAGCATCCATTTTGTGATGCCAGGGCTCTGGAAAGAAGTTACCGGACTAGTCAGAGTTAACATGTCTTTCCCTCTAGAAGGGTGGAATGCTACCCCCGCCGCCAGGATTGGCGGGGGGTAGTATTCCAAGATGTTTGACACCAAACACGACATGTTTAGGTGCAGCCATTCCAAAGTTAGCATTTTACCGCGAGGATATAATGCGCTTAAGAGTATATGGTCAGGCTGCACTACAAACAGCATCAGAGATGGTCTCCGAACGCTGCAGAGGGGCCCTGCTCATGCAGGGGCACCCTCTCACATAGGAACCACGCACTCTGCCTTTAGGATTGATAAGGCCTGCCTTAGGAGTGACTTCTAGGTTTATATGTGTGTATGTATTTCGTGATATAGGTAACCTATATCACAGTAAGGAGTGCATGCACCACCTTACCCAGGCTGCAGTAGCAGACCTGTGGTGTCAGTTTGGATGGCCTTCCAGGGGTGGCATAATACATGCTGCAGCCCCTGGCAGGCTCTCTGAGGTACCTATGCCCTTGGTACATAGTATACCATATACTAGGGACTTATAAGGGCACTCCAGATCCCAATCAGAGATGTGCCTAAGGCACATGGAAACCATTTTAGAGAGGAAGCAGCTAGGCTGGGGTTCTGATTAGCAGGGCCCCAGCCAGACTAATGTCGAAAAACAGTGAAGCATCAGCAAAAAGTGGGGGTACCCATGTGAAGCAGATCCTACTCTCCTACATATAATAGCACACACTTTTACTTGCTCATCCTTGCTACACTCATCTTCTTCTAAAACTGCTGGACCCATTCTAGAAAGACAGTCTGCAATGATGTTAGTGAATCACAGTAGCTAGTGAACTTCATAACTATATTCCTGCAACCCCACTACCCATCTACTGTGTTGCATAGACACAGCATCTAAACCATTCTTAGTCAAAACCTCTATCAAGAGCTTGTGATCCTTAAAAACTGGGAATTCCTTTTCCCACATAAAGTTCCTCAATTCTTTAATAGGCCAGAAGCACATAGAGCTTCTCTCTCAATGGTAGAGTAATTGGCCTCTGCACCATATAAGGATCTCACAAAACATCTGGAGCAGAACCTTCTCCTAGACACCTCCCAATCTGGATTCCGCGCCAACCACAGCACAAGACTGCCTTGATCAGGGCCCCAGATGACATCAGAACCCTCCCCGACCATGGAGAAACAGCGGCTCTGATCCTCCTCAACCTCTCAGCTGCCTACTGTATCTCATCACACCCTGATCAGAAGACTGCATCACATCGGTATCCAAGGTAACACCCTCAAATGGATTGCCTCCTTCATCACCTGAAGAACGCAGAAGGTCCACCTACCTCCATTCACCTTCGAACCCAAGGACTTCATCTGTGGTATCCCTCAAGGAACCTCTCTTAGCCCAACCCTCTTCAATACCTACATGGCCCCTTTGGCCAACATCGTCAGATCCCATGGACTTAACATTATATCCTACACAGACGAAACTCAGCTCATCCGTTCGCTCTCAGTAGATCCTGCCAACACAACAACCAACTTCCACAGGTGCATGAAGAGCGTCGCTATTGAAAAATGGCCCCTCTCTGAAGGCTCACCCCAAACTTTTTGCCTTCCTCTTCCTCTTTTACTGACCTCGTTTTTGTTGGTTTTAGGGCTCTGAGCACTTTACTGCTGCTACTCAGTGCTAAAGGGCATGTGCTATCTCACCTAAACATGGTTTGATTGGATTATCCACAATTGGCATATCTAATTTACCTATAAGTCCCTAGTACAGTGCACTACATGTGCCCAGGGCCTGTAAATTAAATGCTACTAGTGGGCCTGCAACACTGATTGTGCCACTCACTTAAGTAGCCCTTTAAACATGTCTCAGGCCTGCCACTGCAAAGCATGTGTGGACAGTTTACAATGCCATGTCAACTTGGCATTTAAAACCCCTTGTCAAGCCTTAAACCTCCATTTTATTACATAAAGGTCACCCCTAAGGTAGGTCCTAGGAAGCCCATAGGGCAGGGTGCTCTGTAATCAAAAGGAAGGACATGAGCTTTTAAGTTTTGCATGTCCTGGTAGTGAAAAAACCCAAATTCGTTTTCATTACTGTGAGGCCTACCCCTCTCATAGGTTAACATTGGGAATTCCTTATTACACTTATAAGCTGTAATTCCTGATTTAGAATGAGTAGATCTGCCTTGCTTCATATCCCTGAAATGGTAGTGATAAATCCTCTTTACTGGTAAAGATGAATTTATCACTACCCTTTTAAAAATGCTACTTTTAGAAAGATAATATTCAATACTGTACTGTAATAGTGATGGGATGCACACCATATGTTCATAAATCATCCATATTTTTCCATACTCCTCCAAGAATGCGTGCTTACTGGTTAGGTGACTTGCCCACTTCTCACCTCAGTTAACAACAACTTAATATGGGGCGTCATCTCGCCCCAAAACCAATCGCACAGCTAATTGCGCCATTGCGACGCTATTTATGTTGTCCTCCTTTTTGCTCAATATATTCCATTTGTTCCTTCTTGTTTTCTTTTCACTTTTTTCAACTCCTGTTTTAATCCACACGCGGAATGCAATGCTATTTCCAAGATTTTTTCCATGCTCGAGTTGTGCTGGACGAACCGCGATGTTTCACCGTGCGTGTGGAATGTTGCACTATTATCTAATTCTTCTTCTTAGTACTTTTAACCTGCCGGGTGCTATCCCTGGGTAGGGCAATATTCAATACTGTACTGTAATAGTGATGGGATGCACACCATATGTTCAGTGATTAAGTAACATGTAGATTAAGGAATCGCATGGTAATGGTTAAATGTTTTATTGTCATTTGTAGTTACCCCCGACGAAGGGCTCCTGTAGCCTGAAATGCATTGGGTTTTATAATAAACACTGCCTTCGACGAAGCTTGCATCAGTTTGTGTTCTTGTAAGAGGCCCGGAGGGGCACAACTCGAGCATGGAAAAAATCTTGGAAATAGCATTGCATTCCGCGTGTGGATTAAAACAGGAGTTGAAAAAAGTGAAAAGAAAACAAGAAGGAACAAATGGAATATATTGAGCAAAAAGGAGGACAACATAAATAGCGTCGCAATGGCGCAATTAGCTGTGCGATTGGTTTTGGGGCGAGATGACGCCCCATATTAAGTTGTTACTTTTAGAAAGATGGCATTTTTCTGTCCTTAGCCCTGTGTACATGCAGCCTGTTTTCAATACATGTCTGGGATGGGTGACAGCTGGTGTTGTGCATTCAATCTAGACACACACACACAAAGGGAGCTTAGGTGTGACTGAGTGGCCATCCATATCCTGATGGGCCATCCTGAGCAGTATGGGACAGAGAAACTGACACTTACACCTGAATATGCTGTGTCCTGTCGCCACACGAAGGTCTGCATACCCCCTGTAGTCTGGAGCCAGAACTGGAAGGGAGGACCTTTGTGCACTTCAAGGCCCCTCTTTGAAGTCAGCTCCACTTCAAAGGCACAACTGGGTATAAGTACTGGGCCTCTGACCCCACCAAATCAGACACTACTGGACCTGTGAAGAACTCTGCCAGGAGGAAGGATTGCTGTGCTGCTACAAAGACTGCCACTCTGCTGGGCTGCTGCTCTGGAAGAACTGCTTTTCTGCTGTGCTGCACTGCTGCCTGCTACCCTCTGCCCTGCTGAGGAAGGACTGGACCCATCTCACTTTAACCCAGAGTGACTCCAAGGGCATGCTGGCTTGGACCCTGTTCTAAGTGTCAGGGACATCAAAGACTTTCCACAACCCTGCAACAGCACCTGGACCTTGCTTGCTGCAAGTTTGCCCTGCCAAGTGGTGCCAATCTAGTCCTGGGTCCGTGGAAGTGGGTATAAAGTGCTGCAACTGCTAAAAATCCACACATCGTTGCAGCTGCACAGACCTCGCATCGCCGACTGCATGGTGCATCGCCTCCAGTTCCCGACACATTGCCTACATCCTGCGACTCAACGACGACGCATCAATTTTGATCCAGCGGTTCAAAGCCGACGCATCACCTCTTTGCTTCTCACATCTCTACTCTGTAGACGACGAATCCCATGTACTTTTCAGTGGGCCAAGGCTAGTCACTATATCTGACCCGCACTCCATTGAGGTCGGCCTGAACTTTTCGATTTACCCCAGCCAAGAGAGACCAGATGTTGGCGCTTTAAGCTTTTAAGCACTACATTTTCATTTATTCTTTAAAAATTCATAACTCTGGTCATACTTATTGGATTTTTGACGTTTTGGTCCTCAAAAGTTTTGTTCATAAAAATATAAGCTATTTTTCTAAACTGGTGTGGAGTCTTTTTGTGGTGTTTTCAGTGTGTTACTGTTTGAAGAATTGCACAAATACTTTACACTTAAGTTAAGCCTGCCTGCTCTGTGCCAAGCTACCAGAGCGTGAGCACAGGCTTATTTATGGTGTGTATCTGACTTACCCTGACTAGGATTGTGGTTCGTGCTTGGACAAGGTACATACCTCTGCCAACCATAAACCAAAATTCTAACAGTTGCCAACTGGATAAAGAACAACTGCCTGAAGCTCAACACAGACAAAACGGAAGTGCTGATCTTCGGCAACAACACCACCCCTTGGAACGACTCCTGGTGCCCTTGCAACTAGGACCATCACCCAAACCGACTGACCATGCCAGAAACTTCAGCTTAATCCTGGACAGGAAACTGACCATTAAGTCCCAGATCAATGCATTTTCCTCTGCCTGCTTTCTCATACTTTGCATGTTACAAAAAGTCTTCAAATGGCTCCCCCTGAACACCAAACGATTCGTCACTCAGGCCCTGATCACCAACTAATTAGACTACAGCCACGTACTCTACACTGGGATCACCACACACCTTCTGCAGAGACTCCAGACCATACAGAACTCTGCTGCCAGACTCATCATCAACTTGCACAGACAGACCCACATCACCCCCAACCTCAGAAAACTCCATTGTCTCCCTATACCGAAGAGATTCAAGCTGATCCATGCCTTCAAAGCACTGCACAACCAAGGACCAGCTTACATCAAACTCCGCTTGAACTTCCACCATCCTACCAGACAACTACGCTCAGCCTTCCTCTCACTGAACCACCCCTCACATCTACCAAAGCAACAGCTGAGGACGCTCCTTCTCCTACCTCACAGCGAAAACCTGGAACAACATCGTTCTGCAGCTACAGACCTCCAAGTCTACTCGAATTCCGGAGAGCACTTAAGTCCTGGCTGTTTGATTGAGTCACCTGAACCATTATGACCCTCAAGTGCCTGGATACCCTCTCAGGTGATTAATTGCACTATATAAATCCACTGATTGATTGATTGTAAATATGAGATATGGTTCTATACTCTTCACTACTTTCTTTTTTCTGCAGCAACACAGCACCCAGTCTTACAGCCCTGGCATCCTTCATAATGTAACAATGTTGCGTTGGATCATAGTATTGCAGGTTGACTGCACACTTCAAATTTTCATTTAGATGGGTGAATTCCTTTTTACACTCTTCAGACCACACACATTCTTTCCCTTTCCTGAGCAAGCTTCTCATTTTGATAGTCTTTGAAGCTAAAGTCGTAATTAATTTAGAATGTAATTCTAATATATCTAAAAACGATAATAGCCCTTCTTTCCTTGATGGACACCACAAACTCACAATATTGGAGACTGGGTCTCTCTTAGAACTGATTCCTATGCTAGAGATGCTGTGTCCTAAATATTCAATTTCTTCTCACATTTACTGAGTTTGAGACACACTACCAGTATTAAGTACTTTGTCAACTTTATTTGGTGTATATATCCTTTGAGGCAACCCATTTTACCTTCAAATACTTTAAGAAACTCATTTACAAACTTTGTTTCAGTGTTCACCACTTTTAGTTTCGATATACCTGTAACTTGGAAATATTTGATACAGTCCTTCTTGAGCCTGACAGGATTAGGATCTATTACAATTCCGGGATCTTTTTGATGATAAGATACTATCTCCTTTAACCTGGACATAGACTGTCCCCAAAGTTTTAAACCCTCGAAATTCAATCTCCGCTACAAAAAAACGTAATTCTGGGGTATTCTCCCCATATCCACCTTGTATTACATCCAGATCTCTTAATTCTTTTTTGTCTTGAAACTTTTGATCAAACAAAGAATTTGAATTTAAATTCAGCCATGCTCCTGAATTAATCAAGGCTTCGACTCATATCCCATCTATAGAAGTGATACCTTTAGATACTTTTAATTTCCCCCCTTCTGCTAAGACTGACAAAATGCAATCTTCCTTCACCTTGACTGTTTCTGATGACACTTCGCTGACTTGAACATTACTTCTAACTGAACGACAACATTTAGGTAAATGTCCCTTTCTGTTGAACACTTTGCACACAACATTTAAAGCAGGACACTTCTTATATTAAGCTACGTGTCCTACAACACCACATTGGTAACATGCTTCTCTGCTCTTCATGTTCACAGATTGCAGATTTTTGCCTTTAATTTCTCCAGACTTCACAATGATTTTGCTAACCGAAGTATTGTTTCTGTCTAACTCCTCTACACGAGCTACCAAGTGTTCAATACTCTTAGCTGTGGTCATAACCTCATTCAACGTAGGATCATCTTTTAACCAGTTCTTTTGCCTTTATCCAAACGACACGAGCATGACGCTCACCATATCTTTTCTCTCTTGTGGCAAAGTGATACTGTTTCAATACTATACTAACCTTTGGCAAGTAGTGCAAATCTAGTTTTTCATTGCAAGTTTCAAATTCATTTAAATCTTCCTCTAGATTCTACAGATTCTCAAACACCTCCTAGCCTTAATCTTTCTTTCTGCTGTCGTGTTTGATATACACAGTTTTGAATAGTATCCAAGTGTTTTCTTTCACTTGAACCACTGGATGGGTCGATCTCCTGGTGATGTTAAAAAAAAGGTGGAGCAGCTACATTCCTCATGTTTTTTTCCACAATATTCTTCTTATGCTTGAATGAGACACCGTCCTGGAAAGAAAAGTTAAATGTTTTTTCTCACTGTATAGCAAAGTCAGAAACAGACGTTTTTAATTTGATCCATACATTATATGCCACGCCAATATTTTTTCAAATATACTGCTAGGTTTAAGGACTGCATTAAATCCAATTCAGCAGGATGGCAGTCCTTGTACTAATCTTTCTATGTAGGTTCCACTGAACAAGTGGTTCCCCGAAATGCAGCTAAATTGGATGCAGCTTAATTGGTATTTGAGGTGAGGTTGGCGGTCTAGTGGCAACAGCAAGTATGATCATATGTTGAGGTTCATGACGTGAAGAGAGGTGGCAGTATAGAGAAGAGTTCCTGGTCAGTAGAAGACCCTCAGCTTGCTCTGTAGCAATGACTTACTCATGCTAACAGAGATGGAAGTCATTACTGGAGGATGCTCTGAGCATCCGTTGGAACGCTCAGTCAGCAGGATATTGGGCCGCCATGTGTGCTATGTAGACACACTTTACACGCATTATCATTGGTGCAATGATCTGGTGGAGCAGGCTCTGCAGACTTGCACTAACATGCTTAAACATTAAGAGCTCGAGAAGCTGCACAGCTGGGCTTGGTCAAAGTTTGCTAAAAGATAGCATAAACTTTGGGATCTTGCTAGGCGTAACTCTTCCTACGGCTAGCTGGAAAAAACTATTTCTGAAGTGCGCCCATTCTCTGCCTTTGCAGATGGTTGATGCCTTTTATGACAAGTGAAGTGGTGTTTTGAGGTGTTCCTTACCCTTTTGATGCCAGTGTAATGTTGTGAAGAGAGAATCCAGGTAGTAACACGAGTCCTTTTATTCAGAGCACCTCTGCATCATCCCACAGGACATTTCATCCTAGGTTAAACGGACCTCCAGGCAGAACAATTCAGACATGGAACCTATTGCAGACACCATCCTATTAGAATACAGCAAAAAAAGAAATTCAGGACGCTTCAGAGAGAGCTTCAGGGGAGCAGAATGTTACCAACCAAGTAAGACTAAGGCAGGACAGAGGTTTCTCTTGGTCTGTTGTAACTCTACTTCAAACATACAGGTGCCTTATAACTGTCCAGGATTTCTATCTAGAATTTTATGCAACCCCAGCTCAGAACACAACACTTCAGTGCATACATTTATCTCAACAGTATACAATGCAAATAGACAGAGATGTGAGAGTGTTGCTTAAACAAGTGCTATTTTCTCCACACTATCCCAGCACAGTGGGTTGATCAACAATGTTGTTTTATTGGAGAAAAAGGACAACACCTTCCGTTTAGACATAAGGGTGAGAGAGCAGAATGTATCTTTACAATGCAGGCATTTGAAAATGAAGGGAATTCACCTCCTTTGGGACATTATGAGACAGTTTGATTGGATGGTCCAGGTGGTCCTAAAAGAAGTCTATCTCACTTTGCCTTTGTTCAGGTCTCACAGGTGATTCCCTCAGTTTTGGTGGAACAGACAGAAGTGATAGTTTGCAGCGCTTCCTTTTGGTTTGTCCTTCATTCCTTGGTGCTTCCCCAAGATTAAGAGACCAGTAGTGGAACACCTCATGTCACTTGGACTATGGCTAATTGTCTACTTAGATTACATGGTCATCATGCCTCAAATGTGGGAGACTATTCTTCAGCACCTAGAGTTTACAACAGACATACTAGAGCAGTAGTTCTTTACCTGTAGTTTGCGGACCCCTGGTGGTCTGCACTGCCTACTCAGGGGATCTACAACTAAGGTTCATAAAAAATATAGATCTATATATATATATATATATATAAATAGAGAAGTAAAACTGAAAAATGTTAAATGTTTTCTAAATGTGAAGGAATTTGAAATTGGATGCTAAAAATTAAGTTGGTATCTTTAGCTTGATTTTTGGAGCAGCGCAAGTACAGCAAACTGGATATAGTACCGACGATGGGTGGCCGCAATTTAAGTGCCAACAAAAGAGTGCATGGATTAAAAGCAAAAAAGACAAAGTTTTATAATAGAGTTTAGCATATTTTTTTGTCTTTAGCAATTGAGAATCGAATTCAGAAATGCTCAACCTTATCATTAAAATAACATTTTTAATTTTTCCACATTGGATTGTGAATTAAATAACATATTTTAATATTTGTGTATTTGTTTGATATATACTTGTTTCTGTATTTTTGTGTATTGGTTTTAGGTTCAAATTGTAGAAATTGCTTAGGCCTGGGATCCTTGGCCTCCAATAATGACTTATTGGGGGTCCGCGTATTACAGTATTGATTCAGTGGGCATCCACAGACATCAATATGTTAAGATTCACTGTACTAGATAATCTGGGCTTCATCATCAATGGATGAAAATTGGCTCGGGCCCTTGAAAGTTAGAATTCTTGGGGTTGATGATAGATTTCTATAAACGTGACACTCAATCTACCCATTACAAAGATCAAAACCATCAGAAAGAAGCTGCGGAGAAACTCGACCGTTGCTGCAGAGAAACTGGACCATTAGGTCATATTGCTCAGACAACTGGCAAGGATTGTAAGTCTGTTGTCAACCTCCATCGAGGCCATTTTTCCTGGGACGCTGCACTACATAGGCCAAAGATATTGTATATTTGGAAAGGCCTGTTTTATGCAGATTTGATCAAAGTGTCCATGTAAGCAAGACAGAAACTGTAGTGGTGGCTCACCTATATGGAGGCATAGAACAGCAGGGCTATATTTGGGTCCTTGCTAGATCTCGTTAATAAATCCAATACCTGTAAACAGGGCTTGGAAGCAAAATACAGAAACTTCTTCACAGGAGGCAAATGGTCAGAAGTGGAGAAAGGCATTAACATCAACTGTCTCAAGCTATCAGCATGAGTCTCTCGTGACCAGACATACTACTGATTGCTGTGCTCCCTTAACAGTGGGCTATATTTCAGCAGTCAATTGCATCATCAAGCTGAAAGACACAGGCTTGAAGAATCTGAAGGAAATGGGCAATGAGTTTTGGCATTATTGTCTAGAAAAACACTACATCTCAATCTCAGAGTATCAACTGGACAACTCAATAGCAGACTAGAACTCCAGGTATCTCGGAGACTCCCGCCACTGTAAGTTGGATTTGCAGGTGTTTCAGAAGCTAATGTTACTGTGTGGTCTGTGCGAACTGGATCTCTTTGCATCCACTTAAACTTCCAGTTATGAAAAAGTTTGAGCTGGCTGCCAGACCAGACGCCATGACCTTGGCCGAGGGCACAGATACTTTTCTGCAGGAGTGGTCAGGTTCACTAAATTATACCTTTCCTCCATTTAAGATATCAACACAGGTAAGGCAACAACGGGCCGAATTAATGCCATTGTAGAGGTCCCGGCATGGTTTTCAGTGTGACTGGAAACAATAGTAACACCTCCAGTAGGTATTCCATTACTGGACCCACTCTTAGCAAACCCCCTAGGTTTTTCCCCCCACCCATTTGAGATGGACCAACTTCAGTTGGTATCTGTAACAGGATTTACATCCCTTGGCGCAGATGTGCTATAGATGGTAAAACTCTTAGCGAATTAAAATTAGCTGGGACTGGAATCACTTATAGGATGGTCTTCTATTGCAGCAGGGCACAGCATCCATTGATCAGGAAACTGTTGAAGGGTGTCAGGTTGATTGTTCCACTTGAACACAGATTTTCATGTTCATGGGTTGTAAATAAAGTCCTTAGATTTTTGGAGAGATGGCCCACTCACCTGTATCTGTGTAGAAAGCAGCAGTACACTAAGCTGGTGATGCGACTTTGTCTTGTGTTGTGCAGAAGAATGTCAACCATCGTAGCCTTGAATGTGAATGGGAAAATGTTCACATTTGATTCAGTTACCTTTGTGGGGGTCTGGAGGGCCAAAACATCCTCTGGGCCCCCATTTGGATGATTGTTTATTAGGATTTCTGTGATAATCCCAGGTAGTGTGTAGTCAATTATCTGAAGCAGGATTAAGACACAATGAGAGGGCTTAGACCCAGGGACTCAAAACTACTCATGATCTATGTGATTTTTTTTACCATTTCCAAGGCTACAATAGCTTGGAGGGTAAAGTAGAACACATTGCGAGCTGGAAATAAGGTGATCTGTGAACAACCCACTCCGTCAGGGGAGCCATGGCCTCCAGGTCCCTTCTAGTTGGAATAAGTTTAGAAGAAATCATAAAAGAAGAGGACTGTTCTCAGGAATCTACCATAAAAAAATGTATTTGAAGCAGAACTATTATAGTGTTTGCTTCCTGTCCTGTGACAGAATGCCAAACTTAATTTGGTTAAAGATAAAGCGGCGAGGGTTACAACCAGTTATGGCTGCCGCATAGCTAAAAGGGGGTGGGGTCTGGGGGGACAGGGGATTCGGGGAATAATAAATAATTTAAAAAACGTACCTCTCTATGCCGCCCGCCTCCCGGCAGTCACTGGGGCACAGGCTCCCCACCCAATCCCTGCGCTGCTCTCATGCTATACGTAGCATGAAAGCAACGCCAGGATTGGCCTGGTTTGCCGCTCAGTGCCTGAGAGTCTGTGCTGTTTCTTCAACCCGGCAGTGCAACACAGCTGGGTTGGAGAAGCCTAAGTGCGCATGTCTGTTTGGCCAGCCTAAGACGGCCAGCCAAACTGACATGGGCACTTTACAGTGCCCATCTTTCCTCCCCCTTCCATGGTACAGCCACGCCACGCCCTACACTGGCATCCGGTCAATAAGTCAGCGGAAAATAAAATGATAATACTGCTTTATTATCATTTTATTTTTCGCTGACTGACTTTGACATGCGGGGCGATGCTTCTCCGCCTTTACGCAGGAGCCTCCCCGGTTATACCATAAAAACTGTTGGCATGAAATAAGAGGTGAAACTTGAAAGTATACTTTTCCAGTGTATATTCTCTTTAGTCTGTGATGCCCTGGCCATGATGATGTTTATGTTGTGTTAACGTAATGAATGAATACCATCTTTTATATTTGCAGGATAGGCGATAAAACCAGAAATAACAGCAGAGATCTAATCTCTTTGTGACTGATGAAGGGATGTCAGTGATAGCAACTCTTATGGACAGTGTTATAGCTGATGGCTGATTTTCTATTACATGATGGTAGTTTATAATGATGTTATTCATGGAAGCTGTAGTTTGTGTATACTTTATAATAAAGGCTATGGGAAAGAGAGAGCATAATCCTCCCATCCCTGTTATTAACAGAATTAAAACTTTCATACGGTGTGAAGCGATGGAGGACTTACTCGAAGTGTTCTCTCTTCTCCTTGCTTCCAACACTGCTTGCAGCCCTGAAGGGAAAAACAAAGACATTAAAAGAGAGAAAGGACAAGAGGAACACAGAAGCAATGAATATAAATAAAAGGAAAACTCATTACTCTATCCCCCAGGATCTGAACCTGGAAGAAGAAGCCCTTGAAAGTCTATCCCCTGGCTTTTGTAACGCTGGTAGCGAATTAGGGCAGACTAAAGAAGCTGATGGAGCAGGAAACCCGAGAGTTGGGGAAGCGATAAGCGAGAGAAATGCCAGATCCTTGAAGGACCCGCTGTTTGAGGACGTTGGAGCTGGCGGCAGAGGGAGGCTCCGTTGCCAGCCAGAGCATATACCACTAGTGCAGCAGGTGCAGTGGCACTGGGGCCTAAAGACCTGAGGGACTCATTGAACCCTGATAAAGCTGCATTTTACTAACTCAACAGCAGTGAAAGGGGCCATTTTCCTTTCCTGCACCAAGTCCCTAAGGATCCAAGCTACACTACTGATCATGACCAGACGGGGAAGGTATCAGGCTCCAGGAGGAGCGTGGTTTCAATATAAAAATAAATGTAACTTTAATTTGTAAAATACATTTTATTAATTCACATTTATTCTATACATAACGTCATTTTTAATAAATAATATATAAATATAAATCTTTTGTTATGTGGGGAGTCGGAGTTATGGGTGGTGTTAGGTGGGAGTTTTGTTCCGCACATCTATAAAAAATAATGTTCATTTAATCTGAAGTGTTTAAATTAACTAAATATTTAATTCAAAACTAAGTTAAATGGGGTGTAGCATTTTTGTATTTTGCTCTACTTTTAAATAAATATATAAAACTAATTTACATTAATTTGCAATATAAAAATATTTTTAATAATTGTTTTCAAGCTCAATATATTTTTAGAATTTTCTTTATACTTTACCATAGAGAGATCTTCAACTTGGTGGTGGAGATCTCCTGATGCTAAAGTATAGGGAAAATTTCAAAAATCAATTTTTCTGAGTTATAAATTATAACAAAATCCAACCTTAATTTAAAAAAAAATCGTTTTATTATGGGTTAAACTTTATTAAAAGTAATGAATAGAATTAATTAACAGTAATTTAATCATAGTTTAATACAATTAACGTTACATTAATTTTTAAATTTAAAAAGGTTTTTAAAATATGGTCAAATAAAATAAAAACATTTTTCTAGATTTTTTTAAAACATTAAATTAAACGTCATTATATTTTTGACTTTTTTTATTTTACATAATTTTATAAGGGGTTTTATTTTAAATCCATATCTCCATTAGTTTCTATGGGATGGTGTTGCAGTACCAGTGGTTGGTCATGTGTAGTGCTGGACTTACTTCATCTCTGAATTGGAGTACATTTACGAATGCTTTAAGTCCTTTCTGGCTGTTGTAGCTTTAGAAGTGCAGGTTGTTAATAGGTTTTGGGTTACTCTTTTGTGGGTGGGTGCACGTCCCTCTCTAAACCCCTCCCTAACATTTCCATAACCTTTCCTTATTCCTTCTTTAACCCCTCCCCTTTAGAAGTAAGTATTCCCCATTTCTAGCCACTCCCTTTTGTCCAGCCCGCATTGACTACTAAAATATACACTTAAATGTGTGGAGACTTAACAGTCAGGGCGGAGATCTGTGCATAGAAAAAGATAGGAGAGGCGGAGGCAGAACCTCTGCACGTAAGTTTGGGAACAGCATTTTGTAGTACATTAGTAGTACTATTGAAGCACTACTAAACGCACTACAATATGCAGGTTGTGAATGGGGCCCTTGTTAAACCTGGCATCTTTGGTGTGTTTTCCCCTGTCTTTTTGCTTCTGACCTCCTGGTATTTGACTGTGTGCTGCATTTCGCTTTTGCTGGTTTTAGGACTCTGGGCACTTTACCACTGATGACCAGTGCTAAAGTGCAAGTGCTCCCTGTATAAATTGTATTGGTGATTGGTTTATCCATGATTTGCATATTTGATTTACTAGTAAGTCCCTAGTAAAATGCACCAGGTGTGCCCAGGGCCTGTAAATCAAAAGCTACTGGTGGGCCTTTAGCACCGATTGTGCCACCCACACAAGTTGCCTGGCAAACATGTCTCAGACCTGCCACTGCAGTGTCATTTTGGGCAGTTTTAAACTGACATTTCGACCTAGCAAGTGCACCCATTTGCCAAGCTCAAATCTTCCCTTTTATTACATGCAAGTCACCCCTAAGGTAGGCCCAAGGCAGCTCCATGGGCAGGGTGCATTGTATTTAAGGGGTAGGACATGTACTGGTGTGCTTTACATTTTCTGATACTGAAATACAGCTAATTTCGTTTTTCACTATTGCAAGGACTATCTCTCCCATTGGATAACATGAGGATTGCCTTGAAATATCTTTTAAGTGTAATTTTCCATTGGGAGCTATTAGAGATTTGGAGTTTCTGAACTCACAATTTAAAAGTACATGAAGTTAGTTTTTAAATTGCGTATTTGAAAATGCCACTTTTAGAAAGTGGGCATTTTCTTGCTTAATCACTCTGTACCTCTGCCTGTCTGTAGAATCCACGTCTGGGTAATGATGACAGTTGGGCTCTTGTGTATTTACTCTAGACAGTCACACAAAGGGAGCTGAGCTGTGCCTTGCATATCCTGTTGGGCCATCACCAGGCTGATGGGCCTTCCTGGGCTTGAGTGGTGGGAGGAGTTGTCACTGACACCTGAATAGGGCTGTGCCTGTCCTCACACAGAGCTGTCTCCAGCCCCCTGTAGTATGTCTGGAGCCAAGCAAGGGAAAGCCAGGGTCTTGTGCACTACAAAGACTTTCCTTAGAAGTTTGCCTCCTTCAAAGGCAGAAAGGGGTATAAGTATTGGACCTCTGACACTCTCAAATCAGAACACTTCTGGACTAAAGGACACTCTGCCTAATTTTATTTTTATTTATTTATTATTTATTTATTACTGTGTTTTATAGAGCGCGAACTTGACCCGTTAGGGTATCAGAGCGCTTTACAGACAACATAGCATTGTACAAAAGGTATAGAATCACCTGGTAAAAGAAAAAAACAGATAGTAGGGGCAGGATATAGGATACATAGAAAGACACGTATTTACAAATTACATATACAGTTACTGAAGACGAGATACGTATTTACAGATTACATTTACCATTGCTCAAGACAAGAACCCAGGTTCCTAGGTCGGGTGATTAGGAAATCCGAGGGAGGCAATAGGCAGACGTGGATCCGTGTCTTAGTGGTGGTTGAGGGCAAGTTTAAACGAGGAATTTGCTCATAAGGAAGGTCTTGGCGTGCTTTTTGAAGCGGGCCAGAGAAGGGATTTTTCTGATGTTAGGTGGGAGAGAGTTCCATATTCTTGGAGCGGCTCCAGAGAAAGCCCGATTGTACGTTTTTTTCCCCGAAAGCGTGCAGGTTGGAGCAAGAGGTTTCTGGCAGCCCGGGAGTTTCTGGATCCTCCGGAAATCACAAGTTTCCGTGCAAGATATGCAGGGGAATTTGAGTATAAAGCCTTGTGTGTGATGCATGGTAGCTTAAGCTGTATTCTTGCCTCAGAGGGAAGCCAGTTCAAAGCTTTCAGGTGTGGGGAGATGTGGTCGAATTTCCTTGTGCCGGTAAGTAGTCTGGCTGCTGCATTGAGGCAGGCTTTTAAAGGTGCCAGGGAGATCTTGGGTAAACCTGAGAGGGTAGAGCAGCCATATTCCAGTCTAGAGATGACGAGTGCTTGGTCAGCCATTTTCAAGTCAGGAGCATCAAGGAATGGTTTCAGTTTCCTAAGGTAGCTCAGGTGGAATCTGGCTGCTTTGGCCATCGAGTTGATATGGTCCCGCATGTTCAGATTGCTGTCAAGGGTAATTCCCAGGATTTGGCCGAGTCCACGATGGTCGGTGGGCAATTTAAGGCAGTGATAGCATTAATCCATGTTTGGATCTCGTGGTTGGTATTAGGAGGGGAAATTAGGAGAAATTCAGTTTTCTTAGTGTTGAGTTTGAGATGATTGGAGGCGAGCCATTGGACAGTGAGTTTCAGGGCTTCGTTCAGGGAGAGAATCTCTTCGAGAGATGAGGTTTTGATGTAGATCTGAGTGTCATCAGCATACATATGGAAGGAGATATTTGCAGTGCGTAGCACTTCGGCAAGCGGTTCTAGGTAAAGGTTGAAGAGGGTGGGGGACAAGGTTGAACCTTGAGGGACTCCAACCGTGACCGGGGAGGGTGCAGATAGGTTGCTGTTGATTAGGAATCGCTGTGATCGGTTGTGGAGGAAGGACCTAAACCATTCTAGGACAGTGCCATCCAATCCCATCCTGAGTTTGAGGCTTTCAAGTAGTTTTTCATGGTTGACCGTGTCGAAGGCCGAAGATAGATCTAGGAGGATTAGGAGACATGTTTTGCCTTGGTCAAGGGCTTGGAGGGCATCATCAACAATGTGGAGCATGGTGGTTTCAGTGCTGTGCCCAGGTCTAAATCCGGATTGGAAGTCATCGAGTAGGTGGAAGTTGTTGATGTGTTGACTTAGCTGCTGTTGCACACACTTCTCCAGCACTTTGGCTAGGAGGGGGATGTTGGAGATGGGTCTGAAGTTGTCAGGGGAAGCTGGATCCAGCGAAGGCTTTTTCAAAATGGGGAGGACTTGGCCGGCTTTTAGAGAGTCAGCCTAATGCTTTGTTGTGCTGGCCTACTGCTTGCTGCATCTGCCTTGGGTGTGAAAGGACTGACCTTTGCTTCCTATATCCTCATTCCAAGGTTCTCCAAGGGCTTGTGTGTGCTTGCCTCCTGTTAAGATTTCTCAGGGCCATCAAAGACTTCACCTACCAGTGCCTTGACTCTTCTACTGAGAGCCCTGACTTGCCAAGGGGTGCCAAATCCAGTTCCTGGGCCCTTCGCAGTAGAATCTGGTGACCTGAAGAGAAAATCCACTCATCAACTCTCATCGCCTGTTTTTTTGACACAGCACCACCGTGCGGCTAAAGAATTGACGCATCGCTTTGCGGCTGAAAAATGACTGCAGCCCGGGACCCGAGCACTGTGTCACCACCGTCCGTCGCACCCGCTCCAACCCCGACGCAGGCCCTGCTTTGCTGCTGAAGAATCATCGCATCACCTGCTTGCGGCTGTGAAAATGACGCAGCGCCTGCTTTGCCACATTGACACAGCGCATCAGGATTTTTGACACATCGTCCCTCGACGCTGTCTCTTCATCGACATCGCCCAGCAATAAGGAAACGAGGCCACGTGTCTGGAGATCGACGCATCACCTCCCCTTCCAGTAAGGACCAGATGCATCACCTCCTGTTGCAGGGATTCTGCACATACACAGAACTATGCGCAGGAAAACAGGACCTCAGTGAATAGGGGTGTACCAACCTACCACATCAGTACCCAAAATCCAAAACCGACTAGCTATAGTGTCTCATTCGTTCTCCTCCAAATATCACAGAGCTACAAATGATTAGACAACCCAGAACACAACACTCACGACTCTCTCAGGAATCGCGGGAGCAAGACGTACTCTTTCGCTCACTCACTCATACTTGTCCACAATGAGAATAAGCAGAGTCACTGAAACGTGGGGCTGAGTTTATGCATTTTGCTGCTAGTAGTGGCACGTATACTGTATTGTGGAGCACGATAGTTAAAATAAACATTTTGAACTATTTCAGTGACTCTGCTTATTCTCATTGTGGACAAGTATGAGTGAGTGAGCGAAAGAGTACGTCTTGCTCCCGCGATTCCTGAGAGAGTAGGGAGTGTTGTGTTCGGGGTTGTCTAATCATTTGTAGCTCCGTGATATTTGGAGGAGAACGAATGAGACACTATAGCTAGTCGGTTTGGGATTTTGGGTACTGATGTGGTAGGTTGGTACACCCCTATTCACTGAGGTCCTGTTTTCCTGCGCATAGTTCTGTGTATGTGCAGAATCCCTGCAACATGGCGCCGCCAACGTTTGGTCTGGTTCTTATCTGCGAGACGCTTGAGTAGTGCTTGTGCTTGTCCACAATCCCCTCACTTCTGTTTCCGGAGACAACTGTGATGGTTTATCCTCCTATATTGATGTTTTTATAGGTTCTTTCAAGCTTGAAGTTTTAAAAGGTTTTTCTTTATTCTTAACCCATTGTTGCGCTGCCGCGCTCTAGGTTGTTGTTTTTTATTATCAGTTATGGCGGTCGCGATTCCGGACGCTAATAGGGCAGCACTCACGGCTTATTTGACTCAGAATGGAGTCCCTAATGCTGGTGTAGCGCTGATTTTTGTAGTAGAGACAGATGTGGCTTACCGCTTCGAAGTGTTTTATTCTTGGGTCTTGGGTGTGTATGTACAAATGCTTTATACCTCACCTCTGAGATAAGCCTGACTGCTTGTGTCAAGCTACCAATGGGGTGAGCAGGGGTTATCTTAGCTGTGTCTCCCTTGCCCTGGCTAGAGTGAGGGTCCCTACTTGGACAGGGTGCAAACCCCTGCCAACTAGAGACCCCATTTCTAACAGCCCTCAGTATGTCCAAGATGGTAAGGAAGAAGGGTCATTGGCACCTTTAAGCCTTTATTGGTTGAACTCTTGTGTACAGGAAGAAATATTTTGCTTGTCAGGTATTAATAGCAAAACCAGGAATGCACCTCAATGGTAAAGAAAGAGACTTATAGTCAGGGCCAACAATTAGCCAGACGAAATCCCTAGCTGATACTCAGATCATCTCCTGGTTCTCAGTCACCTTCAATGGACTTTCATACTCTCTGTTGGTGCACCCTTACTAGACCTCTTTTTTCACAAACACACCTTGCTCTCCACTTATTGCAAGTACCCCTCTGCAGGCTCTCAGATTACCTTAGTTTACCCTTAGCCTTTGTAGGAAGCTGTCTCTGTATATATTATACCAAAGTAAGGTATAGTGTGCATAGAGTCCAGTGGATCCCCAAAGGCTTACAGAGGCTAAAGTAGATAATACATTACTCTGTATTTGTGGTAGTGTGGGCGAGCAGTAAGGCTTTATCAGAGGGTAGTGTTAAGCATTTATTGTAAACACTCAGGCAAGAAATGATTTCACACACTCAAAGACTGAACTCTGACCAATTGTTTTGTATAGAAATATTTCTTTGTTGTATTTTATTTTTAGAACCAAGCCAGACTTGGTGCAGGTAAGTAAAAATAGTACTTTTCTGATAATACAGTTGAATGCAGTTGAATGTAGATACAGTTAAGTCAAATGTTCAGAACCAGTTGGAATTACTTTTCAGTTACTTTGCACTTTGTGATTACTTTTTAAGTTACTTTTCAGATTACTTTTTCTACTCAGTGTGTTATGCCTAGATATCACACTGGGACATTTCCTGGATAAAAGGTGAGTAAAACAGTTTTTATCAAAACACAGTTTCTTAGGTTTCCATACAAAACACCCTCAACACAAGTTTTTCAGAGGAAAACAGTCAATGCAATCCTATGGAGAAAAATGGGGTTATCGTTTTGCAGGTAAGTAAACAGTCTTGAGGTTTGAGTTTCTGGGGATGGACCAAGGGTTCACCAGGGTCAAGGATGCACTCAAAAAGCACCCTCAGCGGCACTAGGGCGGCTGGGTGAAGAGTGTCGAGGCCCAATGGGGGCCTCTGGTTGGTGGCTGCTCACGAGCAGGCCACAAGGTTGAGGGAGCAAAGCTTCTAGGGTTTAGCTCAGGGCAAAGGGGGATCCGATTTAGCACACAAAGTGCACCCACAGCACCACAGATGGCTCTTCCTAACCTGGGGGAGGTGTGACCATCTCCGCCCAGGAAAGGCTTTGTTTCTGGGTCCAGGGAGTCAATGCTCCCACCACAGGGGTCCAGAAACATGTCTTGTGCTGGCAGGCTGGTGTTTACCAGTCAGGGAACCCACCAGAGGCTGGTCGTTTTTCAGGAGGCATCTCTAAGATGCCCTCTGAGTGCATGGTATAATAAATCCCACACTGACATCAATGTGGGTTTATTATGCCGAGAAGTTTGCTACCAAACTTCCCAGAATTCATTAAAGCAATTATGGTGCTGCGGAGTTCGTAATGACAAACTCCCAGACCATATACTCTTTATGGCTTTACTGCTCTTACACTGTCTAAGAATGGACTTAGCCACTGTAGGGGTACAGGGCTCCTGCAACTGTACCCTCACCAGTGGTATAGTGCACCCAGCTAGAGGGGTGTCTTACCTATACCATAGGTTCGGAGGGATGGGTGGAAACATTATCTGGGAGGCCTGATGAGGTTCTCAATTTTGGCTAGTTTACCGAACAGTACAACAATAGGACAGGTGTGTATCTTTTTTTTTTAACTGTTTTATTTTTTTGTTGTATGATGCTTTATCGCTGTGATGACTTGTTTCTTTTCTTTGTCGTAGTGATGCTTGGTTGCAGAGATGACCTGTTTCTTCTTCTTTTTCTTTCACCTGGTGGGCCGCAGATAAAGGACGTATCCCCAGGAGGCTCAAAAGAAAGGACAGAGAGGGCAGCAAGTATTTTAGCCTTCCTTTCTATGTTTTTTAAAAATGTATTTTGGGAAAGGCATCCACCACACTGAGAAAAGAGGTGAGCCGGGACTGATTTTGTTGGGAGTGAGAAAAGAAAGTGGGAAGACTGTAAGAGGTTTACCTAACCCTCATGAAAGAGAAAAAAACCAATTCAGTTCTGTCCTATTAAGCCCAAATATGCGGGACATTTAATATATGGAGGGTTCAAGCTGGCACTCCAATTTGTTGAGCACAGGTTGCCCTTTCTTGGTATTTCCTTAATTCACTTTTTATACATGGTGCCGATCCAGCGCTAAAACTCGAATGAGCACAGCACACAAGAGGCAGATAAAGAGGGAAGAGAAAGAGAAATAGAAATAACCTAGTAAGGGTGTCGCGGAGATGAGGAAGGATGATGTCCCAACACAAGGCTACATTTACTGGCACTTGCATCGGGGAGAGTTAACGGTGCTTTTTGTGTGCTCCCTTTCTACCCCTCCCCTCCTCCCCTCCTCTCACACAGAGTCTCGCTCCCTCCTCCCTTCCCACCCCTTCCCGGTCACTCACCGCAGAGGCCGCAACTCTTCTGAGTTGCGGCAGCACACAGGATTCTCCTGGGGGCATCCACCACTCTTCACTCTAGTCTTCTAGAGCGTAGCCCTTGGTGTCACCGTCTTTGGTCTGGGGGCTTGACGCAAACTCCTCCTCTTCTCCCACTTTCGGCGTCTGGGTCTCTTCTCAGCATCTTGGTGCAGCGTCTTCCAGGTCTCGGCGTCTTCCGGGTCACGGCATCTTCTCCCGGCATCTTCCTTGTTCGGCTCCTGTTCTTCCTGTGGGCCCTCCTTTTCTGGGCCGTTCTGGACAGCGGATTGGTTGTCCTGTTGGGCGGGCTCGCCGTTGGCCTGGACAGGAGAGTTCAAAGGTTTAACCCTTTGATTGCCTCTCTCTTCCCCTTCGCACCATCGCTCCTCCTGTGTTCCGGGGAGGGCAACATCAGGTAGGTGCCGGTGTTCGGGGCTCGACCCTCCTTCACACATAGGCAGTGGGTTGCAGGCATGGCACACAGGGATGTGTGCCATGTCGAATCTTCACTTTTCTCTGCACCAAAACATGCAGCCTGCAATGGCAGTGTGTGTGTTAAGGTACAGGACCTCTAAGGGTGGCACAGTATGTGCTGCAGCCCTTTGAAGCCTTTCCTGGTCACAGTGCCCTTGGTCCCCATGGTACCTTTTACAAGGGCCAGAGAGGTGCCAATTGGGGGTACAAAGGTACAGTTTTGGGAAAGAACACAGGCCCTGGGAACCTGATTGGCAGGGAACTAGGGCACATCAAGTCAAAGTGCATCAGAAATCTGGCAAAAAGTGGGGGGTTGCTGCAACAGTAACCCAGCTTCCTACAGCCTTCCCATAGAGACCCTTACTTAACCATGAGACGTCCTTAGCTGGCCCGCTTGTTCCATCAAGCAGCTTTACCCTTTTGTTATACTCCAAGCACCTCTTCTAGACATCGGGTTCTCACTTTGAGCATTGGGATGCCAACCATTCCTCCTCTGTGGCCCCTAAAGCAAATTTAGACACTTTCCTCTAGCCAACAGACCCTTGCCCAACCATATGTGTACCAACAAAGTTTTCTCCATTCGCCTTCAGGAGCACATCAATGAGAACAATGCTCTACATGACCAACAGACTGGCTTAAGACAATCTTGCAGCACAGAGCTGTCTACTCTTTAAGCAGTCCATCTTCAGATAGGACCCCTGCCTCCTGATCCTGCATGACCTCCCTGCAATCTTCAGTGCCGTTGACCATTAAGCAGTTATTCACACCCGGGAAACATGCCTGATCTTCTCTGGCACCTTCCTCCAATGGTTCACCTCCTACCGTGCCAACTACCAACAATTCAAACAGATGGAAACTACAAGATCCAAGAAACTTCCATGTTACCTCGGTGCACCTCGGGGATACACCCTCCCTCCCATCATCTTCAATCTCCTCATGGTAACACTACAGGTCTTTACTTACCACCAATAAATACATCAATAATACCTATACGTTAAAAGTTTCTCAAACAACCATATTCAGAAACTCATAGTCTGCCACAAGGTAATCCAGAATTGGATGTCAAGTGCCTACCTAAATTTCAACCCAACAACGGTAGCGTTTCTCCTGCTCACCATCTCTAAATGACCAGAGATTCAAACTTGACTATCTGACTTGAACCTGAACGGCTTCACCCCTTCGCTCTCAGACAATACAAAATCACTTTGATTTACCTTTGACACAGACCTCCCCTCTGAAGAATAAATCACCAAAGAAATCATGTCAACATGGCTTTAGGTCGCACTCCTTCCTGAAAAAAGTGAAAACCTTTGTTCCAGAAAACGATTTCAGTACAGCTGTGCAACATCTGGCTCTCACACCTATATGGATGTAATGCTGTACTCAGTTGGCTACCCAACTCCACTCCCT
Organism: Calotriton arnoldi; assembly: GCA_963921515.1. Taxonomy (NCBI): domain Eukaryota; kingdom Metazoa; phylum Chordata; class Amphibia; order Caudata; family Salamandridae; genus Calotriton; species Calotriton arnoldi. Next base: position 679,290 of record CAWUFW010009920.1, on the reverse strand, counting down.
CAAAAGCATCATACATGCTGCTGCATTACTCATCAAAAGCTTGAAGAAATTCAAACACATCACCCTAAGGTTGAAGGCACAAACTGGTTCCCTCTCCATACCCACAACATCTTCAAGACTGGCTTCATCACCCACAAGGCCATCAAAGACATTCCTGGTCAAGAAATTAACTACCTCATGAGAACAGCACCATACCGGACCAGGACATTATTGGACAGGAGACAGAAATATGGAAGAAAGAAAAACTATCACGCCTCCCCATCATGCAAGCTGTACGTGTTCAGAGATTGTAACACACTGTCCAGATGGCATCAGGCTCTGAAGTCTGGGTGGACAAGCTACTACTAATTGTTACTACTGGGTCCCAGTAACAGCAGATGTTGTATGAAGAACGTTCCTCCTTTAAGGTGCATATCCTAGTGTTCTAACAGGAGACAGGCCCATGATAAACTCCCGGGTGTCTCCTGCACAACCGATAGATGGGTGTTTTGCCTAGCAACAAATGCTTCTCTGCTTTCATAGTGGCAGGATGTTTTAGTGAGTTAAACACTCACTGTTCACATACACAGTGACATACAGGCTACAAGTTTGAGTCCCTGCAAGGCCAAATCAGTATTCCAACTTACTGAAGGCAGTAGACTGAGCAACAGTAAACTGGGCAATAATAACATTTTTTTTAATGGAATTTAGAAAAAACTGCAGTAGTGCTGTATGAAGCATTATAGGAGAAAAGAAAGCTTTATTTTTAATAATGTTATTTTTGGTTGTTTGATTTTCTCTATACAAAGCATCTTGTTAATCTGTGTGGTGTAAGTTTCAGGTTTTTTCATCCAATGTGAAGTCACAAACACAAGCCTTAACTTCTGGTGTCCTGCAGGGATCCATTCTAAGTCCCTTGTTGTTCAACATTTATGTACACCCTCTGGCGAACCTAATAGAGGGCTGTGAACTCACCCTCTTTTTATACGCCGACGATACCCAGATCATTTTCTCTTTGTCTTCGACACAGAGAAATGATACATCCTTAGTGTATCTGGGTATGACGAAAATTGCAGCTTGGCTGAACCAAAACTCACTTAAACTTAACAGTGACACGACCGAGGTCCTAGTTCTAGGAAACAACTCCTCCCTTTGGGGCACCAAACATTGGTCAGAATTGCTAGGGACCCCTCCCATTCCGGTATCTAAGGTAAGCAATCTGGGCTTTCTTATTGATGATAAGCTCTCTATGAAGCCGCAGTTAGCTAAGGTAACTGCCACTTGATTTGCAGTTCTTATGCGCCTGAACAAAATGTTGTGACTTATTCCTCCTGCAGCACAGAGGGCCGTGATTCAGGCACTAGTTATTTCCCACCTGGACTATGGCAACGAGCTGTACTTAGGCACCGATAAGGTGTCTGTACAGCGCCTTCAAATTGTCCAGAATGTTGCTGCCAGACTACTTTATCACTTACCGAGATATGCTTCTGTGTCTCATTTGCTAAAAGAACTTCATTGTCTTAAGGTGACCAACCGCATTGAATTCAAAGCATTGTGCTATATGTTCAAGGCCAAATTTGACCGGGGACCACGGTACATTCAGGAACTAGTATCCTCCTACCAGCCGACTCGGCTTCTAAGATCCTCGACCCAGGGCCTGTTCACGGTCCCCAGGTTTTGATTAACCCGTATGAAGGGCCACTCCTTTTCTTACCTGGGTCCTAAGCTTTGGAACTCTTTACCGGATGACTTAAGGAACTGTTAATCCTTTCTCACCTTCCGTAAGTTGCTGAAAACTTGGCTATTTTGAACCTGCATGGTTGGGACAGTTATCTGCGATCGCCTTGTGCTGGGAAATCCCTTCGGGGTAGCTGTGCGCATTACAAGTTGCTATTATTAATAATAAAAATAATAATAATAATAATAGTGTAAACAGGAAATGGCACACACTCTACCAGGACTAATTAAGGGCAAAGTGAGGGCTCAACATTTTCGTGTAGGTTGTTACATTGTGGCCCATGTTGCAGCTGCAAAGCAAATGCTCCTATGTGCTCAGTCAGCTTCTGCAGTAAAAATGCAGAGGTTGGCTTGTTTTTTAAAACTATGTGTGTGGGAGGAATTTTACTACATACTACTAACCCCTCAAGGACCCCTAAGACAGGCGGGCTCCAGTGCTTACTAAGTGCCAGGTAGAGCTGGCATTGCAACAGATTTCAGAGATGCATTTGGCATCCAAAATTGGATATTAAGATGCCAGTTTTTAATGTTACACAGAGGAGCGAAGAGTCGAATTTTCTGCATAGTGTATTTTGAAGGGTGAGTTAAACCTGTAAACGCTGGTTTCAAACTTCTATGTCTGAATGAAAAATGCTTTAGCATAGCACTGGCCACAGGCATTCTTCTTCCACAGTTTCATACAAAAACTTTATGGACATCAAACGACACTGTCCCATACAGTGGCGTAACGAAATGAAACTTGAAGGCCCCCCCCCTGCAATGTACATAGAGGGGGCCCCCCACGCTCCAGACCCAGTCAGGAGCTCTCAGGCCAGGGGCCTGCTGCCAGTGCACAGTGCTGGAGGGGACCCCCTGGAGCTTGGGGCCTCCGCACCGCGGGGCTGCTGCAGCTACTGTTACGCCACTGGTCCCATACCTAGCTAAGAAATGCCACTTGTTCCCTCACAAGGATGACAAGCACAACAACATGCATAATCATCCCTCTCTCTGCTTCATTCCAACCGTGGCATATGCGCAGCAATTTGAGCGCAGCGACACAGGAATCGCATTCCACTACTCATCAGAGACAAGGAGCAAATTCTTAACTCACTCTCCCAACCAAACACAACAATAGAATATGATAAACCTCATGCGCTCTATCCCAGTGGTTCTTAACCTGTGGTCCAAGGACCGCCAGATGTCCTCGAGGCCTACTCTGGGGGGCTGCGACTGTGTCACAGAATTAAATAGTAAAATGAGAACATCAAAATTAATAAAGTATATACAAATAAAGAAGCAAAACTAAAATGTTACAACTTTTTCTATATTTGATTGTGAAATAAACATCATATTTTAATATTTGAGCATTTGTTTGGTGTATACTTGTTTCTATATTTTTGTGTAATTATTTTGAGGTTCAGATCATAGAAACTGCTGAGGCCGGCGGCCCACAGCTTCCAACAATGACTCAGTGGGGGTCCTCGGATTCCTGTAACGATTCCATGGGGGTCCACAGAAGTCAAAAGGTTAAGAACCGCTGCTCTATCCCATGGCAGTCATTGCTTTACTACACTTTTAAATGCAGCAATTGATGTCAGGATGAGAGCAGCACTCGGGTCATCAGGCACCACAGCAAAACACTTCTAGTATGGGCCACACTAGAATTCAACATTCTTCCCACTAAAGAACACCTTTGAGCAGTGGTTCTTAACCTGTGGTCCAGCGACCTCTGGCGGTCCGCAAAGTCTACTCTGCTGATAAAATTAAATAAAATTAACAGAGAAATAAAGTGTATCTAAATAAAGACACAAAACGTACAATTGAAAATTTCTTTCTGTAAATGTGAAAGAATTTGAAATTGGAGGCTAAAAATTAATTTAATACCTTGTGATTGATTAATGGGAGCAGTGCATCAAAAAGAATATTGTATGGATGATGAGTGGCCTTAATTGAGTTTAGAAAAACTCCAACATTCCCATTAAATGTGATTTTTTTTTTATTATTTGTTTGTGAATTAAATATATAATTTGTATTTTTTTAATGAATGCTTTTTTCTGTATTTTTTAAGAAATGTTTGGTGGTTTAAACTATCGAAAGTGCTTAGGCCCCCCCCCCCGGCTTCCAGTAATTACCCAGTGTGGGACCCCCCTGATTCCAATAATCATTCAGTGGGGGTCCCGGAGTTCCAGTAATTATTAAGTGGGGGTTCTACGCAAGCCAAAAGGTTAATAACGGCTGCCTTATAGTGTAGCATTCTACCCGACAGCTAATGCTGTTGGCTGGTCGTGGTGGGGGTATGGAGCGCTAAAGATTCACTTCAATACAGTACTTTCAAGTTTCATTATTGGAAGGACACGGTCCAGGAAGAAATATAGAGTTACGTGGTGAAACTATCTTTGATCACAAGAGGGCACTGTTGTACTTGTATTCATACAGAAATACGACCTCATGCGAAAATATTTAGTTCGAGTAAAAAAAGTTTTGAGGCTCAGATTTTTGTGGCACAAAGTTAAACAAATATTGGCAAAAATGGGTCTCGTCTGACCAATTGGCATTGCCAGACTGGCAGTGGTTGTTAGCCACGCTAAATATCTATATCTATTTGATAGAAAAAACTATTTTTATTGATATTTTGGGGATTCGAATAAATACCAAATAATAAGAAATTATGCAGGCTGGATGGAGATAGTACCTCATCATAGATACGTTTCACAGTGGTACAGCGATTCGTGGCAATGGCCATGACTGGTGTTTGTGACAGATTTGGACTATGGATAATCTTTAACTTGGCTGCATTACTCTCGGTCCCCTTGGAGTTCCAACTATTTGAAGATGGCGCCTACGTTGATTATCAAGACAATCTCACAGGTGGGAATATATTTCTATACATGGATCATATTAATGTTTAGAGCGATTAGCCTTTGGCGTATCAATATTATTTGGAAACATCTGTTGGAAAGCGGGTGGTTTTCAAACATATTTCAAATTAAAGCGACTATTTTACGATCCGTCAAGTGTAATTTACAACTCGTACCTTAAGAGGTAGAACTCTTGGAAACAGGGCCATTTCTACCATTAGGCAAGACTAGGCGGCTGCCTAGGGCGGCAAAAGGGCTAGGGCGGCAAAAGGAAGTTGGGACATTTGCCTTTGTGTGCGCAAAATTCGTGGTTTCGTTTCCGCGGTGCCCACAGATGTCTGTAACAATCAGGCCGTCAATCATTTATAGCGCGAACGCGCTATTTATGACGGCCCTGTTTCTTGTTTCTGGCCTGCCCCCAGAGAGAATGGACCAATGATCTCACGAGGGGCAGGCCTGTCATCGTTTTTTCTTTTCACTTTTGAATCCCTGCTTTTACCTTGGCGTGGGCGCGCAGTAGACCTGGAGTGCTGTCGTCTGGAGCTCGAGAGAGGCGGATTCAGGAACGTCAAGGCAAGGACTGGTTGGCCTACCCTGCAGCCTGCTTCTGTTGCGCGTGGGAGTCCCTAGGTGCCCAGCAGGTATATTAAGGTAAGATCAGTGGTTGAAGTGTCCTGTGTCCACTTTTCCTGCTCTGCCGCTGTCAGCTGCCGCTTCCCCCCTTCTCTTTCTTCCGCTTATTCCCTTCCTTTCCGTCTCTCTCTCGCAGCTCCTCACTTGCTGAAAACCATGCTTCACAACCTGTTCCTGCCGTACTTGCTTCTCAAAAGGGCTGCTTCAGGGACTACAGCCTCTAGCTGTCAGCACGAGCCCAGGAGGAAGGCGCCAATGACCAGCAAGCAGTGAAGCACAGTTTAGTGCGCCAGGCTACGCAGGCGCGTGACGTGCGCGCAACGCGTCCCTGCAAGTGCCTGGGTTAAAACCGGGCCAAAAGCGGGCCCTTCTGCGGCCGGACAAGGCTGGGCCCCCCTCTTGGCCCTTTGCTTCTCCCTCAACACTCACAATAGGGAAGCGCTAGTTACCGACACCTAAGGCACAAGGTAAGCCCAGTTCTTCAATATCGAACTATCCAATAAATGCTATGGGTGCCCTTGACAAAGAAATACCCTCAGTTGAACAGAGTCTAGGTTCCTGTAACCGCACTGCCGGGACATCGAAAATTCCCTCCACATTGCCGCCCTTTCCTCCACAGGCCCCGGGGACATCTCTGGTCGTGTGGTCAATGTAGCTAATGGGTGTGTTCACCACACTTCAGATGCAGTTCATTACATTTCTCTCTCCGAATGGTAGTAAAAGGGAGGGGGCAGCATTTTTTAATTCTCGCCTAGGGCGGCAAAACACCTAGAAACGGCCCTGCTTGGAAAGGACATGTTCTAATTTCTTACAACATGGCTCTGGCAGTTAATTTTACACGGACAAAGCAATTGAACAATTGAACTAGTTAACATATGCTCACATGTGAACTTGATTGTCAGAGGCACTGGTAAATTATTAGTAAACCCCTTGATAGATTTTAGTTAGAAATTATTTAGATCTGATTAGATTGCAGCTCTGCAGGATATGTTGCAGGTACTCTGAATTTTTCAGATCCTACAAGATGGCACCCGTGGTGGCTCTCACGATGATCGTGGCACACAGTGGTCGTAGATTAATTGTCATAAATTTTGGTACGATTTCCATTCCTGCGCTATACATTCTCAGGGAGTTAGTTAGTTTTTTTTACAAATGCTGGTGGTTTGAAGGAAGCTGTGACCTAGATAGGGACAATGAATTCTAATTTTCAGAGGAAATGAGCCATTATTACAACTCGGAATTTTTTTTAGATTTTCATAGTAATTTATGAAGGAAAGTCTTAATTTTATTAAAGACACAGAGGTGAGTATAATGCTTCTCTAATCTTGCCATTTATTAATAGCAGCAGTCAAGAAATATGAACAGAACTACAAATCTCATAGGGCATAAGGAAAACCAGCCAATGGGATGGCAAACAGAACTATATCCATCCAATAGCCATACATTAATGACTATATCTGATCACTTGACTGCAGACAGCCCTGTTTTCTTGTGCGAGAAAGTCAATGATCCAAAAACAAAGGAAAAATAGATAGAACAATGAAACAGGCCATAGACAGAGTAAACATTTCTTGGCAGAAGTCTTTAAATTGGAGTCCCACAGAAGAGATCTGAACGCCAGGAAAGAGCCTTCCAGGAAAATCAGTGGCAATTCAGTGGGTACAATGTATATTCAGCACCCTTCACCAGGGCCTAGCTACCATTGGTGCAGCAGGTGCAGTGCACCGTGGCCCAGAGCCCTGAGGGGCCCATTGATCCTTGACAATTGCTGTATTTTACTACCACCCAAAACAGTCAAAGTGGTCTGTTGGATAAGGTGTGGGAATCAGGAAACATCCACCCTTGATGTGTGTCTCTCTATGTGTAAATCACCCACGCCAACAAACTTAGACATGGCAGTGATGCTACAGAAAGAAGAACACCGGGACAGCTTACACCTGTGAAATGGCCCATGCTAATTTATTACCTTATTTCCCCTTATTATTGTCCAGTGCAGGGGGATCTATAACCACCCCCCGTTTTTAGGCACGGTGGAAAGGTCTGGAAAAGTAAACCCCGGTCTTTTGACAAGGTGGAGTGGTTTATTAAAAAAGGGGGGTCAGATCAACTAGCCATCCTGGGCTCCTTCGAAAGGCCAAGAAGGGTTTCATTCTTTTTTTTTTTTTAACACCTCGGGCGTCTCAGGCTGAGGGTGTATTTGTAACCCCCTGGCCAGAGTGTGGGTGTAAAGGCCTTTCTTCACTTTGGTTCTCTGGTTGACAGGCCGGGGATACATCTGCGGAGCGGGCCAGAGGTCCACTCGCTTATGAGGCATTGACTTTCTTGCTATATTATTTTACTTTTTTGTTTGCCTCCCTAATATTTGTAGGCACTGGGAGGGTAGGTTTAGTGAACATCCAGTGTGCTTGCGCCCAAATTGCACTACACGTTTTTAGGTCGAGTCTACAGGGCTTGCGCTGCAGGATCATCTTTTGTATGTACTTTGTGGGCTCTGGAGTATTGCCGCAGAACTTGTCTGCTTCTGCTTTTTTTGCATTCTGTTTATGGACTTTTTTCACCATTTTTTCAGTGGCTACGTGCGTGCATGCCTTTATTTTTTGCTCTCTGCTTCACCAGCACTGACAGCATAGGTGCAAAAAAGGTCCACTTTTACCTGCCAGCGTCCGTGGAATTACTGCACCATCCATGCCCCTCCCGAGTCCCGGTGCGCGCTCCGTTGCCACCTCCCCTCAATCCACCTGCAGGCCTCTCATTGTGGCCCGAGCCCGGCTCCCGACCTCCAATCCTAGCATTAGCAGTGAGGAAGCATCGCTGCCTTCTCCTTGCTGCTCCCTAGCCCGTATGTCATGGCTTCAACGGAACACCGGCGTTTTCAATCAACCCTGGCATTGTTGTTGACGCAATGTTCTCACTGACGCCGCCGCAGAGGATCACAGAGGAGGGGGGCTATGGCCCAGGAGCAGCAGCAGGTGGCAGAGTATCCGGGCTCTGCTAACCCTCGCACACCTTGCATCAGCAGCCGCTTCCTCCCCCCTCCTCCCACTTTATATTATGCGCAAGGGCTGCATAAAAACGACAGTGACCGCTGTCCACTTCTCCTTCTCTGCCACTGGCAGTTGTCCCCCCCCTCTCTCTTTCTTCCTCTTCCCTTTATTCCCTCACTTTCTGTCTCTGTCTTGCTCCTCCTCACTTGCTGAAAAATGTGCCTTCAAGAAACTGCTCTTACCCTCTCTTTCCTCTCCTTTCCTTCATTCAATCCCATGTGAAATGGATCCAAAAAAAGAAAGAAACACTTTCGCTGGAAATGTCGTCTTTTTCTGTAATTTTTCTATTACAAAGTGAAGCCTCGGGACTGAGAGAAAAAAAGTTTCAAAATATGAAAAGTAACCAAATAACAAAATAAAGCAAGGCAGAGTGGTTGGAAAGTGACCAGATTGGTTTTATTCACATCCAAACACATTAGCGCCACTTTACAGAGTTTGCCAATGAAGCACTACTTTCATTTTCTCGTCTTTCTGTGAACATTGTTTTCCCCGGGTGGGAAAGTGCATCATTCCTGGTGGTACTGCAATACCTTGTTGATGTATGGAGGAGAAAACGTTTAAGGTGATCCTTTTCAGCTGTTTTCCTTATTTTCGTTTATGAAGTGTGTACCGCAGCTCTGTGTTCAGGGATGTGGTCTTTTTAAACTATACTGCCTATGTTTTGACAATGTCCACTGTCCACTTCTCCTGCTGTACCTCTGGCAGCTCCCCCCCCCTCTCTTCCTCTTATTCCATCTCTTTCTGTCTCTGTCTCGCTCCTCCTCACTTGCTGGAAACCGTGACTTCAAGAAATGGCTCTTACCCTCTTTTTCTTCTCCTTTCCTTAATTTGTTCCCCTGTGTAATGGATCCAAAAAAAGAAAGAAACACTTTTGCTGGAAATGTCGCCTTTTTCTGTCATTTTTGTATTCGAAAGTGAAAAAAGTTTCAAAATACGATAAGTAACTAAGGGGCCCATTACGATGGCGGGCGGAAGCACAACCGCCGTGCTGGCGGATGCAAAAACCACCAGTTACCGCCGGCACGCAGCAGTCCACACGCCCGCCCAATTACGATGCGAAAAGTAGGCCAAACACCGCCGGCAAGCCAGCAACACCGTCCGCCATCAAAGTGCGCCCGTACATGTAGCGGCGCAGCCTAACTGACACACACCGTCCGACCAAACACGTCCCGCCCGGCGCATAAATTACGATGCCGCAAACAAACGGCTCCCACGGCCAAGAGATACCGTACGACAAACCGAAGCGGTAACACGGACGCCGAGCACGGACAACGAAGAAGCGGCTCCCCGAGCATGAATCCAGCACTGCAGGCCGTCCCCATGCTCCTGCTGATGCACCACCAAGGACGCAACGTACCGCGGAGACGCAGGTAGGCACACACACAACAAGTGCACGCAAACAGCGCACACAGTGCAAGGGCGGAAAAGCGGACAACCCCCACCAGCGCGTGTACACTACACATCCACCATCGCATCCACATATGACACACAGGCCAAATCGTAACATCGCAGAACACATGTGTACACACCACCTGGGACTAGGAACCAACCAGATGTGGGTAGGTCGCTTGGAGATGTGCTATTGACACAGAACAATTGAGGAACTCCTCTTGTTTGTATCCCTACCGGGCACTGATGACGCCTGGTTATACTCACTTTATGGGGTAGGATCAGGGATTGACAGGTATACTTACGTAGGTAATGAATCGGCTGCGGTGAGTATTTGGCCACCGCACCGTGTGTATGTGTAGATAGTCTACCTTTTATAGAGGTCCTGACGAATCGCATGTAGATCTTGACAACAAGCGTGAAACATGTTGACCTTCCTTTAAGAATGATGATGCCTTACTTGAGACATAATACTCACTTTTGAGCATCACATTATCACTCTTTTAATTAGGGTAGGAGACCATTTGAATAAATCACATTTAATGGAACTCCCAACTCTATTTTAGATCACACATTCAACTTTACACATCTACACAATTCTGGCCCCATACCCCCACTTCACCATACGGCTATTGGAAGAAGATCTCCGATAAAGAGCCCCTACTATAGGGAGCCCGTTGGGTATTGCACCGCCGACCCGACGAGGAGCAGCCCAGATGATGAAGCATGACACCCTTTGGGTGTGTGAGGGCATTACAATCCAATAATTGGACTTCCCACCTTGAACCAAATTTGGATCAGGTCGGTGTCACTTCCCTTGTGTTGACAACCATCAGGAACAGCATATCTGTATACTTTCACTAGGAACCAACCACCCCGTCATGGCCCCAAAGCGCCGATTACGCCGCCACACATGCGCACAACGCAATCAATCAATCAATCACGGCATTTATAGAGCGCGCTACTCACCCGGGAGGGTCTCAAGGCGCTGGGGGAGGGGGTAAGTTACTGCTCGAACAGCCAGGTCTTGAGCTGCTTCCTGAAGGCGAGATGGTCCTGGGTTCGCCGAAGGTGAGTGGGGAGGGAGTTCCAGGTCTTGGCCGCCAGGTAGGAGAAGGATCTTCCTCCGGCGGTGGTTCTGCGGATGCGTGGTACGGTGGCGAGGGCGTGGCTGGTTGATCGTAGCTGGCGTGTGGGCGTGTAGAAGGACATGCGGTCGTTGAGGTACTTTGGGCCCAGGTCGTGGAGGGCCTTGTGTGCGTGGGTGAGGAGTCTGAACGTGATTCTCTTGCTGACGGGGAGCCAGTGCAGGTCTTTCAGGTGTACGGTGATGTGGCTGTGTCGGGGGATGTCCAGGATGAGTCGTGCGGAGGCGTTCTGGATGCGCTGGAGTCTCTTTTGAAGTTTGGCTGTGGTTCCGGCGTAGAGGGTGTTCCCATAGTCCAGTCGGCTGGTGACGAGTGCCTGGGTGACGGTCTTCCTGGTTTCAGTGGGGATCCATCTGAAGATCTTGCGGAGCATGCGCAGGGTGTTGAAGCATGAAGATGAGACGGCGTTGACTTGTTTGGTCATTGATAGGGAGGAGTCCAGGATGAAGCCCAGGTTGCGTGCGTGGTCCGTTGGCTTGGGTGCGGTGCCCAGGGCCGGGGGCCACCAGGAGTCGTCCCAGGCGGAGGGTGATGAGCCCAGGATGAGGACTTCCGTCTTGTCTGAGTTCAGTTTAAGGCGGCTGTTCCTCATCCAGTCGGCGACGTCTCTCATCCCGTCGTGCAGGTTGGCTCTGGCGGTAGTGGGGTCGTTGGTGAGGGAGAGGATCAGCTGGGTGTCGTCGGCGTAGGAGATGATGTTGAGGTTGTGTCGGCGTGCGATGGCTGCGAGGGGGCTCATGTAGACGTTGAAGAGGGTCGGGCTGAGTGAGGATCCTTGTGGAACGCCGCAGATGACTTCGGTGGCTTCGGATCTGAACGGGAGAGGCGGACTCTCTGGGTTCTTCCGGCGAGGAACGAGATGATCCATTCCAGTGCTTTCTCTCGGATTCCGATGTTGCTGAGGCGCTTCACTAGGGTGCGGTGGCAGACGGTGTCGAACGCCGCGGAGAGGTCCAGGAGGATGAGGGCAGCTGTTTCCCCGTTGTCGGTTACGCAGAGGCCAACCGCAGCGCCATGCATGCGTCGCACACAGAAACAGGGACACAACCAAGCAGCACACACATCGGCCCCACCCCGAACGCACATGACACGTGACAGGCCGGCCACAGACATGTCCTCAACGCCCAATTCACGGACAACACCCAACGCCACACAACCGACGCACACATATCAGTGAAGACACGCAACAGCAGGACACACCCCAGTGTAACAAACATGGCGTAGCACACAGCGGCGGCAACACCAACTAGGAGAAGCAGGGCCCCTTCGGGAAGAGGAATGCCAGTACCACACAGAAACACCCATACCACCCTGCACATATGAACAAGACATATAAAACGGAACACCAAAGAGCCCGGGGACCGACAACAGGTGGCCCAAGAATAACATTCACACACAAGGCCCAACGCAGAGCGGAAAGGCAGCCTGCCGCCCACACAAGGGAGAGCAGACAGCACTGAATGACCTTCCATTCCAACTCCGAAACCACAGCCCTACGACAGAAGCCGGTGAATACAGCCATTGTCCAAGAATAGACCAACACAGGCATGCCGAGGAGACCGACCACAGGGCAGATAGCGCATATCACAGAAGCACACAACGGACGGGGAAGAAAGAAGAAAACACTCCCCCATGTCGGCCACATGCAAGTTAATTGGAAGGAGTCACACAGCACTGACCTTGAACTGTCTGAGAAGCATGTGGGAAGAGGGCCCGTGTCCTCCAAACAAGCCAACAGAACACAAGTCCTGTCTCCCTACGACTACACAGAGCTCACAGCAACCCCGGAGCGTGCACATTGCAGACTGCACACACAGCCGGAGCACGCCACCTCAACGAACCGCTGCGAAATGGCAACCGCAACACACCTACCCAACTACGCCGAACAGCTCAAGCTGTACAAAACCAACCTGTTACATACATTGGGATGCGATCTCCTGTCCCTGCTGAACGTAAGTTACCGACTGACTTACCGCATCACATTGTTCAGCTGCGTCATGCCCGTCTTCTACTGTCGGAGGTGTCCCTACCAGCATCCCGTCGAGATATGCCTCTCCAACCCGGCATGTCTGAAGGCGGACCTGCTACCACTACTCCTCCCTCTGGACGCACACGACAGGGCCTGCTCTGCCTATGGGGGCATGGCGTATGTGGCCAACATCGCACCCGCACTGAAATGGGACCACTGTGCCTCCACACGACGGATCATCGAGAACAGCTACATCGAATGTCACCCAGCATGCCCCATCATGGTCCTCCAAGGGACAACCTACGAACAACACCTTGACAGCCACCATCCGCTTCATTGGCTGGCAAACATGTACACCACCAATGACATGGAAGCCCTGCTGGACGGCATCGCATACCTGACAACCTGTAAATACGTCGGACCACAACGCAGGTTCCCCGAGTGACCTATGATGTCCAACCCCGCACCCATGCTTAGCTTCCGCACGGACTGGCCAGTCACCACCACAACAGCCATACCAAACGACCGGCAACTGTAACCACACCATCAACGACATCGCCATGACATCGGATATGACCGGGACATGCACACTGTTCCCCATCACATCCAGGAACACCGCATGCATCGTGGGAGGCAGTGGCATGGGCTCTGTGTATCGCACCCACATGGACGGAACTGCACGAACAACCAGGACACGACATGGATCCAGCGCCCATGGACACACACACCGCTCAGTGGACATGAATAGGTCGCCTGGAGTCTGTGGGTGCTGCACCCCTCCCACCCCCGCCCCGGGAATCCCATACCAGGACCTTTGCATGGACGACAAGTGCATACAACAACAACACGACCCCAGTGACTGTGACATGTCCAGTAACCACCACAGTGCAACAACAAGTGGCACGCCGCTGCATGCACGCAAGCACATGCCCTGATGTCATCTCACATGCACGCGTGCATGAGGAACAACCGCAGCAAACCTGTCACATGGAACTGAGATGGACTGTGCCCATGATGCCAAGCGGTCTGGTAGGCTACATGTATACCGTCTGTGTCAAAGTCCGCAGCTCCGCAGCTATACGTAAATGTACATTAGCACAGCCTTGGCCAAGCAGATGTCACTCTGAAGCCCACATCCCACATGCAACAGCCAATCACATGTAACCCCACACCCTATCCCATTTGCAATCATGCTCAGTATATCCTCAACATGTATTCCGCTGCCAGTAGTGTCCACTATACTGCATCACAGAGGACAGAAGACTCAATATAATGTTTGAAACCAAAACTGTCTCCGCTGACTCATTTCACAAGTACGAATGAGAGAGGATGAGAGTATGTGAAGTACACGGCAGTCGTGACATGACCATGTAGTCCACTGGTATTGGATGTCAACGCAAATGAGTAGCACTACTGTGGAAGACACACATGTGTCGTGTGAAGTCGTATGGACGCAGTGCTCAGGTGGGTGGGTGCGACGGGTAGATGCGCACATGCCAAGTTGGAGCACGCCGTGTTGGGAGGGGTCATGAACAGTACACCACCGCTTCCCTGGGCATTGTGAGAGGACACCTGTCGGGGGAGTGAACACGTGTGTGCACAGCAGCCGGGCACACGTACAAAGCGGTACCAGGCGCACCTCAGCCCACCCTCTGTGGACAAGCTGGATCCTGTTGTGCGCCCGCCATGCCCCTTGACAAGGCACACACAGCCCCAGTCGACCAGGTGTAACCCCAACATAGTCAATCCGCACAGGCGATACAGGGCACGGGATGGCAGTGGAGCATGGTGTGTGAGAGGTCTCCTCGCGCTCCTCCTGGTCATATCACGCAGGCAATAGAACCTCAACGTCTAGCATGGCACAAGTCAAATGGAAGTGTAGGGGGACGCACCACAGCACGAGCAGCACTGACGTCACGGGAGGTGGCTCGCACCATCCCATCCATTGCCCATCATACCAACCACGCCACATGCCATTGCGACTAAGTGCAAGCGCGTGCGCCACCACCCCCGAGCCCTCCCCAGAGAGGCCAAAGAGTGAATGTGTGGGCCATCAGCCACAGACGGACGCGGCCTGGCCGCAAGGGCAGCCACAGCCACTGGGTGTCGCAGGTGGCGGATCCGGAAGGCGAAGACTGTGATGCATAGTCCATGCAGGCCGGGTCTCCATTTGGGGCACCACGCAGGTGGACGGCGTCCCGCGACACATCATACCCTGAGACAGCCCACTCGTGCAACTGGACCCACACATACACTCCTTGCCCTCTCTGGTGCGAGCTTGGGGCTGCCTGTGCAATCGCTAGCCTCGCAGGTGAGCATGCATTTTGGGGGAGCGAGGGGAGGACATGAGGGCTGGGGCGAAGATGACTGTATCACTGTCAGTTAGTACAAGGGATGACCCAGATGTGGAAAGGAAGAGACGTGTCCCGTGTGTACTGCAACTAGTCGCCAATACAACTACCCCCCATGTTCGGAATGTAAGCCCGCACCTAGGCCCGCCCATCCGCCACATCGAACATACCACCAGCACGACAACCTTCCCATTCGAAACACTGACTGGGGGTGGCGACCAGTGTACAATCATGTGTAGCCTACCCACGCGTACATGTGGGCCCTCCATGATCCATGTCACCTGCGGCAAAGTCATGACATGCGCAATGAGGAAGTGAGGAGAGCTGCCCGCCCCACGCGCAGAAGGTGCATCAGCTCCACAGACCCAGCAGCGAGTCCAGCAGGGGTCACATGTGCAGGGGCAGCTGTGCCTGGTGTGAAGGCACATGCATATAGACAGCACATCGACCAATGTGTAGTCTGCCCACATCTACAGTCCATCATCATGCGGACATAGGAATTGAACACAGGGCAACACATCTTAGTGGGTGCACCCACCGTGACCAACAATGCGCAATCATCGACGTACCCGCCCTGTGCATGGCCCCCCACCCAACGGCGGCACATCCAGTGCCACCATCCCACACACACAAGCCTTCCACGGAACATGCTGTGTCCAATGGTCAGTACAGAGTCAGCGCCCATCTGGTGGATCCTGAACAGGAGACACATGCACACACATGCCAGCTCCCACTATGTACGACTGCCACCTGGCACGTGCAATGTAACCTCTCACCTGTGACGTGTGACTGCAAGCACACAGCCGTCTTGGCATGGGGCTGTCAATGTGGACACCTGTCAATGTTTCGGGAGGTGTGATCCGTACAGTGCTGTACATAGGGTGCAGTGCTGACACCTACTACTGTCTCATATCCCCTCGTGCCACAGGTCCCACTTGTTTTGGCCGCTCAGCCTGTGCCCACATCGTCGTCGTCGTGTGCCATACTCATCCAGCCGCGGAAGCAGTTCCATGCTCAGCAGACATTCATGTTGCCGTGGCGTTGCCGCTTGACGGATATGCAGTCAGTCCCCATCAGCACGCCCCGCAAGTCATTGGGGCCTGGATCCCCATGTGCATGCACATGGCAGTGGTTTGTATCACTAGCCATTGCCATTGTTGGGAGACCTGTGTAAGTGTATTGTGGCCGTGCCGTCCCAGCTTGACAGCTGGGCTGTGGCTCCTGTGCTTACTCAGTCATGTCAGTGATGTGTATGCGAAATTGCTATGTGTCGTGTTGCTTTGACATGTGTCCTCTGCCATTGTCCCTAGGCGGAGACCGAACATTGACCGCCCATACCAATTGCTGGCGGACATGGACGATACAGAGGTTATTAGGAAGTTTCGGCTGGACAGGCCAACCCTGCATCGACTGTGTGCCATGTTAGAACCCCATCTCCGTCCCCGCAGGGTGTATCCGACTGCTGTCACCCCCACGGCTAAGGTGATGGCCGCCATGCATTTCTTCGCCACTGGGTCATTCCAGCACACAGTGGGCATTGGAGGAGGGATGTCCCAGCCCATGTTCAGCAAGGTGCTGAGGGATGTACTGGCAGCCATGATGCTGTGCCGGAACAGGTACATCCGCTTCCCCAGGGCTCGTGAATTGGCGGCAGTGAAGGGTGCATTCTATGCCCTTGGCAGAATCCCACACGTCGTTGGAGCCATTGACTGCACACATGTCGGCCTTGTTCCACCACAGGCCACTGAGCACCTGTACCGCAACAGGAAGCACACGCACTCCCTGAATGTGCAAGTGGTGTGCCTTGCAGACATGGTGATCACCCACGTGTGTGCAAAGTTCCCAGGCTCGGCCCATGACGCACACATAATGCGCAGCAGCATCTTGCCACGACTGATGTCCAATATGCAACAGGATCGTGCCTGTATTGTCGGTGAGTATGTGGAGTGGTGTAGCGTGCTGGCTGTGCGATGCTGTCCCCTGTCCAGTTGGATTAGCAACGGTTCTCTGTGTCCCTCACACCCAGGTGACTCTGCGTATCCGAATGGGGCATGGCTGCTCAGTCCATTGAGGAATCCTCGCACCCCAGCAGACGATCGCTACAATGAGGCACATGGGAGGACCAGACGTGTGGTCGAGCGTACCTTTGGCCTCCTCAAGTCCAGGTTCAGGTGCCTGGACCGCACCGGGGGTGCGCTGGCGTACTCCCCACAGAAGGTGTGCCGGATAGTGGTGGCGTGCTGCATGCTGCACAATCTGGCCATTCGGAAGCAGATCCCCCTCATCGTGGATGACGGAGATCAACCAGGGCCCCAGCCCGCAGACCAGGACAGCTCGAGTGAGGAGGACAGCGGAGAGGAGGAAGCTGGTAATGTGCGGCAGCAGCTCATCGCCCGCTACTTCACTTGACGGTGAGTGTCCATGTACGACGGCTGATGTGGCTGTATCTGTGCAGGTGTGTGTGTGCTGTGTCAGGGTGGCCGTTTGTTCACTGCGTGCTGTGTGTCAACGCTCCATGGCCAGGGTAGTATGCCACTGTTGGTGGCTGTGGCATTGTGCCCTATTGCTCTGTGCGATGTGTGTACATTGCTTGTAGTTGTTGACATGTACTGTGTGATGGGTGTGTGACACACTCATTGAATGTGCTCCTGTTCTGTCTCCCACCCCTAGGTCCCTACAGGCCCTCCGGATTCAAATGCCATGCCACGCATCAGGTGCCTTTCCGCCCAAGGTGGCCGTTGTATTCCGTACAAATAAGACACAGGGCACAAACAGCAGTTAGTGAAAAAGGTGCATTTATTACAAACTGTGACATGTGATTGTGTGTAAGGTGATGACAAAAGTGGTGCGTGCAGTGACAATGAGCTGTCGGTCATGGCTGCGTGATGATCAGGGTGTACCCACTGGTTCTATGTCCATAGTCCAACACACACATGCCATCCAGATGGCTGTGTGGAGTGGGATCGTAGTCCAAGTCAATGCAGTGGCTGGTCAAGGAAGGCTGGCGGAAGGCTGGCTGGCTGCCTCACTTGCGACTGGAGCGTGCGAAGTCCTCCCGGGAGATCTGTTTCCTCTTCGGACGGCCCCTTCCACGTTTGCGAGGGGGTGCCTGCTTGCGACATGCTGGTGGTTGAGGTGTGATCACTGGCTGTGGACGCAGGGGAACTGGACACTGCTGCTCCACCCTGCGCCCCGGCAGGTGGTGGCGGAGGGGGAGCTGCTGTCCCTGGCTGTGACCTCACCGCCACCACCAGCTGTCCCATGAGGTCCACGATTTGGCCCATACGGGCGTCCATGGACCTCAACACCCCCAGCACCTCACGCGTGTCTGAGGCAGACCGGACCCATTGTCCTTGGGCCTCTTCATAGGCCCCAAGGACTCTGGCCATGTGAGGCAGGGCATGGCTCCCAGGGGAGGCTGGCGTTTCCCTGACCCTGCTCCTCCTACCAGTCCTGCTGCCACCGGCCTGCCCACTAGCCACATTGCTCACCACGGTCCTCGCTGTGGCTCCCAGGGTGGATCCAGTCGTCCGGGCCACCACCTGCGCTGGGGCTGGTGCCAGCGAAGACGTGGCGGTGGTGGCGGCGGTGGTGGTCGGTGCGGCGATGGTGGCGGTTGCGGCAGTGGTAGTGGCCACAATGACCGTGGGTGTGGCCGCAACGACAGTGGCAGCAGGGGGCTGTGAATGTTCAGCAGCCCTGGATGATGGGTTGGTGGGTAGGAGGGGTCCTGGGAGCGGCTGGGCCCTGCCACACCAGATGGGCCTGCTTGGTTGTCCGTGTCCGAAGAGGAGGACAGATCCTCCAGATCCGTGTGTCCTCGTTGGGGGCTTGTAGGCTGGCTGTGCTGGCTGCTGGCTCCATCCCCAGCATCCAGCAGTTCGTCACCTGTGGAGAGAATGAGATTTGTTATTGTGTTGCACCTGGCGAAGTATGTATTTGTCGTCTGACATTGACAGTTCGTGCAATCTCGTACATGGGTTTCCCGGAGGCGTGTGTGTGGCTGTAGCATCTGTAGTTGTGTGTGCTTGGCAATGGGACTGTGTGCTGTGCACATGTGGCATGGGACGGATTGGCCATGCCGATGGGTGTGTTGCTGTGCCCCTACTTATTGTGACTCTGGTGTATGCGGGCTCCTGGCCCATCCTGGGTCTGGTTTGTACTTTGCTTTTGGGGTTCAAATGGAACGCTTAGGAACGCATATGGCAACATGGGGGCCATGCCCCAGATTCGCATTTGGGATGGAATTTGCTTTTGGGGTTCAAATGGAACGCTTAGGAACGCATATGGCAACATGGGGGCCATGCCCCAGATTCGCATTTGGGAGGGGATATGCTTTTGGGGTTCAAATGGATCGCTTAGGAACGCATATGGCAACATGGGGGCCATGCCCCAGATTCGCATTTGGGATGGAATATGCTTTTGGGGTTCAAATGGAACGCTTAGGAACGCATATGGCAACATGGGGGCCATGCCCCAGATTCGCATTTGGGAGGGAATATGCTTTTGGGGTTCAAATGGAATGCTTAGGAACGCATATGGCAACATGGGGGCCATGCCCCAGATTCGCATTTGGGAGGGAATATGCTTTTGGGGTTCAAATGGAACGCTTAGGAACGCATATGGCAACATGGGGGCCATGCCCCAGATTCGCATTTGGGAGGGAATATGCTTTTGGGGTACATGCTGTGAGCCATGGGTGCCGAACGTGACATGTGTTGTGGCAGCATGACAGTGCATGGTTTGAGGTGTGTGCATGCTTGACATGGCCTGCATATTTGCTGTCTGTTGTGATTACTGGACATGGCATTGGACGCATCGTTATGAGTGAGTGATGGTTGTGTGCCAGCCAACGTATTGCAGTTGTCCCATCTCCTTGGTGTGCGTGCTGCCCTGTGCCATGTGCATCACTGCAGTGCTCGGGGGGATGGTGTGGCCCATGTTGTGTGTTGTTGCTCACAGTGTGTCGTGCACTTCATTGACTTCTGGCACATGGTTGGTCATGGGCATGTATCTTAGCGTGACTGCTGTATGTGTGGCAGCTGTGCGGATGACATGCCTTTCATGAGACTGGGGCTGACGGATGGGATGGATGGTATGTTGTTTGTGCATGGTGTGTCTGTGTGTTTGATGGGTTCAGTGGTGTTCGTGTGCATTTATGTTGTTCCGCTCTGTTGCGTCTAGTGTTGTTTGTCTTACATAGGCGTAGTTGTGGGGTGTGTGGTTGACAGGCAGTTGGGGCTACATGGACAGGACTTCAATGGTGTTTCGGTTGTGTGTGATGAGTTGCACAGTGGCTGCCGTGTGGTACTATATTCAGTGTGGCTTGTGCATGCAGACGTGGCTCCTTGGGTGTTGCTATGTCTGTGATGGGTCATGTGGGGTGTGAGTCTGTTGTTCATGTCCGTGTGCACATTGTTCACTTGTTCGTGACGGTGGGCGGTGCTGCGTGTTCGTCTGCTACGTGACATGTCCCATGTGTTGGTCGTGTTATGGTCCTCATGCCTCCAGTAATCCAGCCCTGTCCAGTTTCCCACCTGCAAGTTGTTCGTGCGTGCACTGTACTGGATGCCACATGGCTCTAAGCGGGGGTGCTCCATGTTGCAGGTCTGTGGGGGTGGGAGGGTGTTGTGGGTCGTGGGGGTGGCTGGATACCCACTGACACCGATTGCTGTGGACCGTGATGTCTGCCTTTCGGCTGTCGTTGTGCACTGCGGTGGCTGACACGTGGCTGTGGGGTGTGGGGGATGCTCCTCCTTGCTGTGCTGTGGGACTGGGGCCTGGTGTGTGTTGTACTTGGGCTGTCCACCGTCCCACCCACTGCACTTTGTGTTCCTGCCACTTACCTGTTACTTGTCGGTTAGTGCAGCTGTGGCGGACACATGGGTGTGGTGGGTGCTCGTTGTGGCGCTTCTGGCATATTTGGGGACCTGTTGGTGGTTACGTGGCTGGCTTAGTGTACACATGTCCCCACGCATCTTACAGTTGTTCTGTTTGGGCTGTGTGTGGTAGTGTCTGTTGCATGTGTGTGTGATGTGTTGTGTATTGTGTGCTGGACATGGGGGTGTTTGTCCCTGGGAGCTGTGGCATGGTGGTAGTGCATGTGAGTACATAGCGGTGTGCTGGTATACATTAGTTTGTACTTACCAGCCTCCACTCCCCCTGCTAATCCGGCGAGGATCTCCGGATGGATTACGACTCGCACCTTCTCCTCCCACGCTTTGAAGGTCTTAAAGAGCGCGGGATTCCCTCCGCCAGTGACGGCAGCCAGCTCTCTGTTTTTGCCCTCCTTCTTCTTGACCAGGCTCTTTACGTCATTCCAACGTTTGTTAATCTCGACCCTGTTCCTGGGCAGGGTCCCGACTGCATTGACCTGGTCTACGATCCGGTTCCACATTCTGTTTCTGGTGGCTAGTGGTGTGTGCTGGACCATGTTCCCATAGATTTGTGGGTACACCTTGATGATCTCGTCGACCATGACCGTCAGCTCCATGGGCGTGAACTTGGGCATTCTTTGTGGTGCCATGATGTTTGTGGTGCTGGTGCGGTGTGTGTTGTGTAATGTGCAGGGGGTTTGTGGTGCCGGTGTTTGGTGGTGGTGGTGGTGGTGGTGGTGTTTGGTGGTGGTGGTGGTGGTGGTGGTTGTGATGTGTGCGTTTCTGTGGTGTGCTGCTGTCCTTGCTGTGTCACTGTGTCCTCTCCTCTCCTCTCTGGTTTGCAATGTAGCAAGGGGTTGTGGTCTGTGGGAGTGCTGCTTTTGTACTCACCTATGTGGGTGTGTCCTCATGGTCTGTTGTTTTCAGGTGTGTTGTGTCTGGGGTTCTGGCCTTTGTATTTTTTGTTTGTCCGGGGGGGTGTTTTCGGGACGTGTACTGTGCTTGTGTATTTGTGCGTGCCTTGCTGTGTGGACTTGTTGGCCATGTTGTGTGCTATTGGTTTTGTGTGCGGATGGTTTCTGTGCAGGTACGTTGGCGCCATGGCTTCTGCCGTGTCGATTCTCATCGGCGTTGTTTGCGCTGGCGGGCGGTATATTTGTGGTTTTTCCGCGCTCATGTCGGTGCGATCATAATTTCACGTGCGGTGTGTCGCCCGTGAGGGCGGGCGGTTTTGTGTTGTCGTGCGTGTTTCCGTCCGTGGCGGGCGGTTTGTCTCCGACTCGGACGTTGGCGGGCGGTATTTTGTGTGCTTTTTCCGCCGATGGCGGTATTCGGTTTGTGTAATCGTAATGGCGTGGTCGGTGTTCAGGCGGTGTGTGCGGGCGGATTTTTGCCGCTTCCATGCCTGGCGGAATTATTTACGCCGGGTATCGTAATGGGCCCCTAAGTAACTAAATAAAGCTAGACAGAGTGGCCGCAAAGTGACCAGATTGGTTTTATTCACACCCAAACACATTAGCTTCATTTTACAGAGTTTGCCTGTGAAGCGCTACTTTCGTTTTCTCGTCTCTATGCACAACATTGTTTTACCCGGGTGGGAAAGTGCACTATTCCTGGCAGTCCTGTGATTATAAAGTGTGTTCAGCGGATCTGTGTTCTGGGATGTGGTCTTTTTAAACCATACTGCTTACGTTTTGTAACGATATAAGCAATGGACATTGAAACAGGGTCCCTTCCGGGCACTGTAGTCATGTCCTTAACTTTTCAGGCAAAAACACACACTGATTTCTGAATAATGAGTGTAAATGTGTTAAGGTAACCATGTTGTTCCTGCTTACATTTCACATACTTTACTTAATCTTGCATTCCCTGTGAGTGTTTGCTTTCTCAAGGATATTAATTTTTTTCCAGGCAGCATATTACTCTTGTCTAGTGCATAATTTGAATTGATTCGCATCCAGGTGTTTATAGCGGGCACAATTGGGTTGTAGCTGAAGTCAGTGTGAGTTACTCTCAGTGGGGCAGTATGGTGTTTAGTGGGAAAGAGGATGTGGTACCAACTCAGCGCCACCTCAGTATCAGCGCAGCACCAGTCAGCGCCACTCAACACCACTTCTACATCACTCAGCAGCACCACCGCAGCATCACTCAGCAGCACCAGAGCACCACCACACCACCATCTGAGCCCCAAATCAGCACCATTGCAGCACAACCTCCACGCACACGCAGCACAGCTCTGCACCAGTGCAGCACAACCTCACTACCGGCGCTCTTTATGGTCGTCGTCGTCCCCATAACAAAAAAAAGCTATAAAAAAGAAGCATTAGAACAGGCAGGAAACATTTCCCAGCACTGCAAGAACAAAAAAACGAAAAGATATTTTTTATGTTAGTTCTTTTTCTTAATAGGGTCGTTCAGTTCTACATAATATCTTCTTGGTTATATACAAAATAACAAAAATGCTTACAACGCTTTTTTTTATTATAACTTTTCAACATGCTGCAGAGCAGCCACACTGCCCTACATCATAGCTTAAAGACATTGGCAAAGCCAATAGCTCTAGCTAAACACTTAATAAGGTCCCAAAGGCAAGACCTATTGGCTATGCCAATGCTTGTTGTATTTTCTGAGCTTTGTAAAAATGTATGGATTTATACATATGTGGAGCAACCGTACTGGACAGTCACATTTTGTCTTATATGTCCTAAATGGCTGGACAATAATTAATTAAACTAAGAAAAGGCACTGAATGACGAAAATTCTGCCATGCCATTAAACTCTGTGGGTCGGGTGCAGTTTTTTTTAGATATGCATGAAAATCTTTTCTAGAGAAAGTGACATGTTTCTGATCCCTCTTAAAGGTTTTGGTCCATTTCAGTTGCATGCACCTAATTTGGTATGCTTGAAGACTGTCTCCTGGAGCGTTTCGCCCATCTTTAATGCAAATGACTCAAGGGGAAGTCAAGTTCTTAAGCATGCAAACGTGATTTCCTAGTAACTGCCGATTTTGTTGGTATAAAGTAGTTGACATTTCCTTTATTAATGCATCTTTTTTTGTTCTCCTCTAAAAAGCTCTGCAAGACAAGCATTTATGCTGCAATCAACAACGCGACAAAACCTGTACCCAACTACAGGGCGCATCAGCCAAGGCCGGTGTATAGTTTCATTTGTAAGGTGGCTTGTAAAGTGCACTGCTACCAACGTGGACTGAAGGCGCGAGAGATGGGGGCTCAGATAAAACATTTGCAGTGCAGTGTAAGGAGACATTTTTGACATTCTTCTGTAAATCCAAGGGTTGGTCTTAAAAGGGAAACAGTGCCACAGAAGGCACAATCGACCATACAAAGGACCTTAAAGTGAAGAAATGAGAGCTGCTGTAAATAGGCCAGTGAGGGTGAGGCATGGGCGGTGGACTTACACACTATCAAGAGAGGTCAGCAGTGATTTGTTAATGGCAAGGAATAGAGAGTTGTACTCCCGCAGAAACCACTGAAGGCCACATAGCTGTCAATCATAGGGGGAATCTTATAACACTGGCAGATGAAAGATAACGCACCTGACAATGGAGTGCCCAGTCTCAGTCTAACCTCAAACCCAGGTCTAGATTGGATCCACCAGTTAGAGCAAAGTAAAATACCACCCACAAACATGCCTTTTGCTTTACTGGAGCCTTGGGACAGCGCTCGCCTCATGCATTGCTGGTTTGTTGTCTCCCACCTCTAGGCCTCCTTCAAATTTAAGGAGACTCTGAGTGTTCTATGAGCATGTAAAGGAGCCCACATGACCGGCTAAGACAGCAGCTTAACATGGCAAGTAGGAAGAGCAATGGGGTTGATGGTGTCAAATACAACTGAAAGGTCCCTAAAAATCGGGGGCCAACACTGTCAACACCAGGTGCCCATTTCAGGTTGTCTAGAACAGAAGTGAGAACTATTTCAGTGTCTCTAAAGAGATGAAAGACAGTGTGACTACCATAAAGTGCTCCCTTATGTTTCACAAAAACCTACAAATGAGCAGCCGCAACAAACTCCAAACTTTCGGCTGGATCGCTCTGTGGGAGCAGCTTAGAAGCAAGTGCTGAGATCCACAAAGGCATTTATGAGTATGTGAAGTACTACTTCACATTTGCATAAAATGCCTATATGAATCGGCCTCAAAATGTCCAACTCGCTGTTAGTAAAAGTGCAAAGAGTGCATGGTCCTTTCTATTTGTGCTAATCGTTTATGAATTTCCCTGGATATTCCCATTTTAGATGTCTCACATTAATGTAAGAGTATGTGATGTAGAGTGGGAAAAAAAGACTGGGGGTGAGGAGTGAGAGCGGGTACGGTATTGAGGGAAAGTGCACATGCTTGATTAGAAGAGAGAGAGAAAAAAGAGTAGGACCCATGAAGTGCGATATCACTAATGATGGCGAAAAAAGGAAACAAATAGTACCTTGATGTCAGCAATGGAAGGTTATAGTCAACCAATCAAAAACAAGGGTGAAATCTAAATGACACAGGATGAAGCGGTCGATGGGCACATAGGTTGGTAAATTTCCAAAGTATATTCTTATACAGGAGCAGGCCACATAAACCACAGGCTGCAAGCATGACAGCCAGCCTCCAACTGCAGCTATTTAAAACCTAACACTCTGAGGGAGAAGACTCAGCAATTCTAGAACACAGAACTTTCTAAACACCAGAATAACCCTAAACATTAAGTACAACACACAATTCCCTTTTACACAAAAAAAATCCACAAACACAGGTAGCAAATTGACCATCCCCTGCTTCAATCACATTCACAGGTGTGCCGGCATTAGGATGTAACCAGATCATGGTGGAGCCATCCAAGTATGGGGTCCCTCTTCCTTGTCACATAAACCCCCCCTTCATCTCTTTGAAAATTCCACCTCCATCCAAAAATAAACCTGCAAATCAATTTTATGTCATGTATAACCAGCCAGTTGGACATACAGAGACACTAAGGTCCACATGTGCGTGGATTTTTTTCAGTAGCAAACAGCCCGATTCACAGAATCGGGCCGTTTGCGACCAAAAAAAAGCATTTTCCAATGTACAAAACCCTATTTTGCGATTCAGTAACCTATTGCGAAATCGCAAAATGGGTTAACGAGTCAGTGTTAGGAAGGGGCGTGTTAAAGGTGTCCCTTCCTAATAGCGACTTGCAGTGGAATGTACAAATGTTTTCAACACCAATTTCAATTTGTGACTTGCTGCGCTGGAGTGCGTGACTTGGCCTTAAATATGTCCCTCAGTGAATAGGAACACTCAGTGAGACTAGAACCCAGAACTTTCTAAACATGAGACTAACCCCAAGCACTCAATACAACAATCAACAAGAATAGGAACAAAGCCACAGAGCTGCCATAAGCAAACACAGCACTCACTCTAAAAAGTATAGAAGTATTGATTACAATGCTGAATGCAGCAAGACTAAAAAAAGCAGTGCCACAAAACAGAAATATTTAATAAACGCATCAAATGTATTAGTAACTAGATCTTAAGTTAGGGAATTGAAAACAGACAGTGGTTTACAGCTATGACTTGAAGATGACTCTTGGATTTTAAGGTCAAAATGACCATAATCTTTACATTCTGAGATGAGTGAAGCGTTACACGAGCAACCAATGGAGGTGGAGTGACATATGGAGAGAAAGTCACAAAGCAAAGGTCACAAAGCAGACGCCTACACAGCAGCCACAAGAATATATTTACACCGTGTTGGTGAAAACATTCTTGTTAAAAGTTGAAGGAAGTTAATGTCAAAAGCGTAATATGTGTGCCTTCTTGGTATAATCTACACCAAGGTGAGGCAGGGGGATACAAGCCCCCCTGGGGCTTGGGGCAGTGTAAGAAGGATGTTTGTCAAGAGATTTTATCCAAAAGTAAATTTTACAAGTCCTACTGGGACAAGCCGATATAGAAGAGGACTCTTGGCGAATTGAAGTGCTGTAGCACTCTGTAACTGAACTAGGCCTCTGGCCTTACACTTTCAGTACTCATTACCTCTTTTGCATCGTGCAGACGTCAATCCCCTGTAATACACCTGTACGACTGTAAAGTGCGTCCCACCTATTATTGCCAGTCAGTCATTCTGAAATCTCAACACTTTGGCTCCAAGTGCACAAAGCCACTAGATGTCGCTGTGAGTTCGCCGAGTTATTGTTACACTGGCGTTTACAGTCACAGACTAGCAGGTCATTGTATATTCGGCGGCTTTAAGATTTCCTCACATACTCAACAGATAGAGCACAGGTAGCAAGGAGCAGTGCAGAGTGAACCCTCACCGAGAAATGGTATAGCAGAGGCACTATCGTCCAGACTTCAGCCCCACCCACCCTGTTTCTCCAGTGTGAATTAAATGTTCTTAATTTCGAATTAACCGAATTTTAAGGCAATTTGATGTTTAATGAACTTTCAAACATCTACAAAGTGCAGGTTCAGGGACAAGTGCCACTCAGGGGATCATGCTGATTGTCTACCATGGATGATGCGCTGAAGGCAATTCTTTTGTGGTGATAATCTATAGGCAGTGAACATAAATGGAATAATAGATTAGATTAGATTAATAGTTTATAAAGCACCTGGTTACTCCAAACGGAGTGTCCCAGCGCTAGGAATTCTCCTCTCTGTAGAGTGGCGCCCCTATCCGAAGAACAGTTCTCTAGTACCAGTCTATGTGGGATGCCCTAAAGAACCAAGTTTTGAGTTGCCTGCAGAACAGCGCTTCTGAGGGCTGCATCCTAAGATCAAGCTGTAGTTGGTTCCACGCTTTCGCTGCTAAGAAGCTGAAAGACCTGCCTCCCAAGCGCGCCTTTTGAATTTTCGGAACTGTCAACTTAGCATTACCTGCAGACCTAAGGTTCCGAATAGGTCTATAGGGGGTGAGTAGAGGCCAAAGATAGCTCGGTCCTTTCTCGTTCAGAATTCTATGGCAGAAGCACAACGCTTTGAAAGTCACCCTGTCCAGCACCGGTAACCAGTGTAGTTCCCTAAGGGCCTTTCCCACCGGGGCTCGCCTTGGGATGTTCAAAAGTAACCGTGCTGCAGCATTCTGAACTCTGTGCAACATTCTCATGCTGCTTTAGGTGACCCCAAAGTAGAGAATGTTGCAGTCATCTAAGCAGGATATAATCAGAGCCTGAATGACGTTTTGTTTTGCTGCCAAAAGTAAAAGATCTAAAATTTTCCTTAGCATTCTTAATAGGCCAAAGCAGGTGCCGGCCACAGCTGATATCTGATCCGCAAAAGAAAGGGTGTTGTCGAACCATACTCCTAAATTTTTAATCTTTGGTTTGGGAACCGAGGTCGGATCTAATTTTTGGCCACCAGATGTTAGACCAAATAGAAGTTTGTTTACTAACTACCATAATGTCCGTTTTTCCTACATTTAGTTGGAGGCAACCCCGATTTATCCAGTTGGCCAGGTCAATTAAGTAAGCTTTAAATTTAGGTGCAGCCTCTACATCCCTCTGTTCTAACGTGATGATCAGCTGCGTGTCATCATCATAGGACACCAGCTTCACCCCGTGTTTAAGGACTATGTCCGCCAGTGGGCGCATATAGACGTTAAATAACGCTGGGCTAAGGGTAGAGCCCTGTGGCACTCCTTGTAACAGGGGTCGAGTTTCAGACTTAAGAGGCCATTGTAGGACTTGGAAGGATCTGTCCTGTAGCAAAAGCTTTATCCATTCCCAAGTCCAACCTCTGATTATGATATCCCACAACAGTTCCAGGAGAAGGCCGTGGGATACCGTATCAAAAGCCGCACTTAAATCCAGCAGGATCAGTGCTGCTGTCCTCTCTTCATCTGCTGCCATTTTTAGCGCTTCAGAGGCTCAAAGTAAGGCCGATTCAGTACTATATAGAGCTCTGAAACCCGACTGGGTTTCATGGAGTACCTGGTTTTTTCCCATAAATTTGGTAAGTTGGAAATTGAGAAATGTTTCTGCTACTATAATTGGAATATAAATAAAATAATATACCTATTAATAAAATAAGTGCACAGGCCCAAAAACGATCTCCAAGGCTGCCTAGTGTTGATTCGAATGTATGATGGTATTCCGCAAGCCGGAATCACTCTGTGCCTTCACAGCTCCGTCATTAGAACAAACGCATCTTTAGTACTGTCAGGGACTGTCCGGGACTATGTCGGGAACACAGCCAGGGACTTGGGCAAGGACTGGGAACGGGGTAGAAAACGTACACAGAGAGAGGAGTACAGCGCTGCCCAGGATCACACAGGAAGTCAGAGGAGAAAAGGGATCCAAAGGGGAAACCTGTACAAGGGAACAAGATGGCTAAGACTCAGAAAGGAAGGGCACTCACAAGGCAATTTATCATTCAGACTAACTACACCCAGGACGGATGTGCAAGAAATATATATAATACAACATTAACGATAAAGGGAATGTGGGGTAAAGCACTCAGGAGCTCCTCACGGTAAGACTGAAGCTCAGTAAGTTCCTCACCCACAATTGCTGTTACAGATACTGACTGAAAATACCCACATATAGGATATGTATGCAAAGGCAGGGTCTGTGGAGCTTATACCTATGGTGATGTTATAACAGTAACTCAAAGACAATACTCACAGTGAACAAGAAACACCACCTAGGTAGTCAGCTGTGCCCACGGATCCTGGCGATCAAACAGGAACACACAAGGCAGTAACAGCAAAGGGGTAGAACTAAACACAAGCACACTAGACAAGGAGCTAGCAAGGAGGAGTGCTTAACAGGAAAGGAAGGAAATCACAGGGCACACTTGGCAGAAAGCAGGTAACAAACATACAAGGTAACAGAAGATAGACAGCAGAAATAGAAAGACAGCAAACTAGAACTGGAACCAAGGAAATGGGAAGAAAGGCAGGGACTGGAAAAGGATATACAGAAGGGGAGGCTACAAGGGTATACTAGAATAGTGCAGGTTCAGGAATCAAGAAAACAAAGCATAGAAGGCAGTGCTGGGGCAGGAACAAGAATTGAGCAAAAGCTCAGGAGTCAAAGTAGCACTGCAGGTAGTGCTAGTTCAGGAGAAGGGAAACTGCTGCAGGCCAGGAACAAGGAATGCTAAGGCTCAGGAGTCAAGGTAGCACTGCAGGCAGTGCTAGTTCAGGAGAAGGAAAACTGCTGCAGGTCAGGAACAAGGAATGCTAAGGCTCAGGAGTCAAGGTAGCACTGCAGGCAGTGCTGGTTCAAGAACAGGGAAATTACTAAAGCTTCAGGAGTCGAGGTAGCACTGCAGGCAGTGCTGGTTCAAGAACAGGGAATTACTAAAGCTTCAGGAGTCGAGGTAGCACTGCAGGCAGTGCTGGTTCAGGAACAGGGAATTACTAAAGCTTCAGGAGTCACGGTAGCACTGCAGGTAGTGCTAGTTTGACTCCTGAGCTTTTGCTCA
The DNA here is from genome assembly GCA_963921515.1 of Calotriton arnoldi. Taxonomy (NCBI): domain Eukaryota; kingdom Metazoa; phylum Chordata; class Amphibia; order Caudata; family Salamandridae; genus Calotriton; species Calotriton arnoldi. Next base: position 648,919 of record CAWUFW010009920.1, on the reverse strand, counting down.
ATTCTTGTTCCTGCCCCAGCACTGCCTTCTATGCTACTTTGTTTTCTTGATTCCTGAACCTGCACTATTCTAGTATACCCTTGTAGCCTCCCCTTCTGTATATCTTTTTCCAGTCCCTGCCTTTCTTCCCATTTCCTTGGTTCCAGTTCTAGTTTGCTGTCTTGCTTCTGTTACCTTGTATGTTTGTTACCTGCTTTCTGCCAAGTGTGCCCTGTGATTTCCTTCCTTTCCTGTTAAGCACTCCTCCTTGCTAGCTCCTTGTCTAGTGTGCTTGTGTTTAGTTTTACCCCTTTGCTGTTACTGCCTTGCGTGTTCCTGTTTGATCGCCAGGATCCGTGGGCACAGCTGACTACCTAGGTGGTGTTTCTTGTTCACTGTGAGTATTGTCTTTGAGTTACTGTTGTTATAACATCACCATAGGTATAAGCTCCACAGACCCTGCCTTTGCATACATATCCTATATGTGGGTATTTTCAGTCAGTATCTGTAACAGCAATTTTGGGTGAGGAACTTACTGAGCTTCAGTCTTACCATGTGGAGCTCCTGAGTGCTTTACCCCACATTCCCTTTATTGTTAATATTGTATTATATATATTTCTTGCACATCCGTCCTGGGTGTAGTTAGTCTGAATGCTAAATTGCCTTGTGAGTGCCCTTCCTTTCTGAGTCTTAGCCATCTTGTTCCTTTGTACAGGCTTCCCCTTTGGATCCCTTTTCTCCTCTGACTTCCTGTGTGATCCTGGGCAGCGCTGTACTCCTCTCTCTGTGTACGTTTTCTACCCCGTTCCCAGTCCTTGCCCAAGTCCCTGACTGTGTTCCCGACATAGTCCCGGACAGTCCCTGACAGAATAACCAACCTTGGCCTGAAGGGAGCTGGGGCTTAAAAGAGCTCACAGTAATCACATACATCAGGTGTGAGCAGGCCAGCAGCAGCCAGCCACAGGTGAGCTGAATTCCTCCACCCATCCTTGGCCTGCAGGGGTGGAGACGAAGCAGTGAGCAGGGGATTATAGGTAATGGAGTTTCCAGCATGAGCAGATTGGCTTCCGCAAAACCCGGCATGGATTGCGAATGGATGTCAATTCCTAAATAGTGTCCAAATGCCTGGAAGTCAAGATATGCACGCAGGGGAGTGTCTGGAAGCATATTAGAACTCTGGAAAGCTCCACAATTCGGCCCCCTGGAGGTGGGCACGAGAGCACAGGGAGTGAATTGTGACAAGTACGCATTTGTTCAGCACGCAAGTCGTTATAAAGACTTGCCTTAGGGGGGCGCTGGATTTTGGAATAGGTTAATTTACTATTCCAACTCCAGTCTGCGCAACAGTAGGGAAGGTGTTGGACTTTAAATCCAACACCATTCCACCAATGTGCCCCCCTAAAGCAAGTCGTTATAATGACTAGCATGCTGAACGATGCTTACTAAAGACACATTTGTTCTATTGCCAGCGCTGTGAAGGCACAGCGGGATTCCGGCTTCGTTCTAATGGACGTTTCCCAATTCTATCTCCTGTTTCTTTCATCCTACACTCACCCTACATATTAACCCTGGGCGTAGTTCACGTAGTAGCGCTACGCGTAGCTACGCGAAGTGCACCTCGCACTACGCACGCTACGCGTAGCTACGCGAACTGCGTAGTGCGGTAGGGAAATGCTGTTCGCACTGATTGCACAGTGCCGGATGCTTGTCCGCACTGTGCAATCATTGCAAACGGCATCTTGCACAGTGCAAGCGGTCGTTTTCTGCCACTCGAGTAGATTTGTACTCGAGCGGCAGCTTTCTCAACGCGGACTGGTAGTTTCTCATCGCGAGCGGTCGCGAGCATACATGACCACTCGCAATGAGAAACCTGACCTCCCCACGTTGAGAATCTCGCCGGGAGGTTTATTTTCCACGCTCGCGATCGGCAACTTGATGTTGCTGATCGCGAGCGAGAAAAAGTCTCGCCGGGATGTTGATTTTGCTCGCTCGCGGTCGCCAACTTGACGTTGAGGACCGCGAGCAAGCAAAAAATGCCAGCTACGCGTTTTTGCACTGTGCTACGTGCAATTCGCGTGGTGCGTAGTAGCGCAAACTCCGCAAACTCCGCGAGCGTAGCGTAGTTTTCCGCCCAGGCCGACTACATATCCTGTTTAAAAAAAATCTCTTGTGGGTTCTTTTTCATGTCTCCCTCTGTCAGTATTCCTATCATTTTCTTACTCCTTGTTTATTCCCTGTTTGCTTTACTCTCTCCTCCACTGGATAGAAGTTTGATGAAGAGCAAGCAATGGCAAAGCCTTCTAAAAGCAATGCAGACTTACTGCCTTTGCTAATTTTGATAATTAGCTGATCTGGAATAGCGTCAGCTAAAAAAGAAGAAAATGACGGTAGGATACGGCTGCCTTTTTTGTTGTTACTTTCTGTTCCAAGATGGCAAGCACCAAATGAATAGAATGTGTGTGTAAGGGTGCATAAAGAAAGAAAAGGCTCAGCTGCAAATTGTGAAAAAAGAAAAACTGAAAACATTAAAATATTTTTTTAAAAGAGACAGAGAGAGGAGGGTGAGCAATAGAGGAGCAAGTTGGGTGTAAAAAGTTACTTCTACCAAGTTGTTGGCCCACGGGGGCTAGATCAGAAGGGTCAGAGGAGCAACAGAGGAGCAGGGAGAGGTAGAAATTAATTTTTGGAGACCAATGGGTAGCTGTGGGGGAAGGGCGAAGTAAGATAGAGACCTGGGGGTTTTAAGGAGGAAGCAGGAAGAAAGCAGAGGGGCAGAGCAAGAAAGCTCCAGTAGATTGCTAAAACAGTTTAATTCCCTGAATGCAAGCAATGAGGAGTCAAGTCATCCCATCAGATAGCAGGAAAAGAAATGCTTCAGAGGCGGGACAAATAAAGAATATGGAGGAAAGCAATCGAATAAGTAGCAGTGAAATGAGAAATACAAGAAAGACATCCAATTATTATCAACTTCTTTTCGGTTCAATGAACCAAAAAAGTGCATAGTGCAAAAACATTATATATATATAGTATTATAATAAATACAAATCACAGCTCATAACAGTGTAAATATATAAATGATACATCGATTGTCAAAGAGCTACCACAATACTAAGATAAAAGCAGTAGCGGCTCGTGGAGGGAGTGCTGTGTGGCGGGGCGGGGGAGGAGCAGGGTGGGGGGTAGTAAACTACGGCATACGGCCAAACAGAGGTAAATAAATAAAACGAATTTCATTGCGCGCGCAGCATTGCCAAATGGGATGCAGCACGCGCAACGAAATTCGTTTTATTTATTTATTTGTTTACTTACCTCTGTTCGGCCGTATGCCGTAGTTTACTACCCCCCACCCTGCTCCCGCCCCACCCCGCCTTACCGCCCCGCAGCACTCCCTCCACGAGCCGCTACTGGATAAAAGCCAAAGGAACAAAAACCTTAGAAAAGTCCTTAGGAGTGGACTCATTAAGGGTCAGCTATGTCACTTGGATTATCTATGTTATTTTCTAGTATGGGTAGCTCAAGAATACTCACTGGGATAGATGAAATAATAAAAATGTGCACTACAATGGTTGAGAGAATACTATTTAAAAACAATAAAACCTGGATAGATATCATTATATTGATGCATTTCTCCCAGCACTACTTGCCCTAGTATTCTTTACTTTACTTTGTACAGCAGTATGCAATCCAAGTGCAGAATCAATGCAGATAAAACAATTATAATCATGGTAAAATGAATAAATACAGTTAAGCATACGTACATTATTAAAATCCATATAAGAGGTATAAAGCAATGAGACAGCAATAAGCATTTCAATTGGTTAATTGTTTACACCACAAATAAAACAAGGCAATGATTCTTTTCATGTAATATTGCCTAGTTCTCCACATAGCCAGCAAAAACCGTGAAACTGCGAATACTACAAAATGGGTGGAATCGCACTTCAAGATTCTCAGGGCTTCTCTATATGTCCCTTACCCAAGGTTCCGACACAATGGTCGGAAGACATCCAATCAAGAGGAAGCGGCTGACACAAAGCCAACTACATATACTTTTTACTGTATTAGAGACAATGGACCCTATTCACAAACTGCTTTTTGTAGTATAATTAGTATTATTACAATAGTACTATAGAAGTACTACAAAATGCTATTCACAAACCTGAGGATAGAGATCTCCTCCTTCATCTCTCCTATAGTTTCTGTGGGGAAATCTTCACACATGTAAGTTTACTAGTTAGTAGTAAATGTGGGAGTGGTTGAAACATGGGCATACGTATTACAAAACAGGTAGTTTAGGGAGGAGTAAGGAGGGGCTTCAGGGAGGGTTAAGGAGGGGTTTAGGGAAGGACAAACACCCACCCACAGAAGAGTAAGCCCATTGCTATCCATAAACTGCACTTCTAAATCTACTACACCTGATAAAAGAAATATATATATATACATACATACATATATACATATATATATATACATATTACCTACTGGCAGTCGCCAGTAGGTAGTTATAGTTAGGACCTAGTTTCCATAGGAAAAGCGTTTTTGATTTGCTAATAACTTTGGCGTTGTTTGACGAATCATTGCGAAATTTTAAAAACTAGTGGGGCGCTCCGGTCAGCTCCTGTCTTGAAAGTTTCGGGGTGATTCGCCAAGCGGGGGCCGAGAAAAAAGGGGGGTCCCAAAACGTGTTTTCCCTATGTTATTTTCCATAGGAAACTTTAGACACGGCTGCAGCCCGAACTGCTGAACGGAATTACACCAAATTTGGCAAAAAGGTAGCCCTTGGTTCAGAAAGAGCCCTTTTTTTATATATATACACATACATACATATATATATATACACATACATACATATATATATATATATATATATATATGTAATGCAATTTAATTTAATGTTAAATGTTATTTAAAAAAGTAGTGTTTTAAATATAGAAAATGTATTTATTAACTTTGTAAATGTAACAATATATATATTATTTATATGTATGCATATATATATAGGTTAAATAATTTACAATAGTTGGTATTATTCTATACAGAACTTTTATTATGTTTTTACTCAAAGTAAGTAAATGTACACTTTTTCTGTAGTTGGATTTTTTTTAAGAATAATACTAACAATACATTTTAAATTAATTAAATATATTAAAATTATTTATTTAATCTACAAATAAGTTGACGTACTATATTTTATTTGTTCTCTGTTTAAAATACATTTGTACATTTATGGCACATTAATATTTAACATAAAAGTATTTTTAGCATTTTTTGTAAACTTTAATAAACGTTTAAAGTTTTCCCAATACTTTACCATAGGGAGATGTTCACCCCAATGGTGGTCACCTGCGCCCCACAGGCGGAAATCTCTGGCAAGCGTGCAGAGTGGTAAAATAAGGTCAGAAATCTACTGGTAGTAACTTTACAGATGCAAATTAGGCTCATCACCTAGTTTCTGAGGGTGGAGACATGTAAGTTTACACTTTCGAGTAACTCTACCCTTATAATTGGTGAACAGCCTAAAGTAGTAAAGTTACTCAAAAGTGTAAGAGTAAACTTACCCAAGTAGATTTGCTCACAGACGTAAAGATTATAAGGCCCGACTCCATTTCAAGTAGGCCGAGGCTCCATTTTCTGTTTTTTTGCAGAATCATCAACCTCTGACTTTGACGCAAATGTCTTCAGTCCATATCTTTCCAAGAACCTGTGAAAGTGTCAAGTCATTCAGATATAGACATCAACAAGACACCTGATGCGACATCAGTCTGGAACAAGTGCCTTGTTATCTCAATTTTACGGTCAAACTAGAGCAATAGCCAAAACAGTGTAGTCTGAATTACCATATGTTTACCTTATTTGTTCAAAAGAATGCATTTTAGACTAGCAGATTGATGCTCATTGGTCATAACAGACATTCCTAAGGTGATTTTGGAAAGTCCATCTTAGATAAGATATAGTATAAAAAGACCATCACTTGTCAGGAGAGGTCCTTCGCTCCAGATTATCGAGAGCAAGATACTGCCAGAGAAGACCCTGCCTCCCAGAGATGCTGCTGTATCGCACATTCTACTAAAAGCTGATATCAAGCCCGAGTCCAGGATGAGCTGATGCTCATGTGACGTGTGTTTGCCTTTCGCATGGAACAAGGTCCCCCTGACTCCCGATAATTACAGCGTTTTGCTGTAAACAGATATGCAGTGCGCTCATTCTCCCTAAGAAAATCTAGATGCAAGTTATTCTACTCCATGCTCTCATAGCATAGTGCATAGATGTAAGTTTTAGGGTGTTAGGTTTGTATTAGATAACGTTTTAACAATGTTAGAAATTTTCATTTTATTTCCGTTGTTCGCAACATGAATCTGTGCTGTTTTAATTGCATTCTGTGTGGTTATTTTAGATGTGCTGAGCAAAAGGGTTTGTGTTTGTGGTATTGAAGAGAGTGAAAAAATTTTGTTTCTATTCACCACCACTGTTTAGGGACTGTTAGTAACCCAAAAGCATTGATGCCACTTCAACTATGAATTGGGTGAGGTTCTACAGGGATACAAAAAACAGTTTTTTTTTTGTTTTTGTTTTTTGGGGGGAGGAGGCGTGGCCGGGCAAGATGGCCGAGCGGACGTAATCCGTCTCGGCTCCCGGTCCGCGCGCTGTTCCGGAGCAGATTGTGGCGGTCCCCTGGGGTGCCGAAGACTGAGTCTGACTCCTGCGAGTAGCGGAGGCAGTGGCGCGATGTTGGGGTGCTCCCATATGCCCTAATTCGCTTCGGGGCACTTGAAATCCGGCCTGACGGTGAACGGAGGCTGTGCGGTAATATGGCGGCCGCCGGGCTGATCTGAGCGCAGTCCGCTGAAGGTTGGAGCGAGAACGGCTGATTGGGGGCCCGACCTCCCCTCCTGCTGCCATTACCAGAGGTGAGGCTCGAACTTACCGCGACTGCTGGGGCACCCTCACCGCCCATCCCTGGACACATCGCGGACGGTGCTGCATCACGGCTGGCGCGCCTGACTTCAAAATGACGCCTCCCCAGTGATATCGGTGCCGCGGATTCCGGCAACCGGTGCCTCAAGCCTGCACCCAGCAACAGTGCAGCGTTGCCCAGGGGACTCCGGAGCTGGCGATATCCACGAGACCTGGCCTCATACACCGTGCCACCCTCCTGCTGTGGGTCGGAAGGTATCTGGGAGTGCAGGGGAATCTAAGATGGCGCCTTACCCCTCCTGGGGAGAGATCTGCGTCCACGAGTGATTCTTTCAGCCGGGTCCGGGGGGCACGGGGATGGTGGCTGCCCCTACCTGCTGGTACCCCAAGCTCCTTGGACAAAAACCCCTGGGGCCCAACGCTCCGGCATCATAATCAACTGGAGGCAGTATGATGCGCGTGCTTCTCTGCCTCGCTCTCGCTGGGGGCCCCATCTTCTAGCTATCACCGCATGCTCCACGGCGGCCCACCACGCTTACCAGCAGAGAGACCTGCTGTCATCAAAAGGGGGACCCACACGCCGGCTCTACAACACCGGGCGTCCATACTACATCGCGACGGCCACGACCTCACATATAGTTGCGCGGACCTTGTGAGCACCGTCAGCACAACAACGGAGAGCCCCTTAGGGCGGGTCCGCATGCCGCCCAAGAAGGGGACGACCAGAACATCCACTAAGGTCTCTGACTTCTTCGTGGCCTCCGACAGGCGCTCAGTGGGGGGTGCAGACGACGAAGCAACCACAATGGCTCTCACGAAAGCAGATCTCCAGGCAATGTTCAAGGACTTCAGGTCAGAGCTGCGGAGAGACCTGGGCCAGGATATAAAATCATCCATGGAGCAGCTGAGGACGGACTTGACCGAAAAGCTGACATCCCTCCAACATGACGTAGATTCAGTAGGCACTGTGCTGGACTTGGAGGCACACCATCAAGATCAAGACAAGCTAACGACAGAGCTCCGAGATGATGTCCGGTCTCTCCGTGACCAGCTCCTTCAATCACAACTCAAGACGGAAGATCTTGAGAACAAGGCCCGAAGGAGAACATTCGCATTAGGGACCTGGAGGAGGGCGCGGAGGGGCCTGACCTGGGAGCATTCCTGGAGGGACTCTTCGCAGAAATCCTGAGTCCCCAATCCTTCAAAATAAAGCTGGACCGGTTCCATCGAGTAGGGCACCTACAGGCTGGCGAAAAGAGGAGGCCCCGAGACATCTTAGCGAAATTCAACTCATTTAAGGTTAAGGAAGCGGTGCTCGCAGCGGCTCGATCGCAGGACGCCATCGCATTCCAAAATCACACATGTGCGATCTACCAAGACCCGGCGCCAGCCACGCTGGCAAGGAGGCAGCTATTCAGGCAGATCACTACCAAACTACGAGACTAAAAGATCAGATGTCGCTGGACTTTTCCGTTTGGTCTCAGTTTCGAACTTCGCAATAAACAGCGCCATATCTCGGACCTTCAAGAGGGGCTGGAACTTCTTGGTCTCTCCGCCGAAGATAATGACTCCGCTCCGGCCAAATCCAGCGACATACATAGAGCTAAATTGAACACGTCTGTATGGTCAGCGGGTCCATGCAGGGGTCGCAAATGATCCCCTGACGACTGCTTCATGGATCGACATCGCTTTTGTACCCTACTGGAAAGGAACCTAGCACCATCATGACTCTCAGACGCTGCGATGGGCGCTGCCTACTTTGGGAGGACAAGAGAGGCACCATCTCAGTATGGGGTGCTGCTGCATCCTCACTGACCCCAGATTAATGTGTATTACTCTAGAACTGCGACACCCCGCATTGTGGTGGGAACTGGGTACACTGAGCTTCCACCTCTGTCGAGGGCAGGTTTGAGTGGGTATATGCTCCAGGGGTGTCTGATGACTAGTGCCTCTTGCTCGGGGGCTGCCTTGGCACAGCTGGGACATGTGCAGACGAGTAGGTCTTATCCGTGACAGATGGGGGCTTGCCTTGGCGTTAACTTGTCGGCAACTCAGGTGCGCCTATATATTACTCCTGTTGGCACTGCTCCGGGATGGCTGCGGACGGGGACCGTGGTCCCTCCGCCTCCCCGTATTCCTGGGGTGTTTCATTACCCCTAGCAGGGATCTGATAATGTTTTTTGTTCTGCAGTTATGGTTTGAATTCTGTTTTTTTTATTTTTGGGGGTTTGCAGGGAGGGGTAGGGTGGGACATGGTGGTGGCTTTTTAAAATCTTGTATAGATGGGTTTACGGAACAAACAGTGAATTTGCACTGTGCAGGGGGGGTAACAGCCTGGGGGAGCAATTGAGGGCAGTGGACTTATCGAGCCTAATGGGGTATCCTTTGAGAGGTTGTCTTATTCCCTGATGGCATGACAATTACCATCGGTACCTGGAATGTTAAGGGCCTTAACTCTCCTCAGAAGCGCCAAAAGGTATGGAAGTATGTCATTGATCACCACCTAGATGTAGTGGCCTTACAGGAAACGCACCTAGAGAGGTCTGAGGACACACGGTTCGGACACAAGCACTACCCATTGAATTATAGATCCTCAGCGCAAACGAAACACAGGGGAGTTGCACTTTTATTTCGATCCACCACAAAATTCCAGCCCTTGGATGTACAACGCGACAAAGACGGACGTTGGGTTATGGTAAAGGAGCGCTTATTGGGGAGACTTTGCACCTTCGTAGAGGTATATGCCCCCAATACTGGACAGACAGCCTTCTTGCACACCTTTCTGGGGAGACTGTTGGACTTTATGGAGGGGCCACTGGTGCTCATGGGCGACTTCAACCTAACTTGGCAGAAAGACTTAGATAGCACTCACCCGCAACGTTCAGATATGGGTTCCTTCTCCCCGGACGTTCGACAACGAATACATGACATGGGACTCCTAGATGCATGGCGCAGTTTGTATCCCACCTCATGTGACTATACATTCTACTCCCATGTACACCGTACATACTCCCGTCTCGATTACATTTTCGTCAGCCAATCGCTCATGGGGTCCTGCAGGAAGCCAGAATTTTTCCTCTCTCAGTGTCAGACCACAGTCTCCTAGCAGTCTCGATGGCATGGATGGGCGACTCTTCTGCTTCTCCCAGATGGTACTTTCCGTCCGCGCTTTCACGGGATAAGGATTCCTGCACTAAACTTAGGGAAATTATCACTGAATTCTTTGACATTAACAAGTCGGAAGACACTTCGGAGTTCACCAACTGGGACGCCTTTAAGGCGGTCTTTCGGGGGAGATGCATTTCCCTTAACTCCGCATTAAATTCGCAACGGGCCACGGAACGAATCCGATTGGAGTCGGAACTAACTTCCACTGAACAAGCTCATAAATTGAACCCCACACGGCAAACTTTACGAAACCTGACGGCACTTAGGGGGAAACTCCGAGCGATATACGCCAACAGGGCGGAATTCACGCTTCTTAAACTACGCCAACTATCTTACTCCCAGGGTAACAAGATTGGTAGGCATCTGGCTAGACAGCTTAAAGGTAAACAGGAAAAGGAGTACATAGGCGGTATATGGGGAACGCAGGGGGACCTCATTCATAGCGACGAGGAGAAGGCGGAGATCTTTAGTGATTTCTACAACCACCTTTACACTGGGGACCTCTTAGATCCCGACGCCCAACGGGAGTACCTCCGCACCCTCCATCTCCCGCAGGTCACCCCAGAAGGAAATGACCTCCTCTCCGCCCCGATCACCGCAGAGGAAGTTACCTCTGCCATCAAGGCGCTTAAGCTCCACAAAGTGCATAGTGCAAAAACATTATATATACATAGTATTATAATAAATACAAATCACAGCTCATAACAGTGTAAATATATAAATGATACATCGATTGTCAAAGAGCTACCACAATACTAAGATAAAAGCAGTAGCGGCTCGTGGAGGGAGTGCTGTGTGGCGGGGCGGGGGAGGAGCAGGGTGGGGGGTAGTAAACTACGGCATACGGCCAAACAGAGGTAAATAAATAAAACGAATTTCATTGCGCGCGCTGCATTGCCAAATGCGATGCAGCACGCGCAACGAAATTCGTTTTATTTATTTGTTTACTTACCTCTGTTCGGCCGTATGCCGTTGTTTACTACCCCCCACCCTGCTCCCACCCCACCCCGCCTTACCGCCCCGCAGCACTCCCTCCACGAGCCGCTACTGGATAAAAGCCAAAGGAACAAAAACCTTAGAAAAGTCCTTAGGAGTGGACTCATTAAGGGTCAGCTATGTCACTTGGATTATCTATGTTATTTTCTAGTATGGGTAGCTCAAGAATACTCACTGGGATAGATGAAATAATAAAAATGTGCACTACAATGGTTGAGAGAATACTATTTAAAAACAATAAAACCTGGATAGATATCATTATATTGATGCATTTCTCCCAGCACTACTTGCCCTAGTATTCTTTACTTTACTTTGTACAGCAGTATGCAATCCAAGTGCAGAATCAATGCAGATAAAACAATTATAATCATGGTAAAATGAATAAATACAGTTAAGCATACGTACATCATTAAAATCAATATAAGAGGTATAAAGCAATGAGACAGCAATAAGCATTTCAATTGGTTATTGTTTAAACCACAAATAAAACAAGGCAATGATTCTTTTCATGAAATATTGCCTAGTTCTCCACATAGCCAGCAAAAACCGTGAAACTGCGAATACTACAAAATGGGTGGAATCGCACTTCAAGATTCTCAGGGCTTCTCTATATGTCCCTTACCCAAGGTTCCGACACAATGGTCGGAAGACATCCAATCAAGAGGAAGCGGCTGACACAAAGCCAACTACATATGCTTTTTACTGTATTAGAGACAATGGACCCTATTCACAAACTGCTTTTTGTAGTATAATTAGTATTATTACAATAGTACTATAGAAGTACTACAAAATGCTATTCACAAACCTGAGGATAGAGATCTCCTCCTTCATCTCTCCTATAGTTTCTGTGGGGAAATCTTCACACATGTAAGTTTACTAGTTAGTAGTAAATGTGGGAGTGGTTGAAACATGGGCATACGTATTACAAAACAGGTGGAGTTTAGGGAGGAGTAAGGAGGGGCTTCAGGGAGGGTTAAGGAGGGGTTTAGGGAAGGACAAACACCCACCCATAGAAGAGTAAGCCCATTGCTATCCATAAACTGCACTTCTAAATCTACTACACCTGATAAAAGAAATATATATATATATATATACATACATACATATATACATATATAGATATACATATTACCTACTGGCGGTCGCCAGTAGGTAGTTATAGTTAGGACCTAGTTTCCATAGGAAAAGCTTTTTTTGATTTGCTAATAACTTTGGCGTTGTTTGACGAATCATTGCGAAATTTTAAAAACTAGTGGGGCGCTCCGGTCAGCTCCTGTCTTGAAAGTTTCGGGGTGATTCGCCAAGCGGGGGCCGAGAAAAAAGGGGGGTCCCAAAACGTGTTTTCCCTATGTTATTTTCCATAGGAAACTTTAGACACGGCTGCAGTCCGAACTGCTGAACGGAATTACACCAAATTTGGCAAAAAGGTAGCCCTTGGTTCAGAAAGAGCCCTTTTTTTATATATATACACATACATACATATATATATACACATACATACATATATATATATATATATGTAATGCAATTTAATTTAATGTTAAATGTTATTTAAAAAGTAGTGTTTTAAATATAGAAAATGTATTTATTAACTTTTTAAATGTAACAATATATATATTATTTATATGTATGCATATATATATAGGTTAAATAATTTACAATAGTTGGTATTATTCTATACAGAACTTTTATTATGTTTTTACTCAAAGTAAGTAAATGTACACTTTTTCTGTAGTTGGAAATTTTTTTAAGAATAATACTAACAATACATTTTAAATTAATTAAATATATTAAAATTATTTATTTAATCTACAAATAAGTTGACGTACTATATTTTACTTGTTCTCTGTTTAAAATACATTTGTACATTTATGGCACATTAATATTTAACATAAAAGTATTTTTAGCATTTTTTGTAAACTTTAATAAACGTTTAAAGTTTTCCCAATACTTTACCATAGGGAGATCTTCACCCCAGTGGTGGTCACCTGCGCCCCACAGGCGGAAATCTCTGGCAAGCGTGCAGAGTGGTAAAATAAGGTCAGAAATCTACTGGTAGTAACTTTACAGATGCAAATTAGGCTCATCACCTAGTTTCTGAGGGTGGAGACATGTAAGTTTACACTTTCGAGTAACTCTACCCTTATAATTGGTGAACAGCCTAAAGTAGTAAAGTTACTCAAAAGTGTAAGAGTAAACTTACCCAAGTAGATTTGCTCACAGACGTAAAGATTATAAGGCCCGACTCCATTTCAAGTAGGCCGAGGCTCCATTTTCTGTTTTTTTGCAGAATCATCAACCTCTGACTTTGACGCAAATGTCTTCAGTCCATATCTTTCCAAGAACCTGTGAAAGTGTCAAGTCATTCAGATATAGACATCAACAAGACACCTGATGCGACATCAGTCTGGAACAAGTGCCTTGTTATCTCAATTTTACGGTCAAACTAGAGCAATAGCCAAAACAGTGTAGTCTGAATTACCATATGTTTACCTTATTTGTTCAAAAGAATGCATTTTAGACTAGCAGATTGATGCTCATTGGTCATAACAGACATTCCTAAGGTGATTTTGGAAAGTCCATCTTAGATAAGATATAGTATAAAAAAGACCATCACTTGTCAGGAGAGGTCCTTCGCTCCAGATTATCGAGAGCAAGATACTGCCAGAGAAGACCCTGCCTCCCAGAGATGCTGCTGTATCGCACATTCTACTAAAAGCTGATATCAAGCCCGAGTCCAGGATGAGCTGATGCTCATGTGACGTGTGTTTGCCTTTCGCATGGAACAAGGTCCCCCTGACTCCCGATAATTACAGCGTTTTGCTGTAAACAGATATGCAGTGCGCTCATTCTCCCTAAGAAAATCTAGATGCAAGTTATTCTACTCCATGCTCTCATAGCATAGTGCATAGATGTAAGTTTTAGGGTGTTAGGTTTGTATTAGATAACGTTTTAACAATGTTAGAAATTTTCATTTTATTTCCGTTGTTCGCAACATGAATCTGTGCTGTTTTAATTGCATTCTGTGTGGTTATTTTAGATGTGCTGAGCAAAAGGGTTTGTGTTTGTGGTATTGAAGAGAGTGAAAAAAATTTGTTTCTATTCACCACCACTGTTTAGGGACTGTTAGTAACCCAAAAGCATTGATGCCACTTCAACTATGAATTGGGTGAGGTTCTACAGGGATACAAAAAACAGGTTTTTTTTTGTTTTTGTTTTTTGGGGGGAGGAGGCGTGGCCGGGCAAGATGGCCGAGCGGACGTAATCCGTCTCGGCTCCCGGTCCGCGCGCTGTTCCGGAGCAGATTGTGGCGGTCCCCTGGGGTGCCGAAGACTGAGTCTGACTCCTGCGAGTAGCGGAGGCAGTGGCGCGATGTTGGGGTGCTCCCATATGCCCTAATTCGCTTCGGGGCACTTGAAATCCGGCCTGACGGCGAACGGAGGCTGTGCGGTAATATGGCGGCCGCCGGGCTGATCTGAGCGCAGTCCGCTGAAGGTTGGAGCGAGAACGGCTGATTGGGGGCCCCGACCTCCCCTCCTGCTGCCATTACCAGAGGTGAGGCTCGAACTTACCGCGACTGCTGGGGCACCCTCACCGCCCATCCCTGGACACATCGCGGACGGCGCTGCATCACGGCTCTCGCGCCTGACTTCAAAATGACGCCTCCCCAGTGATATCGGTGCTGCGGATTCCGGCAACCGGTGCCTCAAGCCTGCACCCAGCAACAGTGCAGCGTTGCCCAGGGGACTCCAGACCTGGCGATATCCACGAGACCTGGCCTCATACACCGTGCCCCCCTCCTGCTGTGGGTCGGAAGGTATCTGGGAGTGCAGGGGAATCTAAGATGGCGCCTTACCCCTCCTGGGGAGAGATCTGTGTCCACGAGTGATTCTTTCAGCCGGGTCCGGGGGGCACGGGGATGGTGGCTGCCCCTACCTGCTGGTACCCCAAGCTCCTTGGACAAAAACCCCTGGGGCCCAACGCTCCGGCATCATAATCAACTGGAGGCAGTATGATGCGCGTGCTTCTCTGCCTCGCTCTCGCTGGGGGCCCCATCTTCTAGCTATCACCGCGTGCTCCACGGCGGCCCACCACGCTTACCAGCAGAGAGACCTGCTGTCATCAAAAGGGGGACCCACACGCCGGCTCTACAACACCGGGCGTCCATACTACACCGCGACGGCCACGACCTCACATATAGTTGCGCGGACCTTGTGAGCACCGTCAGCACAACAACGGAGAGCCCCTTAGGGCGGGTCCGCATGCCGCCCAAGAAGGGGACGACCAGAACATCCACTAAGGTCTCTGACTTCTTCGTGGCCTCCGACAGGCGCTCAGTGGGGGGTGCAGACGACGAAGCAACCACAATGGCTCTCACGAAAGCAGATCTCCAGGCAATGTTCAAGGACTTCAGGTCAGAGCTGCGGAGAGACCTGGGCCAGGATATAAAATCATCCATGGAGCAGCTGAGGACGGACTTGACCGAAAAGCTGACATCCCTCCAACATGACGTAGATTCAGTAGGCACTGTGCTGGACTTGGAGGCACACCATCAAGATCAAGACAAGCTAACGACAGAGCTCCGAGATGATGTCCGGTCTCTCCGTGACCAGCTCCTTCAATCACAACTCAAGACGGAAGATCTTGAGAACAGGGCCCGAAGGGAGAACATTCGCATTAGGGACCTGGAGGAGGGCGCGGAGGGGCCTGACCTGGGAGCATTCCTGGATGGACTCTTCGCAGAAATCCTGAGTCCCCAATCCTTCAAAAAAAAGCTGGACCGGTTCCATCGATTAGGGCACCTACAGGCTGGCGAAAAGAGGAGGCCCCGAGACATCTTAGCGAAATTCCACTCATTTAAGGTTAAGGAAGCGGTGCTCGCAGCGGCTCGAACGCAGGACGCCATCTCATTCCAAAATCACACATGTGCGATCTACCAAGACCTGGCGCCAGCCACGCTGGCAAGGAGGCAGCTATTCAGGCAGATCACTACCAAACTACGAGACTAAAAGATCAGATATCGCTGGACTTTTCCGTTTGGTCTCAGTTTCGAACTTCGCAATAAACAGCGCCATATCTCGGACCTTCAAGAGGGGCTGGAACTTCTTGGTCTCTCCGCCGAAGATAATGACTCCGCTCCGGCCAAATCCACGACATACATAGAGCTAAATTGAACACGTCTGTATGGTCAGCGGGTCCACGCAGGGGTCGCAAATGATCCCCTGACGACTGCTTCATGGATCGACATCGCTTTTGTACCCTACTGGAAAGGAACCTAGCACCATCATGACTCTCAGACGCTGCGATGGGCGCTGCCTACTTTGGGAGGACAAGAGAGGCACCATCTCAGTATGGGGTGCTGCTGCATCCTCACTGACCCCAGATTAATGTGTATTACTCTAGAACTGCGACACCCCGCATTGTGGTGGGAACTGGGTACACTGAGCTTCCACCTCTGTCGAGGGCAGGTTTGAGTGGGTATATGCTCCAGGGGTGTCTGATGACTAGTGCCTCTTGCTCGGGGGCTGCCTTGGCACAGCTGGGACATGTGCAGACGAGTAGGTCTTATCCGTGACAGATGGGGGCTTGCCTTGGCGCTAACTTGTCGGCAACTCAGGGGCGCCTATATATTACTCCTGTTGGCACTGCTCCGGGATGGCTGCGGACGGGGACCGTGGTCCCTCCGCCTCCCCGTATTCCTGGGGTGTTTCATTACCCCTAGCAGGGATCTGATAGTGTTTTTTGTTCTGCAGTTATGGTTTGAATTCTGTTTTTTTATTTTTGGGGGTTTGCAGGGAGGGGTAGGGTGGGACATGGTGGTGGCTTTTTAAAATCTTGTATAGATGGGTTTACGGAACAAACAGTAAATTTGCACTGTGCAGGGAGGGGGGTAACAGCCTGGGGGAGCAATTGAGGGCAGTGGACTTATCGAGCCTAATGGGGTATCCTTTGAGAGGTTGTCTTATTCCCTGATGCCATGACAATTACCATCGGTACCTGGAATGTTAAGGGCCTTAACTCTCCTCAGAAGCGCCAAAAGGTATGGAAGTATGTCATTGATCACCACCTAGATGTAGTGGCCTTACAGGAAACGCACCTAGCGAGGTCTGAGGACACACGGTTCCGACACAAGCACTACCCATTGAATTATAGATCCTCAGCGCAAACGAAACACAGGGGAGTTGCACTTTTATTTCGATCCACCACAAAATTCCAGCCCTTGGATGTACAACGCGACAAAGACGGACGTTGGGTTATGGTAAAGGGGCGCTTATTGGGGAGACTTTGCACCTTCGTAGAGGTATATGCCCCCAATACTGGACAGACGGCCTTCTTGCACACCTTTCCTGGGAGACTGTTGGACTTTATGGAGGGGCCACTGGTGCTCATGGGCGACTTCAACCTAACTTGGCAGAAAGACTTAGATAGCACTCACCCGCAACGTTCATCTATGGGTTCCTTCTCCCCGGACGTTCGACAACGAATACATGACATGGGACTCCTAGATGCATGGCGCAGTTTGTATCCCACCTCATGTGACTATACATTCTACTCCCATGTACACCGTACATACTCCCGTCTCGATTACATTTTCGTCAGCCAATCGCTCATGGGGGTCCTGCAGGAAGCCAGAATTTTTCCTCTCTCAGTGTCAGACCACAGTCTCCTAGCAGTCTCGATGGCATGGATGGGCGACTCTTCTGCTTCTCCCAGATGGTACTTTCCGTCCGCGCTTTCACGGGATAAGGATTCCTGCACTAAACTTAGGGAAATTATCACTGAATTCTTTGACATTAACAAGTCGGAAGACACTTCGGAGTTCACCAACTGGGACGCCTTTAAAGCGGTCTTTCGGGGGAGATGCATTTCCCTTAACTCCGCATTAAATTCGCACGGGCCACGGAACGAATCCGATTGGAGTCGGAACTAACTTCCACTGAACAAGCTCATAAATTGAACCCCACACGGCAAACTTTACGAAACCTGACGGCACTTAGGGGGAAACTCCGAGCGATATACGCCAACAGGGCGGAATTCACGCTTCTTAAACTACGCCAACTATCTTACTCCCAGGGTAACAAGATTGGTAGGCATCTGGCTAGACAGCTTAAAGGTAAACAGGAAAAAGGAGTACATAGGCGGTATATGGGGAACGCAGGGGGACCTCATTCATAGCGACGAGGAGAAGGCGGAGATCTTTAGTGATTTCTACAACCACCTTTACACTGGGGACCTCTTAGATCCCGACGCCCAACGGGAGTACCTCCGCACCCTCCATCTCCCGCAGGTCACCCCAGAAGGAAATGACCTCCTCTCCGCCCCCATCACCGCAGAGGAAGTTACCTCTGCCATCAAGGCGCTTAAGCTCCACAAAGCCCCGGACCCGGATGGCTATACGGCTATATTCTACAAGACTTTCGCCCCTGATATCACTCACCACCTTATACGACTCTTTAATAAGATGGCGACAGAGGGCTCAACCACCGGGTCCATGTCGGAAGCAGTGATCACTGTAATACCCAAATCAGGGAAGGACCCTCAAGTTTGCACCTCCTACAGACCTATTGCTTTGCTCAACCTTGACGCGAAACTATACTCCTCCATACTAGCCAAACGGTTGAATGAACTCATGCCAGATCTCATTCACCCGGATCAATTGGGATTTATAAAGGGTCGCCAAACACACGATAACACTCGCCGAATTGTGCATCTGATTGAGAAGGCTAACAAGCGTCGAATTCCTGCAGTCCTGGTGGGGTTAGACGCGGAAAAGGCTTTCGATAGGATGGATTGGGTGTTCCTTTTTCATACTCTCGAAGCCTTCGGCTTTGCCCCCGAATTTCTCACTATGATCCGGGCTAACTATCGGCAACCGCACTCTAAAGTGATGGTCAATGGTGCACACTCGTCCTCTTTTTCCCACTCCAGAGGTACCAGACAGGGGTGTCCTCTTTCTCCTCTGCTTTTCGCCCTTAGTATTGAACCACTGGCAACAGCGATTAGAGCAAATCCTGCAATTCAGGGGATCCCTTTTACGGGGGAACAACATAAAATCTCCCTCTTCGCTGATGACGTTCTGTTGTCACTAGCGGACCCAGGCACGTCCCTCCCACCCCTACAGTCTGAACTGATTAGATTTGAGGCGCTAGCGGGCTTTAAAATAAATTTGGACAAGTCCTATATCCTTAACCTTACACTTCCTCCAGCGGAACTGGGCAGGCTCCAACCTCTCACGTCCCTTCAATGGTCCACTTCTTCCATACAATATTTGGGGGTCCAGATAACACCAAAAGTGGAAGGACTATATGCTGCTAATTTCCCCCCCATACTCACACGTATACAAGCAGAGCTTAATAAGTGGAAGCCGCTCTTTCTGACCTGGTTGGGTCGAATCCACGCCATAAAGATGACGCTTCTCCCCAAACTTCTCTATTTATTTCAAGCTCTGCCCATAGAACTGGAGAGGGACTTCTTTCGGCGCGTTAAGGCCATGATCTTAAACTTCATATGGCAGGGGAGGAGGGCCCGCTTCTCATTCCCGATTCTTCGTCGTTCAAGAGCGGAGGGTGGGGTCGGACTCCCGGATATCCATTTATATTACAAAGCAGCCCAACTACGTGTATTGATAGAATGGACTAAACAAGGCTCTGACAAACATTGGCTTCATATGGACCGTAGTGTGACCGGACGAACTATTTGGGACCTGATTTGGCGGCCTAAACGAGATAGACCCAAGAACACCTACATCAGCACTCCCACACGCACAGTACTTCAGGTATGGGACTCGGTGGCAAGTGATGGGAGGTGGACCTCTTTTCCCTCTCCTTTCACGCCGTTACATTTTAATCCTGCTTTTCCCCCGGGTTTACAGGCTGGACCGTTCGATACTAGGAGGGAGGGAGGGTGTCTGGCTCTAACACACCTTTTCCATAATTATGACCCTCTTACTTTTGATAACTGCAAAAGGGACTATGGGCTGGAGAATACAGAACAATACCGTTATGGTCAATTACTGCATTGGGCCCTTACACTGCAAGTACGGGAGGCGGCTACACGTCCCCTCACAAAATTTGAAGCTTTTCTCACTAAGGCTACCTCTATGAAAGGCGCGATCACTTTTATTTATCAGTTTCTCCTTACCACCACACGCTCCCAGCGACCACGATACATGGCCATGTGGGAGGGAATCCTACAGCGAGACATCTTAGACGATGAGCGGTCACACTTATGGTCCAACATTGTGAAATTCAACCATTCCGTAGCTCTCAGGGAAGCTCACCTTAAGACCATGATGGATTGGTACCTCCATCCTTCTAAGCTTAGGCGGATTTTCCCCACTGCGTCTGATCGCTGCTGGAGGGGCTGCGGGCTTTTGGGAGACTTCCAGCATATATGGTGGGATTGCCCGCATATACGACCTTTCTGGGAAGAAATTTTGGCACATATTAAAGAGATGCTGGGATACCCTGTTCCAATCACTATGGCGGAGGTCCTACTGGGACTTCGTGATCCCGCCTTGGAACACCAGACCCGAGCTGACAAAGCGATCATGTGGCTCTGTATAGGAGCAGCAAAAGTCACACTGGCGAACGCTTGGAAAAAAAGGGAAGCCCCAGCAATCTCCCTTTGGCACTCTAGATTATGGAACCTACTTAGTATGGAACGCATGTCGGACGTCTTCAGGGATGACTTCAAGAATTTTGAATTTAGGTGGGGTTCCCTGGTTACTTTTCTCTCCCGTGGCCTTCCATCCGCTGTTTGCCCTGCCTCTATCAGAGCTCTGCACCTATTTCAGATATGAAGTACAACTTATCAAAACAAAATGATGAACATGTAACTATGAGTCACCACCTTGTTGGGGAGGGGGAGGGAGATGGGACGGGGTTGGGTAATTATTTTTTGTTTATTGCCCCTCAGTTGGGGCTGTTCCAACAAGATCAGAAGTAGTACCTGTATAACCCCTTCTGACCAGAAGGGAACGAGAGAGGGCCATCACGAAGGAGGATGGGACAGTTTCCCATCCTAGATTATGCAATGTGCAGGACGCGGGAAGTTGCTCCAGACCCGACAACGACAGACACTGTACTCCTACTTATGCACCACGTTTAGAATGGGTCGGAGACGCTTATTCGTGTTGAATAGCTATGCACAGTTTCAGTTTACTCACATTCTGCACCGCTATCAGGGTGAGAACAATGATGGTAATATTGTATGCTGTACTATAACAAAATTTCAATAAGAATATGTTTGACAAAAAAAAACAGTTTTTTCACATTCAAGCATTGGTGGATTGAACTAAATTCCCTTGTGTCATCTCTGTGTGACTAGCAATGGGCTTGGATATTTTGGAAACTCGAGTAGTTTCTTTTTGCTATACATACATACACGTGGACCATTATTACGTCATTACAGAGACAGCCGTAGTAATCATGGTTATCTCCTACAGGGAATAAGGAAACACCTATTGTTGTAAGTTTTCCAATTTTTACTCTTAAAGGTTATTCTCCAATCTGTTGTGGGTTTTCTCCATTTCCATTTTTGAATCCGTACATATGGCAGCCCCTGTTGTGATAGGAGCCAATTACAGGGAAGCAGTTACTCAGAATCTCAGCTTCGAGGTGTCCCGATGTGGGGGAAGTTACTTTTGTAATAGCTGCTCACTGAGTGTAAGCCTGTGAGATATTTTACTCATGGGTGGAGTTTGAGGCTAAAGATGCTGCCTCCATGCAGTATAAGGGCTTATAAGGATTTACCACCACTTGCAAATTATAGGGCTTGCCAAGATTTGGACATCCCTTTAACCTACCCGGAACATTAGAGCTGGTTCACTGGTCAGTTGCCACACACGCACATGAATGTCCGCCTAGAATCCCTAAGCAATGAAGGGGCTACGTGTCCGGTCTTGGCTCGTTACACACCCATTCCCTGTCCCAACACATTACCTCTTGCTGATGTTGTAAGGGTGTTAAATTACATAATCACCTTATATAGGAGCCTTGTACAGTCTGTACTACATACCATGAACTCTAGACCTGCTTTCACAACGGTACCAGCAGTTCCAGCACAGGTACAGGGCATTAGTCCACAGACTATTAACACTTTTATGTGAAATGTGCCCATGAGGCATGAAGAGATTACATTCTGGGTTGCTCACAAAACCAACCAGTTAAAAGTGATTTATCCATTCACAACACCCCAAGACAAACACAGAATACTGACTATGTGTCTCCCTCTAGGGAGACCACCCGAAGAGGAATGTAACACCTCGGGAAGCATATTTGCATGAATTTACAGCAGCATGCATGGCATACCTTCATTGGTAGTTCTCCCTTAGGTGCTGAAACACGTACATATTGAGCACAGAGCTGCACCAGTACTGGATTTAGGAATGAGGTTAATGGGGAACTTTCCTACAGCTTCCTCTAGCATCCTAAGCAGTGGTTAATTTGTAAATAAATAAGTGCCTGGGCTCTCGTCAGGAGGCACCTTGCACCAGCCCATTTCTCCTAAAACAGAACCAACTACTAACCATGAAAGTGGGTAGAGGATGTGGCGTAATGGCCAGTGCTGCCAAGTTCGGAGCTGTGGAGCCAGGTTCAAGTCTCTGCGTTGGCTCAACATCCTGTGATTCTGGGCAAATCACTTTATCTCCCCATAAATTAATGTGTCCTTAACTCCTGCTCATGAAGAGTGCCAGTGTTGATGATTAAGGGCTGGTGCTGAGAACCGGAAACCACTGGCTTAAATTAGGCACTGATCCTAAGCAACATTAAGGCAGAAGTTTATTTTCTGGCCATACGCCAGAGACTGGAAGCAGTTCCGGTTCCGGAGTATAAACGGGAACTACCAGAAATAATCGCAGAAGTTTACATCTCTGTGGGTCGTGGTACCTCAGGTTCGCAAGCCGTTAAGCCACAGTTCAAATCTAAAAGTGACATTGAGGGTTCCATGAAAGAGAAATCTGCAATGGAAGGCATGAATAAACAGAGGGTAGAGAGCAAAGATGGACTGGATTTCCCACATCTCATGAATCTAGTAAGGGTAGTTATAATTTAAGGGACCTGCGAGAAAATAAAAAAAACTGAACAGTATCAATATTCTGATATCTTCTCTACACGTTCTTCAGCATATACTAAATAGACATTACGTTCCAGAAAGAACAATTGCACAACCTATGGTTCGTAAATTGCAGCTGCATCTTTCATCCCACAGAGCTCAAAGAAATCTCCACGCTGCAAACATCACAGCTTATCCTGTGTCCGAGAGCACAGCTTGGGAAAAGGTTCCTTACCAACTTATGGGACCTACAATTGCCATATGTTTTGAAAGTTTCAATGAACGATGTAATAATTCCTGGTTCTCTTTGAGATGACTGGGATACAGAGACTGAAAAACGAATGAAGTCTGATGTGCAGGGATATGCTTCTTTGAACAATGAAGATACTTATTTGAATTGAGTCAATTACAAAGACATGTATTGTTATCATCACTATGCACCCTATTACACACATGAAACTAGCTACCCTAGAGAAATATACAACTACACACAAAGGGAACATTGTGAAACTGCACCTCCTGATAGACACCCACATTTCTTGAGGAAATGTATTTTCTTCCAGAGTGACAACCGGTCACAACCCTCAGCTTTCTATTTTTCACAAAATTGACTCTAGAAGAATATCATTATTACCAACAAGCTGATGTATTCAATAAATGTAGCCAGAACCTGGCCATGCAAGGCTATGAGTACTGGAAAAAAAATGTTAATATGAAAAGTATTTGGGGAACAACATTTTGGCAGCTTTAAGGCAAAGAGGCCTTATTTTGAGCACTTTTTAGAAATTATTTGTTTTAACAAAATCATCTAGCAAACCACCTGTCTGAGATTTGGTACTATGAAAGACTTTAAAACACCTTCTATACCAAAAGTTAGTTGAACGGTGTTCAATAATTGGCAATCACAAATGAACATTTCAGATTCTTATATTAATTAAATGATCCCGAATTAAACCTATCATTCCACCCAGCTCCCAGCTGAAGGTTTAGCCTTATGACCCTATGATTCTAATACCTGCATACGTTGTTTTCTTTCCATCACCCCTGGTCCTAAAGCTAATCGACCTGATCCGCAATATAATACACAAACACCTGTAGTAGTAACCACAAGCAGTGTGGGCAACCTGTGTCAATGCTGTTAGCACATTGCAGACATCCGGTTGTGAAAGAACACTTATCCTCAATCAAAGAAAACATGAGTTTTTCTAACTTCCTCCTGGGACCGAATCACAGTAGAAATAAATGATTTATAGTGACAGGAATATATGCCATTTATAATGAATGGAAACAATACTCATTAAAAGAAGCTGCAGAGAGAATTAGGCAAATAGATCAGGAAAACCTGCAAACAATTTTTAAAGTGATTGGTAATGGCATGCACACACTCTCTAAGAGAGTATACTCATTGAATGATGTACTCATTCGAATATTGTCCCAATATATAACAAGCATTTGCAATGCAACAGGTCTCGCATTTACGCGAGTTTGAGCTATTGACATAGTAAATGACAATGCCTTTTATTTATGTTTTGGTTTCTGAAACATAAATAAAACGCATTGTCATTTACAATGCCAATAGCTCCAACTCGTGTAAATGCGAGACCTATTGCATTGCAAATGCTTGTTATGACAGGGCATGACCGACAGCTCTGGAGTTGATCCTGAAGGCAGTCATCAAAAGTGTTTAGAATACATGCTCATCCAATCCTTGGCCTCTCTGCTGAGCACACAGAGCAGTGGTCGAGTATGGTTATTGTGATTCTAGGTGAAAGTTCGTGAAGGAGGAGCACAGTTGTCAAGATATTGACAGGGCAAAAGTAAAAGAAAATGCAGTACTTACAGGTGGGTGGGTGTGTTCAGTAGGGGGGGGTGAAGACAGCTGAGTAGTAACATAACATAATACAATGCATTTCTTTCTGAAGAAGAAACCTCTCGTTGTTCCCAGTTCTAGAATTGGACATATAGAAGTGCAGGTACTCCCTCCCCCTCTCCCCTTTTCCCCTCACCCAGGACTAACAGCTGTGGAGTTTGTATAGCGGCAGAAGAGGGTGGCACAGCAGCAGAAGAGGGAGGCACAGCGGCAGAAGAGGGTGGCACAGCGGCAGAAGAGGGTAGCACAGCAGCAGAAGAGGGTGGCACAGCAGCAGAAGGAGGCACAGCGGCAGAAGAGGGTGGCACAGCAGCAGAAGAGGGTGGCACAGCAGCAGAAGAGGGTGGCACAGCAGCAGAAACGGGTGGCACAGAGGCAGAAGAGGGAGGCACAGCGGCAGAAGAGGGAGGCACAGCAGCAGAAGAGGGTGGCACAGTGGCAGAAAAGGGTGGCACAGCAGCAGAACAGGGTGGCACAGCGGCAGAAGAGGGTAGCACAGCGGCAGAAGAGGGTGGCACAGTGGCGCAAGACAGAGGCACAGTAGTGAAAGAGGGAGGCACGGCGGCAGAAGAGGATGGCACAGAGGCAGAAGAGGATGGCACAGCAGCAGAAGAGGGAGGCACATAAGCAGAAGAGGGTTGCACAGAGGCAGAAGAGGGTGGCACAGAGGCAGAAGAGGGTGGCACAGAGGCGAAAGAGGGAGGCACAGCAGTGAAAGAGGGAGGCACAGCAGTGAAAGAGGGAGGCACAGTGTTGAAAGAGGGCGGGATATCCAACATATATTTATTAATTGTATTTATTCTGGAGAACATACAGGCACCTTGTTCAGTTGTTATTGTCTCCAAAAGGATAGTTCATGGTTTTCTCCAGTAGAGCCATTTCAACTCCGTATGCCCAGTCGTGATCACAGGTGAAGGGCATGGCATGCATATAATAAATAAACTGATTTCGTGATGAAATTAAAATTGTTCCTTTGCTTACTTAGCAGGACGCTGCACTAATAGGATGTGAAATCTTTTCAATGTTTATGTATGGATGGGAATTGACCTTAAAGTCATAAAACTAAACCTCCTTTCCTTTCATAAACCTTGCTATCTTCCATCGTGCCTCTGCCACATTGTTTATATTGTTTATTGCCTCCTGGTTCGAGCATCCATGGTCAGTTTGCTCGGCTACTCGGAGTCAGGAACCATGCAGTTCGGGTTACAGACCAGTTATGGGAACTTGTTGTCCATGTTACAGACCAGTTGTGGGAAGTTGTTGTCCACGTTACAGACCAGTTATGGGAAGTTATTGTCCACATTACAGCCCAGTTATGGGAAGTTCTACCACCCTCCCTCGTTCTTCGCAGCAGTTTCCTGGTGCTGTGATCCGACAAGACGCCCCTTGTTTGCTGCTGGGCGGAGTGCACCCCTGAGGCGCAGAGTGCGATAGAAGCACCGGGGGATGAGGTTGGAAGAAGGGCAGGGCGGCTGCTGCACCGGGGGACACCCACAAGGGCCAGCTGTTGCCCCGTGCCCCGGCTGCTGGACATGCTCAGCTTGACATAAAAAAAGCTAAGCGGCTTGGGCATACGTGTTTATTTGCTCCCGTTGCAGTGACAAGGACTCCCAGGGCAGTGAGACCTTCATTCCTGGCAGCGGGGGTGAGGGGTAGCTGTGTAAACATGGTGGACAGTCTGCCCGGCAACACACCACCAGCCACCCTTGGCCACTGCTGAAACAAGGGCGCAGGATGGACTGGAAGGAAAGTGGTGCACGTGCCGTGTTTGCAAGGCACTGCTGTGACACGATAACAGGAAAAACAAAGCGCGCGGCCGCCATTATTTAATGTGTACAAAAAAAAAGTTTTGGAAGAGGTGCGCAGCCCATCCCGCTAGTGGTGGGTGTGAAAGTGGGAAAGTGAAAGCGAAAAACAAAACGCGCAGCCGCCATTATTTCATGTATACAAAAAAAAAGCTTTGGACGAGGTGCGCAGCCCGTCCCGGTAGTGGTGGGTGTGAACGTGGGAAAGTGAAAGCGAAAAACAAAACGCGCGGCCGCCATTATTTCATGTTTACAAAAAAAAAGCTTTGGACGAGGTGCGCAGCCCGTCCCGCTAGTGGTGGGTGTAAAAGTGGGAAAGTGAAAGCGAAAGCGAAAAACAAAACGCGCGGCCGCCATTATTTAATGTTTACAAAAAAAAAGCTTTGGACAAGGTGCGCAGCCCGTCCCGCTAGTGGTGGGTGTGAAAGTGGGAAAGTGAAAGCATGCATAGCGTGCTTCAAGTACAAAACAAAACTAGTGTACACAAACACACTGCCCCCCGTGACCGTTTGCAGCTGCGGAATGGAATAAAAAGTGCTTACCCACTAATTAGAAGACACTGTCTACCGCCGCAAGTAAAAGATCCAGTCCTGGTAGGCGGGGCCAAAAGTGGACAGGGTGGTAAACGGGAGGGACTAAAAAGCCTCCGGGACAATCATTACACCACGTTTAGCATAATTGGTGACGCCAAATGACGCACACCAATGGAAATTACGGTCAGAGCAGAAAGCGAACTTCTAAAACCGTATTGAATCCAAGAAGCCCTCGTAGAGCGAGCAGCGCATGCGCGCTGCAATGCCAGGCGAGACCTAAAAAAGGGGAAAAAGCAGGTCCGGCATGCAATAAGCCGATACTCAGTAATGAAAGTGGCAGGGAAAGTTCTGCTGGCTAAATTGGAAGGTTGGGTGCAAGATATATTTTTTCTTTTTCAAGTGCAATATGGTTTTCGTCATGGCTTAAAAACTATTGAGCAATACCTTCATCTTTATCTGCTAACTTCTAAATACACAATGGATATGGGTGGGGCAATGCATTTGGCCTTTATGGATTTATCTTGTGACTTTGATTGAGTCAATTGTTCCAATTGTGGCACAAGATACTGGCCCTGGATCAAGTAATTGTTTATTTTCTGACTCAGCTTCATACTAACACCACTGCTTGAACACGCTAAGGACCATTAGGTGAATGTACCACTTCATTTGGAGTCGGTAGAGGAATACGTCAGGAGTGGGTCCTGACCCCTTTTCTTTTCACTCTTTACATCAATCACCTTGAGGTGTACCTCAGGTCAGCAGCCCAGGACATGACCCAGATAGGCTGTCGGTTGGTCCCATTGCTCTTTTACGTGGCCGAAACAAAAACTTCTTGATTCTTTTGCAGTCTACATGAAGAATCCGGATTTACAAAGAAACTCAAACAAATCTTTTATCATGGTTTGTGATCCCAAATCTGCGAAAACAAAACCTATCTTTATCAATAATATGCCCATTCATCAAGTGAGTACTTTCCAATACTTGGGCGATCCTCTAGAGTCTGCTTTCAAATGGGGTCATCTCAAAACGACTGCAATTCAACAGTTTGAAAGAACTATCTAAGCCATCTTCAGGTTCTCTAGTAAACTGGGATTAAAATGAATCACACAGAGATGTTAGCAATATATTTTTAAAAACGTATCCCTGCTGCTATTTGTGGGGTAGAGCTTTGGGCCTGACCTAAAGGGGTTTTAGTGGCAGAAAATGCCTATTTACATAGGCTACTCTCAGTTCCAAGAAGTATGTCATCTTTTATCTGGCATATAGAACTGGGAATTAGTTACCTGGAAGACTTTTAGAGGTTTCAATCATTGGGATTATGGTCTTCACTTGGTCAAGACAGGAGACATCTTTTAACCATATCATCGTTTTTGATTGCTGATCCCTGAAATATGGGGATCGAATTCCATGGTTAAAATTTGTTAAAAATGAGTTTGATTGTATTGGATTGCAAATCCCAAAGTTTTTTCTACAGCATCCTCATGTAATCTCCCAATGAAAGCCCAGCTGAAAACCTTATTTGAAGATAAATGTAAGGAGGCTAGGATATTTTCTGTGGCGTCCAACTTAACTGAAATTGTTATGCTGAAATTTCCACAATCCTCAAGATGGAACTGTGTCTTATATTTATAACAAATGTTCAATCAAGATTTGCTTTGAAGGGTTTATGGAGGGATTTGCCTTGTTGCTGTGGCGAAAATTACTCATTTCAATCAACGATTCACTTTATTTGATTTGTCATTTTTCTAAAGTACTAACAAATCAGTTTTTTTTGTTACTGTTATTACATAAAAATAACATTAAATATCATTGGCCTGCCTTTGTATTTCTACAACAGCTTTTTGCAAAAGACGTATGCTTTTCCGTTGTTAATTTTATTCAGCAATCGTTTAAAGTTAGGAGTTTATTGCTGTAATTGAAACAATGCAAACAAATTACATTATGTAATGTTATCAATTAACACTTTAAACGTTTTTAACTTGTATGTATTTTTAATTGTACTGATTTTTATTTTGTTTCTTGATTTTTAGTTATTGAGGTTTTTTTTTATAGTTGGTGTACACAGGGGCTGTTTCTCCACGGGGATGTAGGAGCGTCGCCCCCCCCCCTTTTGAGCCGCCATGAGCCACAGCATATTGATTTTAAAATGAATACTTATTGTTTTTTTTGTTTACACAGCACTATGCAGGTCGGGTTTCTGAGGCGAGGTGGGGGCAATTCAATTGATTGGCAGGCAGAAAGGCTGCATAATAATGACTGGTGCCATGATGTGAAGTGCGCCTGTCAGGTTGGACAGGCCTCTTACTGTGCCCAGCTTCACATGCGCAATTCAGACCCATTGAACTTGCACTGCCTTAGAAACCCAGGGGAGCTCATCCCCCTCCAGCCCCCCCCCCAGTCTCCTTTGGAACGCTGGGTTCACTGCCCCAACCAATCCTGGCTATCCTGTTCCGCAGGCGGCGGTGGGAGAATAATAGGACGACCAAACACTGTGTGGCTTTATATTGAAGTCACACAGTCATTGGCCATGTTTCTATTCAAAGATGATGCAATATGCTTTCCCTCGCACACAGCACCACTGGAGGACTGGGTGAGGCCCTCACACTGGACAAGGAACAGCTTGAGATTTCTGAAGGACTCCGTCGCACTCTAGTGTGTCAGTGTTTTCACTCCATCGGCTGAGAGCCGTGTGAGTGTTTTGCTGTAGAATCCTCCTCTGTTATCTATGGGGCAAACAAGTTCACTGAGAAATGCTCTCATTTATCCAGAGTATTGAAAGGAGCGAGAAAGGTGTCTGAAATCCCACTTTTTTGGCCAGTGGCTGCCCTGTGCTTGAAGGTGGAGGAAGAGAAGTCACCTTCTTCCTTTTCCCCAAGTATGTGGTTGGAGGCCCTAGCTGGGAGGCGCAGCCCAGGCCTGGCGGGTGTTCTTTTGGACGGTGACAGCATTCGCTCAGTGACGCTTTTTACCAAATTAAATGTAATACTAGTAAAACAAAAAGAAAATGCGCTGTGAACCGTCACTCTAATAGACCTGATTGTGTGAGTTACTATTAGGTGACTGTGAGCAGTCAGCAGTTTTTATACAGGGCAGCGGTTCCTGCAGAAAGGGAAGTGTATTTTAAATAGAGGATGTTGCATTATGGTCAGAGCTGCCAACTTTGAGACTGTGAACCGGGGTTCGAGTTTCGGCGTCAGCTCAACATCCTGTGATTCTCGGCAAATCACTTAATCTCCCGTGCCTTCAAAAAATTAAATGTGTCCTTGTGTAAAGTAACTGGTGCTCGTGTAAAGTGCTTCGGGTCGAGTTTGCGCTACTTAGAACTAAAAACAAAATTATGAGATGTTTGATTTGAAAGAAACTTTCCATTTTTAATGAGTAATGGAACGATCTCCTTTGTTTACCACTCTCGACACTGGCATGCCTAGCGGTGTGTGTGTGTGTGTGTGTGTGGGGTGGGGGGAGGAGGGGCTCATGCCATGCCACAATTTTATTTCTCCTGGCCTCAATCTGCGCCTCATCATCACCCCGCAGTTTCCTCGGATCTATGTCTGGGGAGTAAAGAAACCGGATTGGCTCCATAATAGAAATATTAGTTATTTCAGCTGAGTTATGGCGTTGTGCTCGTCTTCGTGCTGGCAAACAGCGTATTCTAGCTCACTCGGAAGTCAACAGACGCCGTTAGAAATCTCAGTGATTTGACTGAGAGTGAGGGGGCAGAGCTACCAACGGACCCAGGCACCTGTGTGCAGGTGCCTGTTCTGGTACTTGGAGATGTATGTAGTTGGCAACTGTGGTGCTGCCGGGGCCGTGCACTGGCCCCAGTGAATTGCTTCTCAGGGCCCAGGCCCCGTTTCCTTCCTCGCCAAGACTGGCCAGCACGTCCCTGGGCACTGTAGTTGAGACCACTGACGTGCCACAGCAGGCCAGTCAAAGCGCTGTTAAGAGAGACTGCGGAGCGCTAGCTGAGCAGCTGCGCAGTTATTAATTCAGATGTGAAGGTAGGTGGAGAGTGGTGTGCATTACTTGGCGCCCAGTGTACACATTATCCTCGATTCTGGAAGCATTTCCGCAGACACTGGCTCTTCTTTTCCTGCGGCCGCTCATGTATAACTATAAACATTCCCAGCCCACGGTATTTAAGGCCGTGTTCCTTCTTCAATGAATTGCTTTCCAGGTGAAAACACTTCGCACTCTTGCTTTTCTGTTTTTTTCTTTGACCCGCTTTGAAAAATTCACCTCCCTCTCAATGGTTTGTTTTTCACTGCGCAATTAAGCAATAAGAGAATTAATGTTAGTTTTACAAAAATGGGGAGACCTAGATAAATGGAGAACTAGGTGGGCAAAGAAAAAGGAAGAAGCTCGCTCAAGTCGAACAGCTTCTGAATATGTAATGAAGGAAACAGAAAAGGTTGACAAAATGTATCCGATGCGAGAAGTTGCAGGAGGAGGTTATGTACATGTCCCATGGAGTAGACAGGATATTTTATCATTTACGAATGATTTCCCAAAGCTGAGAGAAAAGCCAATTGAATGGTACAAGCAGGTTGAAAGGTTTGTGAAAGTATCAAAAGTATTGTTGAAGGACTTGGATGGTCTGTTTGACATAGTGGTACCTGCAGATTTATGGACAGATTGTAAGATCACAATCGATTGGCCGAATGATGAATATCCCAGAGATCCAAAAACAGGTGCCCCGTCAAATGATGTGATGAAAAAGTACCAGCAGGTGATAACATACCTGAAAGGGAAAATACCACCGAAAGAAACAGACTGGGTAAAAATAGATCGAACTACCCAAGAAGCCAGTGAAACAGTGCATTCGTATTATGAGCGCCTCTTACAGGTGTTCAAACAGTACAGTGGATTTGAGGACATTGGAGACAAAAATATGAGTCAGTTTGTATACCGATTTGTGTATGGTTTGAAGCCCGAGATTTGCCAGATGATTAAGCAACAAATGCTCTGTTGGCAAGGAAAACCAATTGACGAAATTTTGAAATATGCAAAGTACTGTGGGGATGACATTGAGGATAGACACAAGAAATTGCAGGAGAAAGTAATGTGGGCACAGGTGAAAATGGCTGAGAAACAGGGAATTAATTTAGACAATCCCAATGAAACGCAAGGAAAAGACTCTGGAACGAATGGTGATTCGGGAAATGGTGGGAGAATGAAAGGACAAATGAGTAGAGAAGAAGTCAAAAAGAAATTTCCTTGTCATGGATGCGGAAAATTGGGGCATTGGAAGGACGAGTGTAAAAAGATTAGAAACAATAATGGCCCAAATCAAAATTTAAATTCACAGACACAGAATGACTCACAGCAAGGGGTAAATCCTCAGAGTCAGTTGCCACCTCCACCTGTTCAGGGTAATGTAAGCAGAGCAAAACACGGTACAGACATCAGTTACTCGGGGGGAAGTGGTAAGAATGATTATATGACCTCACAATTTCTTTTGCAGGATGATTTTTGCGGGTTCAACGCATGACGGTGCCTAGGAGAGGGGGAGAAGGAATGCGTACTTGGCGCATCCCTGCAGGTAGATCAATCAGGTCCATATGTTGAAGGAAAAGTGAGAGGTAATGATATTACTTTTCTTTTGGATACTGGTGCTACCAGGTCTACTGTGAGAACAGTAGACGTCCCAAACCTTCCTCTCTCTGGTGAAGATATTCAAGTTGTAGGGGTTGCTAACCAAAGAATTAGAACACCACTTACCGAACCAATGGAGGTTAAAATTGGAAATTTCAAAGAAATGCATCAATTTGTAGTATGCGATTCTAGTCCAGTAAACTTGCTAGTTAGGGATTTGTTGTGCAAAATGAATTGCACCATTTTCTGCACGCCGGATGGTGTGGCAGTACAAACACCAGATGAAGATCATGTATATAAAATTATGGTCGCAAAACAAGGAACAGAAGTAGATGAAATGTTTTCATTAATAACAAAAGATGAATTGCCAGAAGAATTAAAAGATACAGTAAATCCCATAGTATGGGATCTCACGGGAAAGGAAGTAGGATTCATGGCTAAAATAGACCCAGTTCAAGTAACTGTAAAAGAAGGTGCAATTTTCCCAAATACAAAACAGTATAAAATGAGTGCAGAAGTAAAAACAGGTGTCATTGAAGAAATCAATCGGATGGTCAAACAAAATATATTGAGAGAAGTAATGAGTAGTCCATGTAATTCACCAATCATGGGACTAAAGAAACCTAGTGGTAAATATAGAATCGTTCAAGATCTGAGGAAAATCAACAAAATTGTAGAGCCATGTTGTCCTATAGTGCCAAACCCTGCAGTAATTCTGTACCAGATTCCTTGGAATGCTGGATGGTTTACAGTCATAGATCTGTGTCAAGCCTTCTTTTCAATTCCGTTACACCCAGACAGTCAGTATCTTTTCTCATTTAAATTTGAAAACAAAGTCTATGTATGGAATCGTGTTCCTCAGGGGTACACAGAAAGTCCTTCCATCTTCAACCAGATACTGAAAAAGTGCCTTGAAAAACTAGTGATGCCAGGAAGCTCAGTTTTAGTTCAATATATCGACGACTTATTGGTGGCGTCGACCACCAGAGAAGACTGTGTTGTTGATTCCATAGCCTTATTAAATCTTTTGGCTGAGGAAGGGCATAAAGTCTCACCTGAGAAGTTACAATTTTGCAGGACAGCGGTTAAATATCTGGGACATCAAATTGAGAGGGGAAAAAGAAGAGTAACCTCTGAAAGAGTAGCATTAATAAAAAGAATGCAAATGCCAGTAACGCAAAGACAAGTAAGAATGTTCTTAGGAATAGTAGGTTACTGTCGACAATGGATACCAGGATTTTCCATGTTGGCTAAACCCTTGATTAACATGACCAAAAAGAAAGCAAAAGATCCTGTTGAGTGGGAAGATGAAAGTGTAGAAGCCTTTGTAAAATTGAGAAACTCCCTTTGTTCAGCACCTGCCTTAGGCATGCCGGATTATAAAAGAGAATTCGCATTATTCTGTCATGAAAGAGAAAATTGTGCACTTTCAGTTTTAACTCAAAGACATGGTCTGGACAGACGTCCTATAGCATACTTTTCCGCTACACTAGACCCTGTAGCATCTGCGTTGCCAGGATGTTTGAAAGCAGTAGCAGCAACATGTTTAAGCATCGAACAAAGTGAATCAATTGTGATGGGACATCCTGTAAAAGTATATGTTCCACATGCAGTGGTGATTCTGTTGACCCGAACACGAACTCAACATCTCACTCCTAGTCGGCTGACTAAGTATGAGAGGATAATAATGGGTGCAGAAAATGTAACCATGGTGAGGTGTACGATAATAAATCCAGCAAGCTTATTACCAGATCCATATCATGAGACAAATAAAGATGACGAAGAAGATGAACATGATTGTATACAGATTACAGAACTATGCACAAAACCTCGCCCAGATATAGAGGAACAGCCTCTTAAAAACCCAGATAAAGAACTGTTTGTTGATGGCTCTTGCCAGAGACATGAAGATGGCAAACTAACAGCTGCTTATGCAGTATGTGAATTAACTGGAATAGTCGAAGCATCCTATTTACCAGGGGTAAAATCTGCACAAGTAGCTGAATTGATTGCACTGATAAAAGCGTGCAAAATTGGGAGGAATCAGAAAATAACCATATTCACTGATAGTCAATATGGTTATGGGGTTGTGCACGATTTTGGCCAACTGTGGATGCAGAGGGATTTCATGACTTCTACAGGATCCCCCATTAAAAATGGACAATTTGTAAAAGAATTGCTAGAAGCAATACAATCACCAAAAGAATTGGCTGTGGTGAAATGTGCCGCACATCAGTCAGGAAATGACTGGGTGGTAGTTGGCAACAGATATGCAGATCTGGTGGCTCAATATTGTGCCAAAACCAGAACATCAGTGAATAAGAGGGTGGAAAGAATGGGAATCAGCTGCCAACTTATGCTATTTATGCCACCTGAAACTTGGAACGAAGTGAAAAGATTACAAGATGAAGTGGATGAGGTTGAAAGAAAAATGTGGATCAAAACGGGTTGTTCTCAAAGAAGAGAGGATGAAGTATGGGTCAGTACAGATGGCAGACCAGTCATGCCAGATTGTTTACTCTCACAAATGGCTAGAATGTATCATGGAGACACACACATAGGGAGAGATGCAATGATTAGACTATTCAGACAAAATTGGTACAATCCCAAATTCAGACCTGTTACAGAGAGTCTTTGCCAGAGATGTCTAATTTGCCAAATGCACAACACAGGCAGGAAAACGATAATTGGGTTTGGGAAGATCGGAAAAGCAGAAGGTCCATTCATAAGACTACAGTTTGACTTCATACAGTTACCACCATGCAGAGGGCTGAAATACGTATTGGTCATAGTGTGTCTGTTTTCAAAGTGGGTGGAGGCATACCCAACTAGGAGAAATGACAGCATTACAGTTGCCAAGCTGTTATTAAGAGAGCTCATACCTAGGTTTGGTTTCCCAGTATCTTTGGAATCAGATAGAGGAAAACATTTTAACAACGAAGTGATCCTGATAATTTGTGAAGCATTTCAAATCAAACAGAAACTGCATTGTGCATATCGTCCAGAGGCTTCTGGAGTGGTGGAACAATTGAATGGCACCATAAAGTCAAGATTGGGAAAAATGTGTGCATCAACATCATTGGAGTGGCCTGATGCATTGCCACTCGTTCTGATGGGACTCAGAAGTATACCTGATCGAACAACAGGTTTGAGCCCCCATGAAATTATGATGGGAAGAGCGATGAGACAAACACACGTTCCCACAAATAGACTGGTGAATATTTCTGATGATATGGTGTTGGACTACTGTAAAGGATTGGCTGACCTAGTGCGTTCTGTCTCTCACCAGGTTGGAGAAGACGCAGTTTCCAGACAGCCTGAACTAGAACATGATCTGAATCCTGGTGACTGGGTGGTGGTGAAGAATCACACCAGAGAAACGTGTCTACCACCCAGGTGGAGCAGACCTTGTCAAATCATATTGACCACAAACACAGCAGTGAAGTGTGCCGGATTTCCGAATTGGATTCACGTAAGTCACACCAAGAGAGTACCAGACCCAGAAGAAGAAAACACTCAGACGACACCAATCACTGAAGAAGCTGAAGGTTGCCAAGCTGAAGAATCTCAAGCTCGAGGTTCAAGAGAGGCTGACGGAGAACAACCGAGCACAAGTCAGGATTGGATACCAGTGGTCGAAATTCCTGAGGTTTTCCACCGAACAAGAAGCCAAAGAAAATTAAAAGCAATTGTAGAAGATCAGATAGGTGAAGAAGAAGGGGTTCAGGCTCAAGAAGACAAGCTAGTAAACGACCCTGAACCAAATCAGATAGGGAAAGAAAATTGGACTGAAAGCAGTGAAGAATTAATAGAATTTGAACAGGGAGAGACAGGTTTAGAAGAAGCAGGTCAGGCTGCAGAAGTACACAGTGCAATAAGCCCTGATCAGAAGCAGTTAGGACAAGAGGGAAAAACAGAAGAAATAGAGACTGAGAAAAGTGAACATAAAGAAGTAAACCCAGAACAAAGTGAATTGTTGGAAACTCACAGTGGAGCTGCAAATGAGAAACCAATAAGACCAGAGAAAGAACAATTAGATAAGTTAAAGAAAACAAAGAACAGAACAGTACAGACCAGTGAAATTAAAAAGGCACTTAAAGACGAAAATAAAGAAACAGTACAAACAGAAAAGCCAAGAAAAGGAGACCAGTGGCCAAGTTTCATCAAAAGAGTAAAGTGCCACATAAAAACAAGAAGTGAAGATCCAGATCAAGTACCTGAAATAACAAGTCAAACAGACCAAGAGAAAAAGTCTGGGAAAATAAAAAATAAAAGATTAAGACTTGTGAACAACAAATTCAGGGGTCCTGATTGGACGTATATTGTTCTTGAAGACTTTGAAAGTTCAGAATCAAGTGACAGTGGTGGTGAAGGAACAAGTGCAGAACTAACTTACGAAGAAGAAACAAGACCACCCTGACTAAACAAAAGAATCCATTGAAGAAAAGGAACAGAGATAAGAAGAGCAATCTTCCTTGTCGAAAAATGCCTGATGATAGGGATACTGGGAGACCAAAGAGAAAATGCTGTAGGAGATGCTGTGCAATTTGCGTATGTAGTCTAGTATTGGTGCTTATAGCATGGTTAGTCCTGATTGTAGCTATTCCTTACCTGATGATAATAGATAAAAAGAACAATAATGAAACTATAGGGAGGAAAGCAAACATGAAAGGAAATAGGGTAGAACTAATGGCAGAAGAAGATGAAGGAATTCATCATGTGATAGCTGATAATGACACTAGTTTAAATGTTTTCACGAAGTTATTGTTTCAGTATGTAGACACCATGGAAGTTAGTAATTGTTATGTTTGTATGAAGTTACCTGAATCAGTAGCAGAAGGATTAACATACCATCATTTACCACTGACATATGGTATTTCATGTAGCGTATTAACAAGTTTATTTTATAGTACAGGTAGACAACAATATTACTATTCCAATATAGATGTTGTATTTTCTGAAGTTCCTATTCGCAAGAGTATGAACCCAGTGCTTAGCGCCTTAGATGCACAGTTTATGGGAGAGTTTTTCTTAACAATGAAATCAATAGACTTAACACATGCACGTAGACACAATCTAACATGTTCTTTATTAGAAGAAGAGAAAATATTTTTGAATTTAGTAGAAGATAGAAGACAGGATTTTCAAAAGAAAGCTACAGAGCATAAGGCTCATTTACCACCTTGGGCAGAGAAAGAGGGAAGTTACACCCCTGGCAAGGCTCAAGCTGCTATGGCTCTGGATTTCGAAAAGAAGGGAAAAATTTGTCTTCATAGGTTAAAGACTGACTATAACAATGTTTTTATTGGTACCAGTGATTGTGAACATAATTTTTTAATATTGGGAGGTTGGGGAGTCAAAGGAGGAACAGATTCAGTTTTTCCTGGAATCTATTATGTCTGCGGGAATAAGGCTTATTTTAGGCTTCCTGCACGGTGGTATGGAAGTTGTTACTTTGGAATAGTCTTTCCAAAGATATACCACGTAAAAAGAAACACTGGAAGCAATGAAAACAATGGCGAATTAACACGTAATAAAAGAGCTAGTTTTTCAGAAATAATAGGTGATATATTTGGTGCATTGATACCTTCAGTGGGAGTAATTCTGAACTCAAGGAAGATATGTAAATTGTCTACAGTAGTTGATCGTTTATCAACGAATACTGCTGGAGGGTTTCTAATGATTAATACGGAAATGGTTGCGATTAGATCCATGGTAATGCAAAATCGACTTGCTCTTGACATAATATTGGCAAAAGAGGGCGGAGTCTGTAAAGTATTGAAAACTAAACACTGTTGTACGTATATTCCTGATAAGAGTGCAGAAATTGGGACATATATTCAGAATATAACTAAACTTGAGCAGGAACTTAAACCACTGGAAGTTGATAATGTATGGGAAAGATTGACAAATAGTATATCGTCAATCGGAACCTGGTTTTCTAATATAGGTAAAGGAATTATAGGTCAAATATTAGTTCCCTTAGCAGGGATAGCAATAATAGTTCTGACAATAATATTTTGGTGTAAATGTTGTAGAAAGAGTGGAATTTGTAAAGTGACTGAAAAAGGAAAGAAGAGAAAGAGAGACGAAATTGAACTGGAAGAATGGAAAAGTGAATTATACAAAAAGATGAAGGGAGATTGTAAAAATAGAAAAGCTAAAAATGAAAATGAGAACGAAGTGATTTGCTAGAAGTTGGCATCTGGTTGAGGGTACTTTTTGATGGCTCAGAAACGCCATCAGAGAGGGGGATTGATGGAGCAAGGTTTCGCAAATGAAACTTGCTCGTATGCAATCTTCCTCATTGTATTAATATTAAAACTTGTATTGTCTGTATTAATATTTGCACACACTACATGAATAGTTAGGAAGCTTGCCTATGTTGTTTTTCTAACAAATAACGCTTGTTCCTAGTCTAAAATGGCCGCTTAAGCGCGGGAATTTAACTGCGCATGTCACAACCTGATCACATGGTGTGACGTCTTTCTTTGCTTGGTGGGAATTTCTGCTTCTGCGCAGTGTGCAATAAAATTCCCGCTAAATGTTCTCACATGCTTAAGCTTGCTCCTGTGTCATTACTAAATTGTCATTTCTTAACACAATTAATGCGGGATAGGTTTTATATAATTGAAAGGGATTAGAAATAAGATAAGTGGTATACAGTGAAACGTTTTATTTTTGATATTAATATTTCCTTCTTGCACTTTTAGTAATTCATAATCTTGGGCCTGGGTTGGTGACTTGAAACTAGAGAAGCAGAAGGTTCTGCGCATGTCCCCTGAAAGACTGCCAAAATGAAGTCAACTTGGACGTCTCACAAGGCCATGACCTATCGGCCGAAGAGGATGTTCTAAATGTACAAATTTGTAACAAAAGATACAATTGCTGTAGAAATTGTATATAATTTGTTGTGAGACGGGTGGGAAATAAAGTGAATGTATTAAATTGAAGGGGAGGGAACGTTAATACAATAGGCTTCACAAATTAAGCCAAATTTGTCATGGTGCGAGAATCCACTTCCTGTCCCTGCCCAATCAGAAGTAGTGGTCCCATATTTTAGCAACATTAAGGGGAGGTACATGGGCGTAGAAGGGTATAATAGAATATAGCATTAGTAGTTAGTAGCTCAGACTTTTTAGAACATACAGAAGAGCTCCAGGCTGCCCAGCTGATCGATTGCTGACTGAATCCCTATCCAGAAGAGGTCCTGAGGAGGGGGCGGCGGAGTCCATTAGAGGGAAGAATCGAGGAGAAGTCAAGTACCAGAGAGGGGAACGGCGTAGGCGTCCTTTTAGAGAGGTCACCAGTCCGGTCCTGATCCTGAAGAAGGTCCTTGCTCTTCATCCTTCCAGGGTCCAATCCTTTCAAACTCCTTGGCTAAGGGTTTGGTTCTCGCATTTAGGTAAATATATGCAACCTTTAGTTGCGCTGCTGTCCCTATCTCCTCTTTTCCTTAAACACCGTCATTTATTAGAAATAATCATTCTATGCTTTCCACGAGTATTCTGATCAAATACCGTGTCTTTTTCTGTATTTACTCTGCTAAAAACTTTAGATAAACATTTTTAAAACTTCTTGACTCTGTGGTTATTTCAGGGTTATGTATTATAGTGAATGTCACTCATTTTAAACTTCCCAATTAGCAAAGGATCCATTGGTAATTTATTACTCTTCAATCAGAAGGTAATTGGTAGCAGGGATTTTTTTGATAAAAGAGTATATCTGACACCCAGCGTAAGTATTAGTGTAGTATGAATGTATGGGCCCAAGTGAGTATATGGTGTATGAATACTGTTTGCTAATATCGCGCTGGATCACTAGATGATAACATTTGTTTTAGTTTCTAACTGCACATGTCTTTGCCATGGATGGCAGTCGTGTTTTTTTCACTACGTTGCCCAGCTTAAATGAAAATGCATAGGGTGACCTATTCAGTAACAGCGCAGCAGGCCCCGCCTCCCATGCCTAATCCCTTGGCTACAAATCCATTGACCAACGTAGGCGAGGCAAGACCTAGCAACTGGGCGGACAAACAGGCCTGCGCACTCCTACTATGACCGACTTCTTTTGCCGGAAACTCACCAAAGCCATAGATGCAGAGCGGAAGGCCTTTCCCATGCAACTTTATGGAGTTCATTGACACAGTGGGGACTACAAGAGTAATTGTTCATCCAGCCCACCATCTCCAAGTGATAGCAGTGACGTGAAAATAAGCCTGGGGGACCCACTTGATTGTCAACTAATAGAATCAAGCATGATGCAGTGTTGTTCATCCTTCCGGTGCCCCACGTCCCCCCACTAGCAGGTCGCCACAGCACCTTCTAGAGGTTATCAATCCCTCTCTTGCTTCAACTATTCCTGGATGTTTCAACTCTGGCTCAGCATCAGTTCATCATAGTACAGAATGGGAATGTGATATAATCAGTGGCGGCTGGTGACAGTTGTAAGTGGTGGAGCGGAAAATGAATTTCATAGAGCACCGTAGCGAGCGAGAGTAACGAGCGAGCCTGAACAACCAAAGGGGGTTCTCCCCCCGAGAAAATTTTGAAAAAAGAGTGGACAAATGGTGCATTTTTAAGCAAATTTGAGAAAGCAGGAAGGTTAATAAAGCAATTGTGAAAGTGCAGTTATTATATTAATAAAGAGAAGTCATATAACATAGGTAGGTGCTTATTCAGTATAACCACAGAGCTTCATAACAGACTTCGAGATACAATGCATTTCTGACCCCAACCACCATGTAGAGTGACCACATACATAGCCCTAACTCCAGTGTAAAAAAATATAGCATCAGTTTCCTTACCTTTAACACCGGTGTTTGCTGGGTTGTAGCTGGGGTGAAAGAGCAGCAAAGGAGGTTGGGGCCTCTTGTTCTTCGCCCAAAAATGGGCCAAAAATTAGGTAATGCTGTTACCAGGTGCTGCAAATTAAAATATAACAAATTATTTTTGAAACATTAGGATAATCAAGCAAAGACTGGGGTACAAAAACATAACGCTCTAATTTTTACCTTGCAGTTTGCATGCAGCTCTTAGATGATAGTTAATAGCTCACTGTTCTATGTTAGCATTTTAACTTACAAACATCGACGTGCCTGCTGCCACTGCAGTCCCGAAAAAAAAACAGACCGCCTGTGCCCGGGGCACAAAACAGAGACCGATAGAGACCCCTTTCGAGGCCCCCTTAAAAAAACTGCCGGTGCTCAGACCCGGTGAGACCCGGCCCACTTAAAGCCCTGCCTGTACCGTGATTTAATTTTCACTAAATATGGCAAAATGGTCCTCAGTACTTGTAACTCACCACAAGTTGTGTGGACTTAAGGGCCCACAATGTGGGATCCACTCATGGCCAACAATAAAAGCAAGGTAACCAAAATTGTATCATAAGGAATATCCCTACACATCTGCACACCCCGTGCGTCGTCCTTGGTGAACCTTAGAGCAGACAGTTGGTATCCCACTACAAAAGGCATCCTCGGTGTATCTACAGGCACCTGGCCATGAGTACCTGGGTCTATCCAGTGGTAACCACTAA
This sequence comes from Calotriton arnoldi, assembly GCA_963921515.1. NCBI lineage: Eukaryota > Metazoa > Chordata > Amphibia > Caudata > Salamandridae > Calotriton > Calotriton arnoldi. The sequence goes on along the minus strand of CAWUFW010009920.1, from coordinate 606,464 downwards.
GTCTCTTCCTGGTTCCTTTTGGTCATATACATAACACATTGTGTAGCACCTCAGTGGACTGCTGTCTATTGAAATATCCATCTAGGTGCTCTGTCTTTTCCCTGGCTGTGATGGACAGGAAACAAAGGTCATTACACCGTCCACCTTAAATAGGGCGAGTGGTCTAGTGCCATTCCTCTGACGCCCCCTACTCCACTGGGCACTGCTAGGAAGCTTTCAGTAGACTGAGCTCTCAGGAGCTCTATCCAGAGGAAGCTTGGTGCCTGATGAAATGAGTGGACTGAGACTTTAGCAACAGACACTCAGTTGCGTTTCCGATGGAGAACCTTGTCCGTCAAACTCTAAATCAGGCCCTAAAATACTATTGGGAGGAGTTATCATTGAAAAATATTCCTAGGAGTGATAGACTGATGGCAAAAAGGAAAGGTTTTTAATAATGGTGATCAAACCACATTATAATAAACAATTGGTTAAGTATGGATGACACCAATAACTGGAAGTTTGAAACGAGCAAGGGAGATGAAAATAAAAGAATCAGAAAGGATTAATTAACAAATTAGAGAAAATTCATTAGTCGCAAAGCTACACCAGAGAACGGTTTACAGTGGTTTTGTTAAACTTGAACTTCACTTTGGCTTAATCAGGACCCGCGTTCTTTAAATAAAAAGAAACCCCCCCCCCATTGTGAAAATGAGCCAAACAACATTTTCAATCCTTAGCACACACTGTGCAATGTTGTAGTCAAAGCTATGGTACATTATATCCCAGTGTCCATTCACAGTGGTCAGGCGTCACCACGATCATATTTCACTAACTATAATAATGGAAATGTATAGCTATGTGTAGCCTTTCCTATAAATAACAAATATAAGTTCTTGGCACCTCAACACATTTCAGCCTCCTTACCGGAGGGTGAGCAGGCTTCTCACTGCGGCGTTAGTGTGCACGGTGCCTCCGAAGAAGGCATATGCGGGCTGAAGCAGGTTCATCGGTGTGATTGGTGGGATGGGCCCCACACTAGGATTAATCAAAGCAGGGAAAAGAGTATATTAATGGCCGGCGCTTTGATTGTGCACTTTAGAGAGCGCAGAGCAACGTTAACATGAGCATTTCCTTTCGCCCGTGCCACCAAGCTGATTGCTGTAAGTAATTTAAAATGTACAATTATTTACAGCAATCAGCTTGGTGGCACGGGTGAAAGGAAAATAGTATATTTATGGTCATCAGCTCACTCTTGAAAATACTTACTTTTTTACGTCGTGAAGTCTCGTCCAGTCTCTTCTTTACCGGAGCACTGCACGACTCGAGCCACCCACGACGAGCAGTAGTAGCAGCCTCGGCCCTCGCACCAGAATACGAGGTGTGTCGTCGTCGTCGTCTCGTCGTCGTGTGTGGCTCAGCAGTCCGACTACAGGCTTCCCAAATCCTGTGCCTCGCTCTGACTAAGCCAATCCAGACGCTGCTCCAGCAGCGCCAGGATTGGCTTGGGCAGGGGTACACACCCGCCCATTAGGAGACCGGGGGCTGTGCCATGAAGCAAACCCCGCTCTTCTAATGTGCAGGCTAATGCGCATGTTCGGGCTGGTCAGAAAAATGACCAGCCCAGAACTGAGCATGCGCACTAAGTGCGCTAGACCCGACGTCACCACCACCCCCTTGTCCTGATGATTACTCGGGCGTCGCCCGGTGATCGTCAGTGACCGGCACGGACTTCAAGTAATACTCCTGTACGTCTGCCAGACGTACAGGAGTATTACTTGAGTCGTCTGCTGCTTATTAATTATACGCGACAGCGGCGACACTTTGGGGCCATGTGCATTAGTGGGGCAACGCCCCAGCGCCCCAATGGACGCACCGCCCCTGGATATAATTGCTCCAGACAATCTTAGGTGGCTCAAATGGAGGGAGGATTCCTATGGGAAAATCATGGCAGAATGTGTTAAAATCACAAATGGGGTCGCTACAGAGAACACATCTCCAATTGCTGAGTGGAACAGTCTAACTGCTCAGCTGCTGGAGAAAATTTCATGCACAATCGTAGCAATTTATAATGAGAAAACCTCCCACGTGACCTTCAATACTTTAATACTCGCTAATATATACGGTAGGGAGCAACGAAAAGCGCCACGCCAAATGATCCGAAATAGAGTATCATGATGAAATGAAATGATACGGTTAGAGTGACCAGAGGCCCAGGACATCACAATACTCTATCAAAAAAGACTAATTATATCAGAGAAAAAGAAGAACTCTAAGATCACAGATCCAGCTTGTCTCTACATTGAAGTAATCAGAACATACTGAGCGGAATTGCGAAATCAGAATTGCACACACATTATAAAAACGATGTGCTTAAATATTAAAAACGAGTTAATGACCTCAGATACCCCAAGTAACCTCTAAAGGCTTAGGGGCTGTTATTTCTCCGGCTGGAGTGTAACTAAAATTTAGCAAGAAACAACAGTAAATTGTTTTTAGAATTCCCACGTTTCACCTTCGAAAAAAGAAAAAATAATATAAAAAACGATAGGTCCTGATGAAGATGGAAGCAAAATTTCGTGCCCATTGAAACGCACGTCGACCTGAGAGTTTGATGCCCTAGCTACTAGCATAGCATTGGAGGGCTGATGTTTCCGCCCGGATTTGTTTTCATCTGTGTGTGCTATGCCGTACTGGGGAGTATGAATGTGTGTAGTATGTGTCAGTGATATGAGTGTGTAATATATGAATGAGGTGTTAGTGTGGGGTAGAAAAGTTTGTCCAGTAAAATTCATGCTAGCCTTATGAGGAAGAAGACTTACTACTCATCAAAATAAATTTGGCTGTGTATAGATCATGAGTTTTTTGCACAGATTGTGATCTTGATAAGGAAACGTATTAGTGAAACTTGTTGATGCATTGTAAAGAAATAACAGTGTTCAAATGTAATGTGACAATATAAGCCAAGATTGTTATATGATTGCTTTTAACAAGTGAATAAGGAAATGAAATAATAATAAAAGAGTTTTTTATGAAACTTATATCTTTGCGTGGAGAAATCATGAGTCAATGACCCATTGTTATGCTATATATTAGCAAGTATTGAAGGTCACGTGGGAGGTTTTCTCATTATAAATTGGTTCATTTCCCCCTTAATCCCTGACCATATGAGTTTAGCTTTTTAGGGGGGCGCTTTCTTCAGATAGTATGCACAATCGTAGCTAAAGCGCAGTCACAATTCCACTTTTTTATCTTTTTAAACAATTTTTATTGATGAACAAACGATCTGCATTATACATTGCTAAAATCAATATTCACACATACATAGTCAATCTATAGACAGGTTTTCACAGGGTCATCGCTGCTCAAACAGTTACAGCAATATTATATGTCCACCTCAGCGTCATTATCCATTTGTGGGGGTTCACAGATGTTTCCCCTATATATGTTCCAATTTCCCCACACCCTTGCCCATTTCTTTGGGCACTTTCGATGTATAAACACGGCCTTTTCTGCTACCATGGCTATATCCATATCTCTGCACCAGTCTCGTAAAGTCGGCAGAGATTCTGCTCCCCATTTTTGTGCTATATTCCGTTTGGCTATCATTATGCCTGTCGCTGCCCACTGACGCTCGGCATGATTAAGGTCCGTCGGTTCCCAGACATTAAGGAGACAGCGTTTGGACTCAAGCGGGACCTGTTTCCCGGCGGCCTCCGTGATGGTTTCCATCACTGCTTTCCAATATGATACAAGCCTCAGACATTCCCACAGAGTATGGTAAAAAGTACCTATAGCCCCACAGCGGCGTATGCAGTATGGGTCCGTAATTCTTCCCATCTTGTGTAGTACTTCCCGTGTGTAATAGATTCTATGTAAGATTTTAAATTGTACCAGTCGCAGTCTGGAGGAGATTGCTACTTCTTTGGGCGACGCAGTCGCTGCCTGCCAGTCAGGGTCGGCCATATCCCCAACCTCGGCCTGCCAGAGTGTCCTAAGTCTGCCAAGGGGGTCTGTCCGGTTGTTGATAATTTTTTTATAAATGGACGAGGTTGCTTTTTGTTCTAGGTAGGTAGTGAGCAATCGGTCCTCCAAAGGGGAGGATTCTGGGAGTATTTCTGCAGGTGGGAGGACTGCATTGATTGCATGTTTTATCTGCATGTATCGAAATTGCTCCCCCGTAGCCATCTGATATTGCTCTTGCAAATATGCGAAGCTCACCACTTCTCCATTCTGCCAGAGGTCTCCGAGTCGGGAGATCCCTATCAAATCCCATTTCTGGAAACCCTTACTTTCTCCCAGTATGCCTAGTTTGTCTGTGTCCCAGAGTGGGGTGTGCTGTGTCAATCTGTTTGACCATCGCAGGTGTTTGGTGACCGTGTGCCATGTACGAACTGTGTGTGCCGTGGGGCCTATGAGGTCTCGGAGTTTCTGTCTGTTATAAAGTCCCCTATTAGGTCCCCCGTTCCCCAGGGTCATTCTATCCAGGCGATAAGCAGGGTCTGTGTCTGGCACATGGAGCCATTGATTGATGACTGTGAGTTGCGATGCCCAATAGTAGGCTTTGATATCAGGTAGGGCGATCCCGCCATCATACCAGCTTCTGACTAGTTTATTCATTGCTACCCTTGCCGGTTTACTATCTCATAGGAGGGCGGAGACCTCCGCGTTAACCGCTTTAAAATACGTATCCGGGACTGGATAAGGCGTGTGGTGTAGGGCGTATAAAAATCAGGGCAGGGCCATCATTTTGAAAAGAGCTGCTCTGCCTAGTAGGGTTAGCGGCAGTGTTTTCCAGTGCTTAATATCTTGCTTCAGTCTATGCAGCGGGGCTTGTAAATTAAGGGTAATGAACATATCCGGGTCTGACGTTACATGGATACCAAGGTACTTAAAGCTATCTGTCACTATCTGGACCGTGCATCCCTTTGGGAGACAGGGAGGTCGTCCATGTAGTATGTAGCACAATTCCACTTTTGACTGTTTTCTCCTACCAATAATCAGAGGAGAATGGATCACTTGTACCTGTAGTACAACCAGGGTCTTGGTATATTGACCGTCTTAAAAAAAAAAACCTCAATCATGTACAGGAGTGGTGGAGCGGTATATCTTGATTATCCGCTTCTCAAATCATGTGATCGGATCATCATTGGGTCTTTTATTAAAATATGCTTTCCTCCACTCAGAGGTAGACCAACTGGTGATAACAGTAGTGACCAGTAATCGAGTGAAAGAAAATGTATTCAGTTGGAGATGGGGCAAGGTTAAAATCAGAGCGGTGCATATATAGAAATGTTACTATTCTATAGCACCTGTTAGTCCATGTGAATGGTCGACATGTTTCAGCCCTTCTATCGCCCAACTGGGTCGGGGGGCTTTCTTCGGGACCAGTGTAAGGCGGGTTGCTCACTAAGCAACACGTGAGGGTAGCTAAGTAACTTACCCTTCTTCTCAATTGTTACCGGTCAATAGTACCTGTAACTGGAAAGAAAAAGATCAGGGTAACAGGGTGTAATATTTGTACATCATTATAACAACCTTGATCTTAAATATGCAATGAGGATGCTGGTAGAGATACATTGTCTCGAATTCAGTGTGAAGGGAAACATAAACAAATGCAACTAAACAAAACAAAACTTAAAATCCATATTGTGCCATGCGCTCAGTAAATTGCCATTTGGTTCTACAGAACTAACACTCAGATATTGGAACAGTGGTGTTAAAGAATATTCGTTAACTAGAGCAAAGGACCACAATTAGTAGATAGGCGGTTGGGTCCATGCGTTGAATTATCAGATTGGTGTGCTCTGCTCTCAGTATGAATAGTTTTCAATGAAAAATGTTTGCTCGTTCTAATTCTGCTGCACTCTTCATGGTCACAAACAATAATTTGGGCAAATGTGAAAGATGGTGGTATTCTCAAGGGAGTGCCTTTGGTGGTGTGGCCTCTAAGTTACTTTAAAAGAGGTAAGTGTAAGTATCGGTGATTGCATCTACGCCTACAGACAGCTCAAAGTCTTGCTGGTGACCGCGGTATTCAACGCTGAGGTATGATCGAAAACGTGATGGGAGCATTCACTATCAGCGGTTAAGAAAAATTTTCAGCGCGGTGCTATTGTGTTCTTTTAAAAAAACATAGTGCATAGAGTTTAGAGAACAGAGGCGCTGACGAACATAATAAATTGTATTGATTTACAGAGCTCAAGAGAATTACATCCTTAAATATACTAACGGAAGCGCGCGTTGTTACTAAGCGTGAGAACAACGGCTCCCGTAAAATACAGACGCGTGTTTGAAAGCGCACATCATAAATACCTTTGTGAATCCCACTTTGGGCTTGCTCGGGTGACCGGCGGGCTGAATAACCTGCTGTTTATAATAGAGGGAACAGTTAGTAAGTAATGCGTGGATGGTCGCGTATGCGACCGCTCGGCCGCTCTTTCTAGTGAATTACCTGAGGGAATCAGGTTGCACGACTTGTGCTCGCTCCGTCTTCGGTGCCCCGGTGACGCTGGCCCGTTGTGAGTGTTTTTTTATTCAAGTTGAGTGATGGGTATGGTAAAGAGACTATGCCATTGTTCACTTGCAATAATTGTGAATAGCGATAATGTGTTTCCTGCTTGTTATCACTCGTGGCTATATCAATGCATGGTTATTACATTTATGTGCAGTTTCATGGTTAGCAAGACCTGGTCAAGCGTAGCGGACCTCATGTTCTCCTTTCACTAATAACACTTAAGAAGGTAACATTGTTATGAGATGTGTCCTTTGGAGTTTGCGCAATGCATTCTTTTCGGAGTAGGTCATGATTAAACAGACAGCAAAAGGAACAAGCACACAGACAGGGATGCGTTAGCCTGCCACTGTGAGAGAGCATGTGCTATTACCAAACGGTGATATCGTAATGTCCATGTGGGGATGGTTTTGAGAAGGTTGGACTACCGAGACACTTACAATGAAAAATCACAACGCCGAACAGACTTTATACGAAAAAGAGCAACGATGGGTCTACTGCCTTAAAACCTATGAAACAGGATTGAATGATAATATCCCTTGGCACACCCTCTCATAGCAATCTGTATATGACCATTAGTCATTGCAAGAAAGCTTACTGCAGAAGAGGCCATTCTTATCTCAATTTACCATAGGAAAACTAACTCCAATGAAGAAGCTCCCGTCCTACAGGTTCCGTAATCAAAAGAGATACTGATACAGGAATATACCACGCTGATCATTTTCCTTAACCGCTGATAGTGAATGCTCCCATCACGTTTTCGATCATACCTCAGCGTTGAATACCGCGGTCACCAGCAAGACTTTGAGCTGTGCGTAGGCGTAGACGCAATCACCCATACTTACACTTACCTCTTTTAAAGTAATTTAGACGCCACACTACCAAAGGCACTCCCGTGAGAATACCACCCTCTTTCACATTTGCCCAAATTATTGTTCGTGACCATGAAGAGTGCAGCAGAATTAGAATGAGCAAACATTTTTCATTGAAAACTATTCATACTGAGAGCAGAGCACACCAATCTGATAATTCAACGAGTGGACCCAACCACCTATCTACTAATTGTGGTCCTTTGCTCCAGTTAACGAATATTCTTTAACACCACTGTTCCAATATCTGAGCGTTAGTTCTGTAGAACTAAATGGCAATTTACTGAGCCCATGGCACAATATGGATTTTAAGTTTTGTTTTGTGTAGTTGCATTTGTTTATGTTTCCCTTCACACTGAATTCGAGACAATGCATCTCTATCAGCATCCTCATTGCATATTTAAGATCAAGGTTGTTATAATGATGTACAAATATTACACCCTGTTACCCTGATCTTTTTCTTTCCAGTTACAGGTACTATTGACCGGTAACAATTGAGAAGAAGGGTAAGTTACTTACCTACCCTCACGTGTTGCTTAGTGAGCAACCCGCCCTACACTGGTCCTGAAGAAAGCCCCCCGACCCAGTTGGGCGATAGACGGGCTGAAACATGTCGACCATTCACATGGACTAACAGGTGCTATAGAATAGTAACATTTCTATATATGCACCGCTCTGATTTTAACCTTGCCCCATCTCCAACTGAATACATTTTCTTTGTTGAGAGGTGTAGGTAATTTTAAATTCACTTCACTCACATTCACTCGATTACTGGTCACTACTGTTATCACCAGTTGGTCTACCTCCGGGTGGAGGAAAGCATATTTTAATAAAGACCCAATGATGATGATTTGAGAAGCGGATAATCAAGATATACCGCTCCACCACTCCTGTACGTGATTGAGGTTTTTTTAAGACGGTCAATATACCAAGACCCTGGTTGTAATACAGGTACAAGTGATCCATTCTCCTCTGATTATCTATCCTTGCCTGGAAGCCGAATGGATCTCAGCTTCGCCCTCCCTCCTCTGATTATATAATGTTTTCTCCTACAGTCATGATTGTAAGTCTGAAGAAGGCCTTGAACACCTCTCTGAGAGCAGCCCATAGAAACCCTGGCTGTATTGTCTGAGTCTAAGCTTGCTCAAAATGCCTCAAGCAGGCAGTATGGGCTGAGAAGAATAGACGCAGTTACTAGTTCTGGACTACACTCTTGTATGAGAGAAAAAAGAGCAACTCAAAGACCTTCTGGTCTATGATCAACCAGCAGGTACATGAATCAGGCAGAGTCAGCTGTGCTAACACCTCTGAATCCGACTGGTCATCTTTTCTGACAAGACACTTTATGCCTAGTGACCCTGTAGAAAACTCAGACAGTCATGAAGTCCAGCTAAGAAGCCAGCCCTGCCATATAAGTTCTATGGAGGTTTCTAGCTCTGCCCCAAAGAATCAAACAAGGTTTACTGAGAACTCCGTCACTTCGTCAAACCGGATAGCAATCTCTTTATTACAAAAGAGGGTGGTAACATCTCGCACTATGTTGTACTGCTGTTTTGTGAACTTCAGGGCAGCGTTCAATTGTGTCCCTAGGGCGGCTCTAAGGAAGAAGTTAAAAAAACTGGGGAATCCCGCAGAGTCTCCTTGAGGCCAACTGCATACTGACACGTGGATTTGTGTGAAACTGGGTGACGGGTCGTGTGTGTCTAGGAAAATTACCACCTCACTGAGGGTCAAGCAGGGGATCAACTCAATACTTTTCAACTTATATATCTCCGACCTGTCCAGCGTACTCAACAACACAAATAGCCACCCCCTCCAAGTTCGGGGGTGAACACATTAACAACCTGCTCTACGCTGATGACTTAGTTCTGCTCAGCCACAAGAGAGTCGGACTGCAGCAGTTATTAAATGCCTTGTGTTCGTACACGGATACAAACTGCCTGGAAGTCATTTTAAAGAAAATAAAGATTCTCATCCTGGGCAGGAAAATTAATAAGGCGGGAAGCTGGCATTACAATGACAACAAGATTTCCACAGAACAACCATATAAATATCTTGGTGTCACAATTGATGCAAGGTGTTCTTTTGTCCACCATATGAAGGTTGTGGAAGCAAAAGCCATTGCCCTCTAGTCTTCCTTCTCGAAATTGTCCAGTACGCTGTGGGGGATGAGTCTCGATGCACTTCTGAAGGGAATGAGGGCTAAAATCATTCCAACCTTGGCCTATGGCAATGAGATCCTGTTGGGGAGGGACGGAAGCTTCTAAATAATGTAGTCACTAGGATCTAAAAGGCCACTCTTCGCTTGCAGATATCCTCACCAGCCATACAGATTCGATTGTAACTCAGCCTCTTTGATCAACAGGTGGCATGGACAGGTGCATTTCTAAATATTTGCCATATATTCCAGTTGGCCAGAGGAGTGGCCAGAGGAGGAAACTTGGAGGCCCTACTATGGCATGAAATTCAGTCAGGTTGGGTCAGATTACATCATTCCCTGTATTTTGAGGAATGTTGCAATCAGCTAAAGGCCAGACAGCTCTGGTCCTTACACCTGTCCCAAAACGCCTTCAAGCAAAGCAAAGCATCTCCACTCACTCCAGCTCGACATGGACGTTCTGGCAAAGTGCAGGCAGTTTTGGGCAGTTGTTAATTCTTATGAGCTGAGGCGTCAACAGCCCTATCTGGCCTGCACGTATTCTAAATATTTAAAAAAGTACGTTTATGGCTCTTAGGCTAGGGGACTGGCCATTTCTGGAACATCTGGCTAGGTGGCGCAGGCCTCCTGAAGCAATAGCGTGCAGAGGCTGTAGTGCATACGAGGAATCGTTCCAACACGTCGTTTGTAGCTGCCCTGCTTTGTTAGAAGATTGGAAAGAGCTCCTAAGACCAGAATGGAACAAACTAGGCACCCACACGTGCCAGCAGGCCATTGTTAACGCCCTCAATCCGGACAACACCAATATTCAAGTTTGTGGCCTTAGCTGTTAATAAACTAAGCAGGTATGACACATCTCGTGGTGAGCCATTAGCCATAAGATCAATCGTTTTCAACGATGGCACGTCAGCTCCACAGCGCATTGAGGCAAACTTGTTCAGTCAAACGACCTAAGAGCAATCAAGGGACTCTTTTTGAGCTGTATAAAGGAGAACAGAGGCACTGGAATGAAGAAACGGTCAGCCGGCAGTGCCATGGCGGTGCCTAGGCAATGCGCTTGCCCTGAGGACTTCCCCATGTGGGATGAACTTTGCACTTTGCACATCTCTGCTCTGCTGAGTCTGCTCCCCTGCCCTGATGTTACCTTTTAAACCCCTTTACAGTGGGATTCGGTTAAGAAAGAATGTTATTGTGTCATGCGAATAGTTTTGTGTCGCCTGCACTGAGGCATTCAGGTATTTATTTAAGGCACACTGAGCCCAATTATGTATTAATTTTTAAAGGAAATTACCGGTCCTTGTAAACAAATCTCATTGAAATAAGATTGCTGCTATTTTGCACTCTGCACTTTTCACAACTCTGTCTTACTGGGGTCATTGTTTGTTAGGTGGCTTGGTATCTGATGCCTCACTGTTAAAGTAAAATTACTTGACTAACTACGGGGCACTATTGATAAATCTGAATGTCCCGAAGTTTTTGCATATGAAATTTTAATGTACTGTTTATGCTGTTTTATTTTTTGATGGTTTTGAGTAACCGAACAACAAAATAGTATTTTTATTGTATGTAGTCAAACTGAGGCATGCTCACACAATTCATCTCAAGCAGCTCAAGTTGATCAGTTGTAGGCAGAATTGATGGTCGATTCTGTAGTGGCACCGTTAGCTCCACTGCCTGCACCAGTACTTGGCAGCAGCACTGCCAGTGGTCCAGCCCCTGGAAGCCTCTGAACTGGTAGCTGCATTTTTTGTGTCAATCTGCTGTTTTTCTGAGTCTTCATTTGAAGGTTGCAGTCCTTGTGACGGGTAGCCATCTGTTGTCCATGATGGGACATCATTACTATGTGACTCCTAAAGCCTGCCTTAGTGGTGGTGAAAGTTTGTTCATGGAACAAAGCAGGGCTGGACCGACACTTAAATGATAGTAACTTGCGTTTATTTTTTTAAATCATATAATATAATTTGTTTGCAGGAGACATGGAAAGTGGCAGAGATAGTCTTTCCAAATGTTATACACGTGGATGCCCCAGCAACGAAAGGGCAAAAAGAAAGACCAAGTGGCTGTCTGTCAGTACTGCTGAACTCTGGAATGAGGATTTATAGCTATGGCATTTTGTTGAAAACAATTTATTGCAGTTAGGGTAAAGTATTTTTTAGGTTTTTTTTTACAGACACCTTTTATTGTTTGAAGTCAATAAACAGCAATACCACAAACAAAGAAACTACAGCTATCCCCAAAAATTTGACATGGAGTAACAAGTTAATGCAGTACAAACCACTCAGAAATACGTATGTGTCGTGTCCCAGCACTCTCCTCTCATGGCACCGCAGGTGCCGCAACACCGGAGGCAGAAGGAACCTGCGCCTCTTCCTCAGAGGAAGTATGCTGCGACACTCCCTGTTGTATAAACGTATTCAGCAGCGCCCTCCAAACCTGCAAGTCGTCCTCCAGCTTCTCATCATGTCTACACTTCTTGAGGCGTACTTCTTCTGCAGCCGCCCACCCATTGACATCCTTCACCCATCCGCCCACACTGGGCCACTCTGACCCATCCAGGTAATTGCAACTCCCCTCTTCGCTAATAACAACAGCAAGTGCAGGAATTCAAATTCAATTTTTTTGCCCTTACACCGTTTAACATCCCCCAACAGATAAACAATCGGGCCCATCACTATGGAAGCCTCAAATACCGTGGCCACTCGCAGCACAACAGACCCCCAAAATGAATTTACCAGGGGACAGTACCATGTGAGGTGTAGGAATGTAGCCACCTGAGTTTGACACCGTGGCAACCACCAGGAGTACAGGTATCTATCCTGTGAAGCAGCACTGGTGTGACATATGTGTAGTGCAAGAAATTGAAATTAACAAATTTAAATCATGCATTACAGGAAACAGTCTAGACCAAAGCACAGGGCCTACACCATTGAGCATCCTTCCAAGGGCACCACCAGTTCCTCCTCCCATGCAGCCCTAGCAGGAAATGGGAGTTGGGGTCAGTAAGTGTCATGGCTCTATATAAGTGCAAGACTAAGTGGCTGGCCGCAGCGCCAACAACTCTCGAAACAGAAATTACGAGGAGAGAGCAGCCGGGAATATGGGACATATTTCCAGTGTTATGACAGCTGTACTGGCATTGTGTAAATCAAGGAGAACTAGCTTTAATGTCGGTGCTCCTAGTGTATGCTTGTACAGGGGAAACACATTTGTGTTTTTAGAAGACCCTCACTCACCAACCTAGTTGGTGACATGCTTCATCATTGGGTCCCACCCAAGGTACCGAGTGTACCTCGGGTGTGCTTCGACGCCTGAATACAGCGGAGCAGGTTTTGTGCAGTGAGTGTGCAGTGCAAGTGAATGGATGTGAGTTAAAAAACTGTCCAGAGGGTCCCGAGTAACAAAAAGAGGTTATTTTAATGTCTAGGCCCTAGGCAGTGATTAAAAACGAGAGGCGGATATCAACGGAGGTTATTAGTAGCTCCGATATCCTTACTGGTCAACATGTTTCAGCCATGCTCTCTTTATTTGGCTGGCTTTCGTCACGACCTTATGTGTATGGGTGTTAAGGTGGTGGTCTAAAAAAGTGGTATATTAGAGACCATCTATGTGTCGCACACGCTAAGGTGCGTAATGTGGTAGAGGATGGTTTCCTCTAACGGTGCATTCCTGTGTGGGGAGAAAAACACACGACAAACATACAAACAGAAAACATTTAGAGATGCTTATTTGCAGCACAATGCATTAGGTGACTTAGGAGCGTGGTGTCCGTGCTCTATACGGAAAATAACGTAGTGAGGACGGAGCGTGGCGTTTAGTGAATGTATTAAACGCTTTATTTGTATGCGGTACCATGTGGTAATCAATGCATAGTATACATGGTGCATATAAATAAAAGATAACGTAATGGCGATGTTGCTTACTCAGAAATTATCTGGAAAATGCCCCATGAGTTCCGTTGTGTGGGCCCGACCTATTGTCACACACTGTGCGATAAGGAAAAAGAAGTACAGAGCTCGCTTTAAGACTTATGTGCCTTGTGGAGTGAGAACTCCGCTGTCATCGATTCGGGAGACACCCCCTGTTGTCAAAGGACCCACTTCTTCAAGATCAGAAGCCCGCCTTCGTACTTACTTCGGCCACATCGGAACTCCAACGATGTGTGCCTGGTGCTGGGCGGGGGTTTAAGTACTCTTAGGATGATTCCAGGTGCCGGCAATCTTGCTCGGAGAGTAGCGTCTAGGAAGTAAAGAGAGAAAAAAGACGCGTGCACGTGTTGTGTTGTCTACGCGTAAAGTTATATTGAGACTAAGGGCTCTCAAAAGTCTCAAAGGGATGAATCTTCCAAATTATATACACGAAGTGTAAATAAATGTAATGGCTGAGTTTGTAAGGGTTATATCGCAAACTTGAGGAAAAGGAAGAAAGACTACCGCTGTCCATGAGGGATAAGCGTGTGAGTGTCTCCTGCAATAGCGCACATTGGCGATATCATGGGGAAATAAAATGTGAATTACAGAGGTTGTAATATTGACACTGGGTGTCTGTCCGCTGGCATATGGGCAAGCATGGCTATGGTGATCCTGGTCTTATGTGGAGATGATGCCGAATTGTTAGCGCGACGTACTTGGAGAGCGTATGCAAAGTCATGCACGTGGAAGGGTGTTAGTGCTTAGTATGTATTCAAATGGCTCAGACTATCGTCATACGTGTAAGGCTCATGATATGTGGGGCTTACACTGGGCATACTGTATGCAAGGCTCGCACTGGTGCTAGAGGGCTCACACTGGTGCTAGTGCACGCATTGATTCAGGCTATTCCGAGGCTTACATAGGGCATACTGTGTGCATGGCTCACTAGCTGGCTCACGCTGGTGCCGATGTACGTATTAGTTCAGGCTATTCCACGGGATATTATTGTTAAATCCCGTCCTGTGGGTAGAAAGTTGGTATATCCAACGCTGTTCTTTGTGTAAAAGTGTCCTGTCGTTGGTGGGGTTCTGGCAATTAATTTGTTCTATCACAGTCCACCTCAGGTTGTTGGGTGTGTGTCCTGCCTGTATGAAGTGGTCAGTCAGTTTGCTCACGTTCTTTTTGCATCGTATTGTGCTGCGATGTTCTACGATACGTGTTCTTACTTTGCGACTGGTCATGCCCACATAGCGTAGACCGCACATGCATGTAATAAGGTAGATTACATTAGGCCTGGTGGAGACCAAGAGGTCTCGCAGGCTGCTTGATTTTTTATAAGCAAAACGTGGTTGTTCCCACTTGAGGTTGCCAGTGTTGAGTATGCGCCAATTTTCTTGAGTATTTTAGCCACTTGGTTAGAAGCCACGTTATATGTGGTGACGCATGTTAATGGAATGGTGGTGTTTTCTCGTCTTGTGTCCTGAAGAAGATGTCAGTGAAATTCTCGCAGACCCCTCCCTACTGGCTGATGTAAATATATCACAAACAATAGCTCAGACCACCGACTAGGATAGGCTTACCGAGCGGAAGCGCAATAGGATTCGCACAATTCGACATGGCGTGATCCTCACGGAGTATCTCCGCACCAACACTGCACCTAAAGGCCTACTAGTGACCAACGCTCCCAGAATCTTCCTGGAAGATGCTTCTTTCAGGAAGGACTGGGCGCAGATTGCATGGCACTGCACCAGGAAGTGGCTAGTGCTCATCATTAAAACTGCGAAACGGCTATCGGATGCCATGATCATCGACATACAGGCAACCGAAAGCCACTTCAAAACCACGATTACATCATTTAAGAAAAAGCTGGATGAATCCAACAAGGAACTAGCTGAATACAAGGAATATCTTACCCAGGCAAAAATCAATAAATTCCAAAAGGACCTCAAACGGTTCGCCTACAACAAGTTTTACCCGTATGCAGAGGATAACTATGTCGCTGCAACTCGACAAGACTCACCATCAGACAGCAGCGGAGATGAAATCTCACGCTCAAGTGGATCCAGTAACAACAGTTCACATAAACCTAGAGGCAGAACACCTAAATGGCAACAACCATGGGGCACATACCCACATCCAGGCCAAAATTACGGCACACCCATGTTCAACCATCCACCCCAGAACCCCTTCTTTGGATGGCCACCCATGTACCACCCGGGACAACAGGCCTACTACCAACCCAACCAAAGGCCACCTTTTTTAGGGAGAGGCCGCCCCAATCGGGGAAAAAGACGGAACCAACCACAGGTACACTGGATGGACGAAGAAGGACCGGTAGGCGCCAACACGAGGAGCAAGACAAAGGAACAACCGGGACACAGCGGAATGAGATAACCAGGAACAACTCTGAAACGCCATCCCTGGTATTTAATCTGTCCAACACCACTCTCTCACCCCTTGAGGAAGATGTCCTCAACAAAGGCCTCTCTTTCGTGCCAACAACCCGCCTGGATAAGTTCCAGCTACATGCGGAATTGGCAGAATTTTTCCGTAAATTGAAACTAAAGGCCTTCTTTGAGAAGCAACCACCCACAGAACCAGCACAACTGACTAATGAAACAGGACTGAGACCGAAATCTACATTCCTCCCGCCACCATCGTGTATCCCAGTCGAGATCACCACCTTTGAACAGGCGGTATTCAACCAAATTGAGGAACTCAATCCACCAAAGACTTACAATAACCTAACCACCAAGGAAAGGGAAGCAATTCGCAATCTCCAGGATAACCCCCGTATTGTCATTAAACCAGCAGACAAAGGGGGAGGAATAGTCATCCAGAACAAGACAGATTATACCAACGAATGCAAAAGACTACTGAGTGATACCAGGAATTACAAACGCCTACAGGAGGACCCAACCAATGCACTCCGGGACACCATAATCTCACTGGTAGAGACTGCAGAAGCCAACAACCATATTTCTAAACAAGAAGAGGAATTCCTCTGTACCAAGAAGGCCAAGACACCATATTTCTACACGGTCCCTAAAATCCATAAGGCGGTACGACCCCCTACCGGACGACCTATAGTATCAGGGATGAATTCCCTACTGGAACCTCTATCACGGTTTTGTGATTTTTTCCTAAATCCCATGGTACAGGAGTCCTCCACATACATCAAGGACACAAAACATCTCTTAAACCTGATCAAGGACATAAATTTTGATCCCACCTCCCACCTCTTAGTGGGATTAGACATCGAGAGCTTATATACAAGCCTCCCACAGGACGACACCTTACGGGTCCTCAGAAGCATGTTGTTTGAAACTACTTGGGAGCATACCACCCCGAGGGAGTTCATACTACTCTGTGCAACTCTAGCACTTAAAGAGAACTACTTCGAATTCGAAGGGGAGTTCTATTTACAAACAAACGGAACGTCCATGGGCAGTGTCTTCGCCCCGAGCGTGGCCGGACTATATGTCTATCAATTCGAGAAGGAACACATCTTGCCTGTCACAAATCCCTACAAAACCAACATCCGGTTCTGGCGTCGTTACATTGACGATATCTTTATGATATGGACAGGATCCAATGACTCACTGACCACCTTCCTTACATGGCTCAATGAGACGGACCCATCTTTCGCTTCACGAGTAGTGCAAGCGCAACCAAAATTGCGTTCTTGGACCTCAACATTGAGGCTGCGGAAGGAAAATTGCAGACCACCACCTACTATAAACCAACATCTAGAAATTCCCTCCTGCAATTTGGGAGTTTCCACCCTAGGACCCTGAGAGAGAACCTCCCATATGGCCAATTTTTACGTATACGCCGCAATTATAACCATACACAGGACTACAAACAACAGTCCACAGACCTGGCCATAAAACTAAAAGAGAGAGGATACCCCGAAAAAATAATCCAAACAACTAAAAAACGTGCACGTAATCAACCAAGAGATACCCTCCTGGAGGACACAAGACGAGAAAACACCACCATTCCATTAACATGCGTCACCACATATAACGTGGCTTCTAACCAAGTGGCTAAAATACTCAAGAAAAATTGGCGCATACTCAACACTGGCAACCTCAAGTGGGAACAACCACTTTTTGCTTATAAAAAAGAAGGCAGCCTGCGAGACCGCTTGGTCTCCACCAGGCCTAAGAAACCAAGGACACCAGCCCCCAACACGATACTCAACGCATGGGGTTTTCCTAGTATAGTGGGTCACTACCCGTGCGGAGACTGCAGTGTCTGCCACCTCAAACAGGCCACCAAAACACTGGACTTGGAGACAGGGAAAACCTGGCGCCAGATCAAGCACACCAACTGCAACTCAACGAATGTAATCTACCTTATTACATGCATGTGCGGTCTACGCTATGTGGGCATGACCAGTCGCAAAGTAAGAACACGTATCGTAGAACATCGCAGCACAATACGATGCAAAAAGAACGTGAGCAAACTGACTGACCACTTCATACAGGCAGGACACACACCCAACGACCTGAGGTGGACTGTGATAGAACAAATTGATTGCCAGAACCCCACCAACGACAGGACACTTTTACACAAAGAACAGCGTTGGATATACTGACTTTCTACCCACAGGACGGAATTGAACGATAATATCCCGTGGAATAGCCTGAACTAATACGTACATCGGCACCAGCGTGAGCCAGCTAGTGAGCCATGCACACAGTATGCCCTATGAAAGCCTCGGAATAGCCTGAATCAATGCGTGTACCAGCACCAGTGTGAGCCCTCTAGCACCAGTGCAAGCCTTGCATACAGTATGCCCAGTGTAAGCCCCGCATATCATGAGCCTTACACGTATGACGATAGTCTGAGCCATTTGAATACATACTAAGCACTAACACCCTTCCACGTGCATGACTTTGCATACGCGCTCCAAGTACGTCGCGCTAACAATTCGGCATCATCTCCACATAAGACCAGATCACCATAGCCATGCTTGCCCATATGCCAGCGGACAGACACCCAGTGTCAATATTACAACCTCTGTAATTCACATTTTATTTCCCCATGATATTGCCAATGTGCGCTATTGCAGGAGACACTCACACGCTTATCCCTCATGGACAGCAGTAGTCTTTCTTCCTTTTCCTCCAGTTTGCGTTATAACCCTTACAAACTCAGCCATTACATTTATTTACACTTCGTGTATATAATTTGGAAGATTCATCCCTTTGAGACTTTTGAGAGCCCTTAGTCTCAATATAACTTTACGCGTAGACAACACAACACGTGCACACGTCTTTTTTCTCTCTTTACTTCCTAGACGCTACTCTCCGAGCAAGATTGCCGGCACCTGGAATCATCCTAAGAGTACTTAAACCCCCGCCCAGCACCAGGCACACATCGTTGGAGTTCCGATGCGGCCGAAGTAGGTACGAAGGAGGGCTTCTGATCTTGAAGAAGTGGGTCCTTTGACAACAGGGGGTGTCTCCCGAATCGATGTCAGCGGAGTTCTCACTCCACAAGGCACATAAGTCTTAAAGCGAGCTCTGTACTTCTTTTTCCTTATTGCACAGTGTGTGACAATAGGTCGGGCCCCCACAACGGAACTCATGGGGCATTTTCCAGATAATTTCTGAGTAAGCAACATCGCCATTACGTTTTCTTTTATTTATATGCACCATGTATACTATGCATTGATTACCACATGGTACCACATACAAATAAAGCGTTTAATACATTCACTAAACGCCACGCTCCGTCCTCACTACGTTATTATCCGTATAGAGCACGGACACCACGCTCCTAAGTCACCTAATACATTGTGCTGCAAATAAGCATCTCTAAATGTTTTCTGTTTGTATGTTTGTCGTGTGTTTTTCTCCCCACACAGGAATGCGCCGTTAGAGGAAACCATCCTCTACCACATAACGCACCTTAGTGTGTGCGACACATAGATGGTCTCTAATATACCACTTTTTTAGACCACCACCTTAACACCCATACACATAAGGTCGTGACGAAAGCCAGCCAAATAAAGAGAGCATGGCTGAAACATGTTGACCAGTAAGGATATCGGAGCTACTAATAACCTCCGTTGATATCCGCCTCTCGTTTTTAATCACTGCCTAGGGCCCAGACATTAAAATAACCTCTTGTTGTTACTCGGGACCCTCTGGACAGTTTTTTAACTCACATCCATTCGTTTGCACTGCACGCTCACTGCACAAAACCTGCTCCGCTGTATTCAGGCGTCGAAGCACAGCCGAGGTACACTCGGTACCTTGGGTGGGACCCAATGATGAAGCATGTCACCAACTAGGTTGGTGAGTGAGGGTCTTCTAAAAACACAAATGTGTTTCCCCTGTACAAGCATACACTAGGAGGACCGACATTAAAGCTAGTTCTCCTTGATTTACACATTCATATGCGGGGAAGTGAACTGGCTCTAGCACCTTTCCTCCCTCTCTCCCATTTGATACCCGTGATGTGTTAAAAATTGCCCATTACCCAGTCCAAATGCCTCCTGCACCACTTTAAAAGTAATAAAATCCTCACTTGGGTACAAGTCTCCAAGGGGAAACAGCGTTTACAACACTGTAAACACGACGCAGTAACTTTACACCGCGGTCATTACAAGGACCGTGTTGTTACCACGCGTGCCATTACATCGCAAGTTGTATCAATGACTTGCTGTAGGGGGCGTGCAACACCAGGGAATGTGTTGGATTTTAAATCTAACACCTTCCCTGCTGTTGCGCAAACTGGAGTAGGAATAGTAATTAATACTATTCCTAAGTCCAGCGCGCCCCCTACAGCAAGTCGTTGAAACGACTTGCGATGTAATGGCACGCGTGGTAACAACGCGGTCGTTGTAACGACCGCGTTGTAAAGCCATTCGTAGTGAATGTATGCGATGTAACGTCATACATTCATCTCCAAGTGTGTCGCAGTCGCCCCCGCCCAGGCAGTAACTTACTCGGACTCAGCAAGTGTACAAAAGGTGAAAGGTGCTCTACCCAACACTACCCGACAGCTCGCTACCATAGGGACGCTGTGTGCCTAATCAGGTATCTCGCCCTCCTGAATGCAAAAACTGCAGGAGAGTAAGAGCATGTGTCTCAGCCACCAATAGCGATTTCTCCCAGTTCTCCCCATCCGACAACCAATGGGAAGCATGCTATAGCTGAGAGGCCAAATAATACATCTTCATATTAGGAACCGCCAACCCAGCATCCAGCATAGGCAAAACCAGAAAATCATGTGCCATCCTACTTCTGCCGCCAGCCCAAATCAGCATTGTAAGAAGAGAGTATAATCTTCGAAATACCGGCCAGGGCAGAGTATCAAACTAATGCTGCATCATGTACAGGCACCTCAGCAAAAACACCATCTTAGCCACAGCCACCCGACCCATTGGGGACAGTGGGAGGGTATTCCAGAATTGAACCGAAGCACTCAGACCCTCAGTAACACTATCAATAATATAGTTCCTTCGTCTTTGGGAGGTGTGCTCCACCATGATACCCGAGTAATGGAGCTGATCAGTTTCTCACCATAGGGGCAGGGCGGGCAGGGAATCTGGTTCTCTGTCAATGCACCAACGCACCCAGCGCCAACAGAAGCGATTTCCCCTAATTCATTGTAAGGCCTGTGAACTCCCCACATGTGTCTAAATATTGCAGGAAAAGAGGTAGTGACTCCCAAGGGGCCGTAAGATAAAAGAGGGTGTCATCTGCATAAAGAGACACTAAATGATTGACATCTCCCACTTGGCTCCCCCATTCCGGCATTAGCAGCCAAATTGGAAGGGCCAGTGGTTTGAGCGCTATGGCAAACAAGAGAGGCAACAGGGGGCAGCCCTGGCGCGTACTCCTAACCACCAACCATGAGCCAGAGCACAATCGACCGACTTTCACCCTGGCTGTTGGTGCAGTATACAACAGACGCACCCATGTCCTAAATTGAACTCCAAACCCCATTTCCTCCAATACTCCCATAAGATAATGCCAATCTACAGTGATGAAGCCTTAGCAATAGCAATAGAAGCCACCACTAACTCCTCTTCTCTACCCTCCACTTCGTGCAGAACATGCATCAGCCGTCTCAAGTTCATGGTAGTGTTACGCCCCAGAATAAAACTGCACTGATCCACATGGACCAATTGAGAAATCACAGGTCGCAGTCTAAGGGCTAGGACTTACAAAAAACCTTTGTGTCCGTATTGATCATTGTAAGCAGACGGTAGGCAGACTGATCCGAGGCATTAGCACCAGTCTTCAAAACCATAGAGATACAGCCCTCCCGCATGGATGGAGGCAGCATGCCTCCTGATACATCTCAAGAAGCCGCTGTGAAGGACCGAAATGAAAGCCTGATAAAACTCAGCGGGGAAGCCATTGCTCCCCAGCGCCTTCCTCCCAGGCGCAGTTAGGGTAAAGTTTGACTCAACTCCTGAGATCTGTCCTATTAACATCATTCACACATTAAATTCCTCTGTCATTGACAAAAGACAGAAAAGGACTTCAATCATCACTGAATCACATTGAAACTGTAATCAGTTCTAGCCACTGATGATTTTAACAATGTTCTTTTACATGCATCCGCCCAGAAGATAATGACGATACAAATGATTTGACTTTCAAAGTTCCTGAAGCTGTTTTTGGCAAAACTAACAGGAATTGGTCAGGGCGCCTGATAAGCTCAGCTTTTAATGACCTCGGCCTAAGAAAACAGAACAAGAGATACCCCTAGGATCAACCGGCACAGGCTACCTACAGGGCCAGAGGCCACCAATCAATAATGACTACATCTTCATTCATGTTGCAGACTTCAATATCATCAAGAACTACCGTATAATAGTAAGACCATTGAGTGTCCAAAACTAGCAGCATGTTGTCAGCGATAAAAAAATAGAGAGTTATGTCTTGGCTAGCACACTCCATAC
The DNA here is from genome assembly GCA_963921515.1 of Calotriton arnoldi. Classification (NCBI taxonomy): domain Eukaryota; kingdom Metazoa; phylum Chordata; class Amphibia; order Caudata; family Salamandridae; genus Calotriton; species Calotriton arnoldi. The sequence continues at coordinate 584,104 of CAWUFW010009920.1, read as the reverse complement.
AGAGCTCATCTTAGTGAAAATCCAAAAGAGGATTGTATGGAACTCTAACCTGAACACCAAGTTACAGCAGGCCTGGGTACAACCCTTTCTTACCAAAGGTATTGAAGCCACTAAGGTTGTGAATGGGAATCAGGTTATGGACATTCCTAACCGCACTAATCTCCTGGCTGACATTTTCAGTTTCATCTCTACATCATCTGGGAAAAGAACAAGATCGGACAAACTACAAACTTTGTTTCAACAGAAAAATCAAAGTACTAAAAAATTATATAAGCAAAAAATAAGCACCTTTATAAGATGGCAGCTACAGTGGACCTATGTAGGTTGGTAAAACAACTCAGAAATCATCTAATAAAGGAGATCAGTAAATTCAAAAGGACCCATCAAGAACATATCTGGACAGAGCTTCAAGACACAATTTCTTCGAAAAACTCACATAAGTTCTGGCTACTAGTGGGTACTGGATCCAAAAGTTATAAGATAGGTGCAGACTACTTCATTCCTCACAAGATCTGGAAAGAGTTCTTTAGATCGGAACTAGAAAACGCTAAGAACAGACCTCGTAAGCTCTTTGAAATGGTCAAACACCAATCTAACAAACTGGCTAAAACTTCCAAAGAAACCTCAAAATCCCTAATAACCTATGAGGAGTTCTCCTCCTTCTTTACAGCCAAAATTACCTCCCTCGGAAAAGAACTTAATTCCGCCACCAACATCCGACCTCTTCCTGCCGGGTCCCATCTCTCCTCTCTTCCCCCCCAGACAGCACCCAAGAACCAAGCGCACTGGTCCAACTTCAAGTTATAAGACAACCATTCCATCTTGAAAATTCTATCCTCCTTAAATCCGAATAACCACTTTAATGACTCACTCCCCTCCGGCTGCGTGGCCGCGACCTCCCAATTTATCATTCCCATTTGGACTACAATAATCAACGCTTCCCTACTGCAAGGGTGTATATATCTGACTCTCTAAAAGCCGGTCAAGTCATCCCCATCTTAAAAAAACCCACCTTGAATCCTGCTACTCCAGACAATTTCAGACCAATATCCAATATCCCACTTCTTGCAAAAGCTCTGGAGAAATGTGTGCAACTTCAACTGAGCCAACATATCACCAACTTTAATCTGCTATACGAATTCCAATCTGGGTTCAGGCCTGGGCACAGCACGGAAACTACTATTCTCCATATTGTGGATGATGCCCTTCAAGCCCTTGACCAAGGCAAAACATGTCTCCTAATTCTACTGGATTTATCCTCGGCATTCGACACAGTCAACCACGAGAAACTACTTGAACGCCTCGAATTCAGGATGGGAGTAAGGCAAACCGTTCTCGAATGGTTTAGATCCTTCCTCAGGAACCGCACCCTGAGATTCTTAGTCAACAGTAATCTATCTGCTCCTTCCCCAATAACGATTGGAGTCCCCCAAGGATCAACTCTTTCCCCAACCCTCTTCAATCTCTACCTTGAACCGTTAGCTGAATTCCTACGTACCGCCAACATCTCCTTCCACATGTATGCCGATGATACTCAGATCTACATCAAAATCTCATCTCTAGAGGAGATCTACTCTTTGAATGAGGCCCTAAAGCTGACTGTTCAATGGCTCGCCTGCACCCAGGTCAAACTAAATGCACAAAAAACGGAGTTCCTTCTAATCTCCCACCCTAAAAGTAACACTGACATCCGGGAATGGACCAAGTCAATCACAGCACTAAACTGCACACCGACCATAGTGGAATCGGCCAAATCTCTCTGAATAATCCTAGACAGCAACCTGAATATGAGAGACCACATCAACTCGATGGCTAAAACTGCCAGGTTTCACCTGAGCTACCTGAGGAAACTAAAACCTTTCCTTGGTGCCTCGGACCTAAAAATGGCAGTCCAGGCATTAGTTATCTCCAGAATCGAATACTGATGCTCAACCCTTTCAGACCTGCCCAAGATCTCCACGGCCCCACTAAAAGCTTGCCTCAACTCCGCCGCCAGACTCTTAAAAGGCTCAAACAAATTCGACCACATCTCACCGCATCTGAAGGCGCTGAACTGGCTTCCTCTTGAAGCCAGAATCCAACTCAAACTGGCATGTATCACCCACAAAATGCTACACGCGAAATCCCCTGCATATCTCGCCCAGAAAATCAGGGTTTCTGGAGGAGCCTGAAACTCCCGGTCCTCTAGAGACTTTGTGCTCCAGCCACCCTGCTTCCAAAAGGAAAAAAACGTACAATTGTGCTTTCTCTAGGCCGCACCAAGAATCTGGAACTCGCTGCCGTCTTTCATCAGAAGAATTCCCTCTCTGTCAATATTTAAAAAGGAAGCCAAAACCTTCCTAATGGGCAAATTTCTCCCATAAATCATGCATTGCACACACCGCTCAGTGGCTTTCCTTATTTTTGTTGCTGCTAGAGTTTGGACTGACTGGCTGCTGTCCATCTTGTACTGACCTTGTACTCCCACAAATGTAATTGCTCGATTTCTCGGAATTATGATCTGAACATTGTATACACCCTATTATTCCCCAAAGGTTTCACTTCCTTCTACCCCTACTTATGTTTTTTTTTCTTTGACTATTTCATACTTGTATACAACGTGTTATCCCTGTAAACCGCTCTGATACCCTAAACGGGTCACGTTCGCGCTCTATAAAACACTAAATAAATAAATAAAATAAAACAGACTTGTATTGTGGACAGAGAGTGATTGGAAGGACTCAAGTAAGGGAGCAGGGTTGGAAGAATAGTCCATTTCACAAGTACTAACCGAAAAAATGATAACCTCTTTAAAATCCTCACATGCTCCGGGCCCCATTGGACTGCTAGTGGCGGTCATGAAATGTGACCCATCACGATGGGGTTCTCTTCTAACTATTAAATTTAATTCGATCCTCTACTCAGGATATGTTTTACCGTCCTGGAAGGGCTCAATTTTATATCCCATCTTCAAAAGTAGCCCCAGAGGTTCCCATGAAAGCTATCATTTGATCCCACTGTTAGACGCTGAGGGAAAAATATTTGCAAAACATATGCTGTATTACTTTCAAAACTGAATGGACGAATCGAAGCAAATATGTTTTCACCAGATAGGTTTTCGGCGGAAATGTTCCACCTAAGATAATTTAATGGCACTATCCCTTTTGGCCCAGAAAGCTTATCAAAATAAGACCTCAAATCTTTTTGCAGGCTTTATTGACTTTTTCACCATCTTTGAGTTAATAGATCGAAGCTGCGGGCTAAACTGAAATCTTGGGGAATAGATAAAGACTTACTGAAGATTCTTATTGCACGGCACAGTGATAAATGGATTAGGGTGAAGTTATCTGATGGGAAAGGGATGACCCCAAAAATTCACACCTTTAATTGCATAAAACAAGGATGAGTCCTGGCCCCTTTATTATTCAGTTTCTACATCTCTAATTTAACTGGGGTCTTATTGCAAGGCAGGAGTGATTCACCCAAACTGACCAGCACAAAAGTTCCGTATCTGGTTACAAAACCCAATTAACTAAGACGTTTTCCTTTATTATGGACAATACATTCAGATTAATACCAACAAGACAAAGATCATGGCATTTGGCTGTGTCAATCCAAAATGCAAAAGGTCCACTGGTCATAGTAAAATTGGGTTGATGCCAACATACACTTATCTAGGATTGATACTAGACAATAAATTAAGTTGGAAGGCCGATTTAAAGCAGTTGTGTAATAGAGAGGCAATAATAACGGGTGCAATAAAGAGGTTTTCTATAAAATACGGAGGGGGAGCGATGGCCCTGATACTCACAGTTGTCAATTCTAAAATAGTTCTAGCACTTATATGTGGGTCTGGTCGTCGGATTGCAGATGCAGCCAGAAAGGTTAAAGCGAATTTCTTGAATTGCATTAGAAAACTTTTTAACCTACGGAACACAACTCTACAAAGCCAACCGAGACTGCAGTTTGGTATTGTATCCATGTCTGTATGGCAAAAATTACTATTTTATGATATTAACTATTTTATGGATTGCACTTAGCAGAGGATGGCACCCTAAAGATCTACAATAGGAAGGAGTTGTCCAAGCCGCCACTGACGCACTACTTGCAGAACGTTCTATCAAGACTGACTTGGCTAATCTCCATTTACCAACCTTAGTAGGCATTTCCAAAATGTCCAAGCCAGCCCAGAAGCCATTATTAAATGAGGAAATACAATTATCTAGTTGCATACAGAATATGGAGCCTACAAGTAAATATAAGAACAAAACATATACATTGGCGTCATATTCTCTGCAACAACAACCATATATCGATTGGGTACTAAATCATTTTTTTTTACCTATGTTTCAGGCTTTTTTATGAAGCCTTTTATCAATTTGAAGGCCGATGGAATATGCAGTGAAGAGCTGGCTGTTTGTGCCGGCTATGCTGCACAGGACTGGAATCCTTGGAGCACATTTTCTGCCTTCAACTCAAACTTCTTCCATACATATTAGTAAAACCATCCATACAGATAACCTTTGAGTCCCCTCTCTGGTATTTAAACAGCCCCTTAAAAGAAGCATAAAGTAACACATATTTGGTCCAGTCATGATCTTAATGCTTAAAATATAAAGTGCATCCGTGCTTCTTTAGATTACCTTGAACCTTATGGAATTTATCCAGTTACATTGCCAGTATAGGAAAAAACAATATAGTTGGGATCATAGCCGCTTTCTATTCTTATTGTATGACCACAACATCGTCCTGAGCCAGTTTTTCTCAGCTATAAGGATGAATTTGACAAAGTTGACTGTTAAATTGATAATACGCCCTTGAAGGCACAGTATTATCGCTTGGCGACACGTTCTCACCCCTTGTTCCTTGAATATTGGTTTTAAAAGTGTTAATCTTTCTTGAAGCAATTTGGGGCAAATACATACAATGTGCAATAACGTTTCATTAGTATAACCACATAATCTACACTTTTGTGATTGCCAAACTTGTACCCATCTAGGTGTCCCATCTTTTATTGGATAGTGGCCAAACCTAAGCTTAAGCAATATATCCCTTACCGCCGGTTTCAAACAAGATGTTAGATAGGATTGGGGTTCAATTTTATTATACGAATTAATAACCGACCAGGCGTGCTTTTTTTACAATCAGCTCCTGATCCAATATAAATTATACCAAATTAGTTGATTGATTTAAAATCTTGTTTTAAAATGGTTTTCTTTCTAATCATATCGTCAAAAGGTAGGAGCTTAAAAGTATTCAAACTTTCTGTTAAATATAACCTCCATGGTCTGGTATACTCCTTCTTGTTCATTTCTTGCCAACACATATATGCAAGGGACTCAGGGTCTGATAAACAGAGTGAAAATAGACATTTTAAAAATGCAGCTTGCCTTACCAATATTTGGTTTAACAAACCAAATTCCAATCTAACTGTATGTAGCGTGTCCAACATTTTTTGAAATCCTAAAAATTGACTTAAAAACTTTTATTTGTAATTTATCCAACAGTTGGCTATCTTTACCTCGGGAAATTATTGACCCATATGTAAGCGCGGGGATAAGTTTCGCCTTCATTACTTTTAATAAGTGCTTGTAACTTGGGCATGAAAGTTTATCACGCAATGATCTAAAGGCAAACGACAATGAAGTTGCTTTGGCCTTTAAGTTATCAAAATGTGGTTTAAAAGACCCGCTATCTGTCTCTCTATGGTCAAAACTGTGGAGCTCTGTCTCATGTAATAAAATATCTCCGGTATTATCTCAAACCAAGTATTGGCTCTTAGATAAGGCATTTTGGACTCCTGCTCGATTATTCTCTTTAGGGATTAGAGATGATACTATTTGTTGGAATTGCAATCAGGAAACGGGCGACCTAGCCCATTTTATTCTACATTGTACGTCGGTGAAGCCCTTTTGGGATAAGATTTTTGGTTTCCTAACTGAAATGTTTAACTGTACATGGTCCAAGGAATTCTCTACCTTACCTATGGCTTTCTTGAGGACAGACCTAAGCTCGGAGCTGGATAAGGCTCTTCTTGATCTTCTGCTAACTTCTGCTGTGAAAATGGTTCTCACGAACTGGAAAGACACGGGTAAGACCTCCTATAAAGGGTGGATCAACTGGATTACTCATCTGAGGGGTGCAGATAACATTGCTCTACAAAACTCTCCTTGGAAACCTACTTCCAGATCAATGTGGATTACTTTGGACAATTATTTCGACTCCCATAAACCTCCGTGAGTCCAACTAAAATTTGACTGTATTGCTCTGTCATGCTTACTATGTTATATGTTAATACTGGGGTACTCGTGTCTACACTGCATAATATTTGAATAATGTCAATCTATTGCTCTTTTCTTCCCTATCCCTCTCTTTTTTCCGTTTTCCTATCCTTTCTTCCTTCCTTCTTTTTGCTCTGGTTTCTTCAGCCTCGTTACTAGAGGTTAGTTCCTCTGAGCTACTACGGGATTATCTATATGTTGTTCTAGCCTCGACATGACGAGCACACCTAAGCTTCCTCTGTTGTTTTTCTATGTCTTTTGGAAATCAATAAAGTATTTGAAATAAAAAAAATAGTCATCCTATCATCCAGCGTAACTCCTAAGTATTTATACTGCTTTACTGTTCCAATAGATAAATCCTTCATTTTCCATAACGTCTTATCTGATTTTGTTGATCCTATTATCATAGTTTTTGTTTTTTGGTATTTATTTGTAAACCATTCGCTAATGTATATTGATCAAATGACTCTATCAATCTTTGCAGCCCTATTTGCGTATGACTTAATAGAATGGTGTCGTCCGCATATTGCAAATATTTTATACTTTGGCCTGCAAGGATTGGCGAGTGTGCATTGACATTATGTAAATGATGAGATAGGTCGGCCATAAAAAAGTCAAGGAGACATGGGGCAAGTACGCAGCCCTGTTTAAGGCCACTATATGTTTCAAGGCGACGAGTGGTACGGCTTCCATCTCCCACTTTAACCTGTACCCACGTAGTTGTATACAATAGTACAATCATATCTAAAAGATTTTTGGTACGCCCCATGCTGATAACTTTGCCCAAAGAAGATTACGCGGAACAGAATCAAAAGCTGCCTTTAGATCTACGTAACAAATAAAAAGTTTTTGCTTTTTATATTTGGTTTTCTCTGCCAACAAGGTAAGTATCAGCAGGTTCGTTATTGTTGATTGTCCCCTACGAAATCCAGTTTGAAAAATTGGGATAACTTTCCTTGTAGTTGCCCATTCCTCTAGATCTTTGAGTAATAATGTTGCAAACATTTTCGCCTCTACATCCGTTAGGGCGATTAGCCTATAGTTTGCTGGGTTATCAGGAGGGCCACTTTTATAAATAGGATGTATTATGCTGCCTTGCCAGGATTCTGGGACCAATTTAGTTTTTACAATGTCTTCAAACATTTGGGTGAGAAATTTTGACCATATGTCTGTTCTTGCTTTAAAAACCGCATTCGGGATCCCATTTGGACCAGGCGCACCATTTGATTTAATCCTACTTATAAGTGACTTTACCATGTCCACCTGCGGTGACTCAAATATTAATAATTGATCGTCATAGTTTTCGTGCCTTCTATTCTCATTATGTATGTTAATTATCGATAACGGATTACATGCGTCATTAATGGAGTTTGGCCCATTTGCAGTATTAGACCCATACAGGATACGAATAAAAGACTCCCAAGCTATCGCGGAAATATTAGCACTACTAGATCTCATATTGCCATGTTCCAGAGAGTTAATTATACCCCAAAATGCTCTTAGATTGTTTGTCTTGCTTACATGGTGCAATTTTATCCACAAATCCTCCTTATATTCTCTTTTTGCTTTCCAAATCTCATTTTTATACGATATCCTCAATTTCTTTATTAAACATAATTGGGTAAATTTGATTACTCCATGTGATGGTTTGCAAAAAGCACGAGAAGCTTTGTTAAGAGCCTTTTTTTTTTATATAACCTGTGTGAAAACCACATTTTCCTTTTCGATATAACAAGCTGTCATCTACATTGTCCAGGAAACCGAATGCAGGCAACAGCACCCTGCGTGGCAGAGGTTTTCACCCTATCACGCTCAAAGAGAGTAAACCTTATAATGAACTCCTCAGAGTTAAAAGAATTTGCAACCCTACTGAAGAATTTAGGATATCTGAGAACGAGATAATCAAGAGGTTCCAGAGCAGGGGCTACAGCAATAGAACTCTGGCGGATGCCAAAAATAAAGTCTCTAATTTTACAAGGGAAGATATTCTATTCAAGAAGCCCAAAAAACAGTGGCCTAGCTAGAGCTTTTGCCACCCAGGGATGTCCCTGAGTTTGCCGCCCAGTGACAGCCAGCGCAGGTAAGAGCAGGAGGGGGAGTCAACAGACGACGACGAGGGAAAATAAAATTTAAAAAAGAAAACCACTTACCTTGTGCTTGCTGAAATTGCTCACCTCGCCCACCGTCCCCGAAAAAGTGGCGCCCGGGCCGACCACCTCCCCTACCCCCCCCAGCTACGCCACTTCCAAAAAACAGCAATTGAAAGGTGATGAGTGTAGGTTCATCACCATGTTCCACATGGAACATGGTAAGATTAGAGAGATTATAAATAAAAATTGGCATTTACTTAGGAGTGGCCCTTTAATTGGCAATGAGATGCCTAGGAACCTTCCATCACTTTTAGAAAAGCTAAATCCATGCGTGACAACTTGATCAGGAGTGATGTGAGAATGGAAAAAGAATCATGGTTAAAAACTTAGGAATGGTTTTGTGACGTGTAGTAGATGCAAAGTATGCAGGAAAGGGGAGAACCTAACAGAAATAAGGTTGCAGGGGGAGAATGTAAAAAAGATCAAAGGACATTACACCTGCAAGAGTGACCATGTAGTTTATATATTGAGATTAGGGCTCCCGGTTTTATGGTATTTTTTTTTTTAACATTTCTGTCTGTATTTATCCATATTTATTTTTGGGCTTCTTATTGGAATTTATCCATATTTATTTTGTGTTTTGATAATAAATGGAGTCGAAAAATTGTATATTTCTACATTTATTTAACTCTTACACATGTCCTTATACATGGATGCCCACAGGTACATATTAGCATTATGCTACAAATGTATGTTAACATATATGTGTATTTAAGGAAATCTCATCCTATTTTTTAACTCACTATGCTGTCTATCTGTTCAGGGTTTGCCTGGAGTTCATGAAAGACAGCATGGAGAGTCTCTCACACGAAGCACAATTTTCAGTATTTTTCTGCTTTTAAAAATAAATACAGACAGGAAACACATTGTTTTCTATCTGTATTTATCTGTAAAAATCTGTAAAACCGGAAAATCAGAAGCCTTAATTGAAATGTACATGTCCAACGCTTTATGTGAGCAGCACCACTTTGCCTGTACATAAACATATCCTACAACACCTCAGAGCCATAAAAAACTGTGACACGTCATAGCCAGTCGCGAGACATTTCCATCTAGTACACAATGGAGAGGAAAATCAGTTGAGGTACAGTGTCATTGATGGGATAACTAAAGAAATGAGGGGTGGTAATAGAGAAAAGAAGCTCAGACTTCTTGAGTCCAGGTATATTTTATCTTTTGATAGTAAAGAACCTCGGGGTTTGAACCATGATGAAGAATTGTATGTTAATTTGTAGTAGGGTGTTACATCTTTTTATGTCTCTTTTTAACCTGCCCCTGTTGCAATCTGGAATATTGGATGTAAATTAACAGTAGCTTGCTAAGAGTTGTTGAAAGTCTGTTGTTTGTTTTAAAATTTTTAATGAAGTATTGTTTGTTTTATTATTTTTTTAGATCAGTCACTGGGGACTCACAGAGCTACCATGCTTTTTTCAAGTGAGGAACGACAAAGAGCTAATATATTTGAGTTTAATTGATGTACGTGGGTCAGATGTTTTAGATTTTGTTACTATCAGCACTGATCAGTCCAGAGCTATTTATGTTACTTGTATATACAGGCTATGAGCATTGGGTTGAATCCCACTTGGGCTAAATTGTATATTTAGGAGGTCGGGCTGATAATTTCCCGAGAAAGAGATTTGACTGGTTGTGAAAACAATTTTGTTTTCCTCTATACACTTAGTTCAATTCAATTATGTTTTTATTAGATTTTTGCATTTGCATGGTCCGTGATGTAATTTTGCCCACTTGGGCTTGACTGAATTTAAATGTAATAGAACCTGTTTAATAATATCACACAGATATTGAAAGGATTGAGTTATGAGTTTATGGGGATTTGTGACATATACCCACATTAATCCATTATTTATTTATGAGGAATTGATCTTATTATGATATTGTTACCCATGTATAGGTATTCAGGTTCCTTTGATTGTGAAAGAATGTTGTCTATGTCTTTTGGCATTGTTTTTTCACTTGACTATATATGTGTGAACAAAATGACGATCTGCATGTGACCAAGGCTGGTTTACAGCTGAAACGCATCATGCCGTAAAGCTGCTTTGAATTGAATCACTCGATTTTCTACCAGACTCGAGTGCTGTTATCTCTATATTTCTTGGGAGTGTTTTGCGGACACACACACACACATATATATATATACAACCAATTGATTCCCAGTGTCAGCGCGCTCAATATCTGGTGCAGGCACCAACGGGTGGAATCCTTACCCGATATTTTTATTCAGAAACACAAAGGATGCCGCACTCCAGAGATAGGTTTCAGAGTGGTTTTATTTTCACCACCACTACCACAGGTGGTAGTGGTGGTGAAAATAAAACAACTCTGAAATCTATCTCTGGAGTGCGGCATCCTTTGTGTTTCTGAATATATATACACACACACTTACCTTGTGTTGTAAAGGCATGCATGGTAAAGGCTTGCGTTGTAATGGCAATGCGTGGTAAAGGGCTTGCATGTTAATGGATGCTTGGTAAAGGCAGACGTAAATGCATGCGTTGTTAAGTCATAAAACTGCTGGAATACTGTGTGTGGATCAAAGGGAGGCTCTAAAGTGAATTTAGAATTAAGGTTTCCAATGCTCCATTTTACTGATTTTTCCAGGTAAATATAGAGAGAAATCATCTATTTCTCTAGCTTCACTTATTTCTAAATGTCTAAATATGGAAAAATGAAAAATGTTTCTTTTGTGTGATTATCTCTGCTGTCAGTCATGACAGCCAGGCCAAAAGCTGTGCAAACTGACATGCAGGGGAGTTAAAAAAGGGAATGAGGTTACTCAATGAACCTTTAAACACCTACAGATGTGCTTGAATAAAACTACTCAACAGGGGTAGTATGCAATTTATCAATGCAATTAGAATACAATACAATATATATAACCCCTTACACCACACTAATACTCACAACACTCAGGGTTTGGGCAGTTGATTGTAGTTCATACAGACTGCATAACAATTCCATTAAACTGCTTGACAGTCTTCCACTAACATAAGACAAAACTGCTATGGGTCATGTCCATCACCCAGAAATGTACCAGTCCACAGCAATAAACCACCCATCACCAACTGCAGAGGCTTTGAATAAATGAAGAGATCTGCCCATGCCACTATCCAATAAAGGACTTTACTTTACTCCACCATGGTAAGTCCCAAAAGCTACATACTATGACTGCTTCTTGATACGTCACAATGACAATCAGATATGGGATGATATTAATAAACTCATCCCAGCAGATGAAACCATTTCTCCCTAAACTGCACACCAATCTCTCACACTTATTCAATCATCACACTGCTAAGCGCTGCACCCCATAACACGGTAACCGCACTTCGGTGATCCTCGTGCACAACATGGAAACACATCCCACATAGGGTCAAAACAAAGACAACGCTCTTCCAACCACACAACCTACATGGTGTAGCATACTGCCTAAGTAGGCAAGTGCTTCAACACAAATCTATGAAGCGACATTTCACTCCATGCATCTGTCGCACAGCGAATTCAAAAATGTATCCACAACTGAATTTGTAGGTTCGATCATCCATTTTGATCATATTAATCCATGTTCATCCATCTTGTACATTACATCATATTGCTCAATCCATAAGGATGGCTGCATGTATCCCCAAAGTTTCTAATGGTGCAAGTATGTCTATCCAGACCTTTCTCTTGCAGCACGTGGGTGTAACAGTTCATCCTGGACAGCTTAAAACATTGTCACCCAATGCATTTCGGGCTCATTTAGCCCTTCGTCAGGGGTAGCTACAAATATAATATAAAACCATTATTAATAATTATATCCTTTGAACATGCATCATCCCTACAATATATACACATGCGTATTGCAAACTGTACTGCGTGCCCAAAACAACAAGTTATCTGTGTGCGAACCCCCATACCAAATAATATCCTGTCCCAACCTCCTGCGTGTTTGTAATAACCAAAACTAACCCCTGCTAAAAACACCTACCCCCCGTTCTGTGAACAACAGTAATAAACCTCATTGTGCTTTTAAACCCCCGTAATCATCTCTCTGTACCTGTATAAACGGAGCGCTGTAGCTGCCAATTCAAAACGAAAACTTCCTCCATTTCCTCGCTGCAATCCAACTGGTATAGTGAGCCCCACCTATATAACCACCCTCACTGTGTAATCAACCCAATAACACCTGATCGTAATCTCCAGTAACCGATTTCTTGTTGATAAACTACAACTCCCACTATCCCTTGTAATGTGTTTCGAACTTGTTACCCAACATTTAAAACGTAACAAAAATAAAAATAAACTCCGTGTCAATTCCTTTCATTATGTTCAAATACCAAAAACCAAACTGAACTACGTAATTATGAATGTCCAAAGTCATTAGTAACAATGGAGTTACTCATATTCAAATTGTCAAAAAAATGTTTAGCGATGTTAAAAATGAACTCTCTTCCTCTCAGAACCCGATGTTATCCAGCAGCCTTCCATATGGTTATAGTATTTTTGCTTTCTGTATATAGTTGAACTTCTTTTTCTTGGGTGCAAACTGTCCGAAAGGGGCAAGGTAAATTGAATATTCATGTTAATGTGGCAGGATGCACACCCCTGTAATCCATTTAATCTATTCTTTTTCCAACTCCACATTTTGCGTGCCGACAGGTGCTGCATCTAGCCCCAACGGCGCCGTCATTGTAAACAAATCTATGAAGCGACATTTCACTCCATGCATCTGTCGCACAGCGTAATTCAAAAATGTATCCACAACTGAATTTGTAGGTTTGATCATCCATTTTAATCATATTAATCCATGTTCATCCATCTTGTACATTACATCATATTGCTCAATCCATATGGATGGCCGCCAGGGTCGGATTGGGATCACAATTTGGCCCGGGCACTGATGAAAAAAGTGGCCCACATTCAAGGGGCGTGGCCCACATTCAAGGGGCGTGGCCCACATTCAAGGGGCGTGCCCTTTCATGAGAAAGGGGGGTGGTCAGAGCAGTGAGACAGAAACCTATGGGCCTGCTGTTTTCCCACTCATGCAGGCAGTAAGTAAGGGGTGTGTCCATATGGAGGTGAGGCAGGAGCTGGGCAGGGAAAGGAAGGCCACAAACATCACCCAACAAGATCCCCCATTGAGGAGGGAGTCGCTGGAAAATATGAATACTATGAAATGTTATCTTAGTGCAAGCTTAGACTCTCCCAGAATACAAAAAGAACATAGAAGTAGAATGGTGCACCCGACAAGAGGTACAGAATGACTTAAGTGTCAGAGCGCAGCCTCCACAACATAAGAAAACCAGACAGGGAGGCACTAAGAGGAATTAAATTAAAATTAAAATTTTGCATCAGAAAAGCTGTGTTAAAAAATACGGACATGTTTTTATAAAGTGTCCTCTTTAATTATCATGTTCCCTTTCCAGAATCATAAAGCATGAACAAATGGTTATTTTATTTGACAGTATTATATAGTGTGAATTCAGCCCAAGACAAAGGCTATTTGAGTTCAATTCATGAGCACCAATTACAGTACACAAGATCCGATTTTTTGTTTAAGGGCCTGGGCGATGAAGTGATCTGCCCAGAATCACAGGGTGTTGAGCAGGCGCTGGGACTCAAACCTGATTCCCCATCTCTGCAACTCTGGCATCAGGCCACATATGCCTATGCACACACAAGGAATTAAAGTGGGAGGATACTGTTCTTGTGAAGGACACATGGCCAAGGTGACAATGGCCTACAAGCTGAGCAACTAAAAAAACAGCAAGGCCCCTTTCTGTTACACAATTATGCTAGCCCCCCAGCGCAGGAGCACCTGAAAAGCAGCGAGGCCCCTGCTATTACTAACCTACTCAGCCCTCCCCAGCCCTCCAGTGCAGGAGCACATGAACAGTAGTGAGGCCCCTGCTATTAGTAAATGAATCAGCCCTCCCCAGCCCTCCACGGCCTCAGGGCAATGTCCTGGCAGGGGAGCACAAAACACAGCTGCTGGGTCATCCATGGTAGCCAGGGGAGGCTGAGGTGAAGATGGTGTGAGTTCCAAACATCACCTGGCCCCCACAGCAAGACCCATTCTTCCTCGCCCACTATGCCCTGAATGTGAAGGGCTGTGGGCGAGGTGTTAAGACAAACACTGTGTTGCTGAGGTGAAAATGGCTCAAAGGCCTGAGCAACACCTGGCCCCCAGGGAGGCCGATTCTTGCACACAATCACCCCTCCCCAGCCCACCCTCAGCCTGATTGCTTTGCAGGGCAGGGGGTGAAGGAGAGGCCACAGCTGATAATCGCTGTACTGCCGCCCAGCGAAGCTGCTTTCCTTTCTCTGTCTCTGTCTCAGTGCCCTCTGTAGGCCGTTTTTAGGTCTCGCGTTAGCAGCGCATGCGCTGTCTCAGCGAGACATAAAGTAATCTGTATGTTGGCTGAAAGTCCGTGGAATTTCTCCTGTCCCTTGCGATTTGTCGAAGTCTGGCATTGCTGTTGTTAGCTTTGTTTCTGTTGGCTGTTGATCCGATGCATCACTTCCGTTTTTATCGGAAGCAGCACCGACCAACTACTGTTTTATTGCGCTGTCTGGCTTTGTTAGTTTTGTTTAGGGACTACTTAATTTTTAAATTACTTGCTAGGGCGCCCGCTTCACGTACATCATGTGTTTACGCAATGCTTTTTTTTCTTTAGATGTCCCGTATCCGCTTTACTGAGCCGCGTTTTACGAGCATGACAGGCGTGCAGTGACTCACCGCCACCCCCCACTCCCGCCGGGCTCGAGAACAACAAGACTCACCCGCAGCGTGTCCAGGCAGGGGCGGGTGAGCAACGATCCACTCCCTGGCGCAGGTCGGGGACAACCCTCAATCTCCGGTTTCTCTACTCTGTTCCTCCGCACCAGTCTCTTCGTGCCCCTGCTCCTCGCTGCTGTGGACATCATCCGTCTGTGTTTGGGCTGTCGCTGGGGTGCCCCAGCTGGGTCACCGCTTGTACCCTGAACGTGGATGCAGGTCGATGCTGTCAGAAATTACCTCCTCTGCGGTTATATGAGCAAGCTGCCTAGGCACCCGGTGGAGCTCCGATCACTGCGTCCTATTCCGTCACCATCCTGGACACTCCCCTCCCGATCACATTTAAAGATCCAAGATTTCCATGACAGGCTCCGGGCAACAATTTCCACTTCAGTTTTTTCTATTCTAACTGGTCAGCATGTTCTTTCACAAGAGTGTCCTTCCCTGCGTATTTCTGTCCCCGGGGCTACAGAATACCAAACATCGGAGGCTTATAGCCCTTACTAGTTTCTCTTAACTCCTTCCCACACACTTCAGCCCTTCGTCCTGCCTAAGCCGCTCACACTTTTACCCTGCCTCCCCCTCCGCCCATCACAACATTCTTGCACGTCTCCCCCTTTCACCACTGTCAGCCATGCCCTACCGCTCCACCCTGGCTCCGTCTACTCACCCACACATCCTTCGACCATTGGACCGTTCCACTCCTTCCCCCACCCCTTAACACTTTCCAACCGCTCATTCCTCCCCAAGTAGTCACTGACTCGTCCGCTTTTCATCCCTCAATTCGTGTACTCACCCATCGGCCCTCCGGTCCCTCCCGCGGTCCCCCATCCACCTATCGCTCTCACCTCTGCACCCGCCTCTCTCACTATTCTTAACTGCTTCTCCCAATCCGCTCGCCTCCTCTCTCTCCATTCTATCCGTCAGTCACCCCGATCGGGACTCTCATCGGTCTATCCGTCAGTCCCTCACCTATCCACTGATCCCTCACCCATCTACCCTTACGGTGCCTATTACTACCCCAACCATCTCTTCTCCACCCGCTCGTTTCTTTCTCACCCCATCCACCTCTACCTCCGCACTGTCCCAATCTGCACTCCTCGCCCACTGCTCTTTATTTCTCTCACTTCTCCAGACAGTTCCCATCTCTCACTCATTCGTCCGGTTCCTTTCCCTCTCCCGGCACCTCACACTATTGTTACTTTCTTACCTCTGCGCCCTGTACCCCATCCCCAGCCTCTGCACCCCGCTCCTCTATGTCACATCCACCTCACTATTGTCTTCCTCTTATCTTTCCACTCTCTTCCCATCTCTCAATCCCTCCAGCCTCTTCCCACCACTCCACCCTGTTCCCACTTCACTCCCTCCACTTTGTTCCCATTCCTCTCCCCTCCGCCATGTTGCTACCATATCTCACATCCACCTCACTATTGTCTTTCTCTCATCTTTCCACCCTCTTCTCATCTCTCACCCTCCACCCATCTCTCACTTTCACCCTCTCCCGTTTCTCATCACCTCCAACCTCTTCTCACCCTCCGCCCTGTTCCCACCTCACACCCTCCACTTTGTTTCCATCACTCACCCCTGCCCCCTCCCCTGTTCCTATCTCTCACCCACCATGATTATCCTCGTCTCTTACTCCCGCTCCACTGTTTTTTTCTTCACCTACTGTTCGAGTTCCCGTCTCACACCTCCCCACCTATTGTTTTCTCTTCTCTCGCCCCCCCCCCTCCCCATCTCTCACCCTCCCTAGTTCACTTAGCCCCGGATAGGTGTTGTCTCAGTATGCTGACTGGCTCAGCAGATCAGTTCTCCCTGCTGGGTCCGACCCCCTGGCACCAGGCCACATTTAGCTCGGGCGTGCCCACTCGGGTACTTTTGTCTTTCAGGTGCTCCCTCGGACTCACCATTTCTCACGTAGCCCCTGGGTGGCAAGTAATGTTTTTACTAGAGAGTACACTAAACTGAATATAGCAACAAGGCATGGGAGTGGCTTCTGGCAGCAGTAAAAACGGCAGATTGCGTTATGGGACAAAATATTTTCATCTTTTCGTCAAATTCTGAAAACAGATAAATAACTCGCATCCCTTGACCAGAAGTAGTCGGGCACAAGCCGTTTGTTCTGCTGAAGTGCCGAGTTGTGGAAAATTACAGAGGCGCGAGCAACAACACTGGCTGCTCTGTAGGTAGACCTAGAGTCGGGTGCTGTTAGAAACGATGCAGCCTGCACAAACCTTTACTATGTCCGAATGAATCTTCCCTCTGGAATTAGTTTGAGAGAGTTAAAGCACACAGAAAGAAACCAAGGAGTAAAAAACATAGGTACGCAGGAAAAGGAGAATATTATAAACAAAGGAGCGCAATAAGCTATTGCCATTGTAAATGACAATGTCTTTTATTTATGTTTTAAAAACCAATACCAAAATAAAAGGCATAGCCATTTACAATGCCAATAGCTCAAACTTGCGTAACTGCGAGACCTATTGCATTGCAAATGCTTGTTTTTCCTCCCCTTTCCCAGTCCACAGAGAGCACTCTCTGTGGACTGGGAAAGGGGAGGAAAAAAACCGGCCCACAGAGGGCACTGAGACACCGGCCCTTCGGCCAATGCCCGAGTGCCCGCAGTGCCAATCCGCCCCTGATGGCCGCATGTATCCCCAAAGTTTCTAATGGTGCAAGTATGTCTATCCAGACCTTTCTCTTGCAGCACGTGGGTGTAACAGTTCATCCTGGACAGCTTAAAACATTGTCACCCAATGCATTTTGGGCTCATTTAGCCCTTCGTCAGGGGTAGCTACAAATATAATATAAAACCATTATTAATAATTATATCCTTTAAACATGCATCATCCCTACAATATATACACATGCGTATTACAAACTGTACTGCGTGCCCAAAACAACAAGTTATCTGTGTGCGAACTCCCATACCAAATAATATCCTGTCCCAACCTCCTGCGTGTTTGTAACTAAACTCAACTAAATTCAGTTGTGGATACATTTTTGAATTTCTTCCAGCAATATGCAGAGTAGAGATGCAGGGGCTCTAAGAAGGGGTGAAAACACAACAAATCGTCGTTAACAAGTTAATGGTCTTTTAAAGACCTGTGAAGTACTCTGGTGCCGCTGCAATAAGACGGACGCCAGCCCGGGAAGCTGTCTCAGCCCCGGCTGACACACACGACGGGGGGCGGGGGGGGAGGCTGAAGCCCTTTGAGCCCAATGGGCGTTGCGCGCCTGCCTCCAGCTACAGCATGTTTTCCTGAGTCGTCCCCTACCCTTAACCAAGCTCCCGATCTGAGCGTGAACTGGAGTTGCAGCCTACTTTCGGTTTCAAACTCGTGACAAGTCACGTGACTTCCCAGAAGTCAGGGTGAAGTGCAGAAAGATGATCTGTCCTGATGCAATCGCACCTCAGTGCAGTGCAGGCAGCTCAAGAATTTCCGGTTCGGCTTAAGTTTTTTTACAGTAAATTGAAGCGTAAAGCAGTTAACAAGGCAGGGCAGCTGGAGCAGCCACCGACGTGTTGGCTTCTGTAGCCTACACACCCCAAGTGACACACCCACCACAATTACGCCGACAGCATACGTGGGGGTTGGTGTCAGATCTGCAGTTCTACCTTCACGTGGAATGTGACATTCAGAGCATAACATAAAAAAGACGATATCGTAAAACATATATTTAACAAAAAAAGTTAATGAGCAGGTATGCCTAACAACACATCAAAAGTGAGAACAGTCAGTCACGTACGTATGCACACAGAAAAATATTTTTAAATTAGGGTCTTGGAGGACGTAACTTGCATATAATTGTTTTGTGTTTCGCGGTAAATTTCTGTGTCATACGTTAATCCACGCGAGCAAGCAATAAAACTACAGAACAATTTTCCATTACCCGAAAGTAGAAAACATACTTGGCGACAGTTTATGTGCAAAAGTATCGATGAGGAAAAAAGTAGAACGAAATTCTAACATAATTAATGTTGGCAATATTTGCTAATTTTGAGTGGGACTCTAGTGATGCAAAACATGGCGTAAAAAGTATGAATCCCAGCTAAAAAACATCAGAAAGTCGAACAAATGCCCTATATGACTGGTAAATACCATCTTATTAAAATTGTCGATAATTTGTAAAATGACACATAATTAAACAACAACTTTAATGCCAGCAAGTACCTGTTACATTTACATCCAGTGCTCCATTTAAAAGGCCACCTACCATGCAGGCTGCCAAACCTCCTAGAATTAAGCTGTATGGAAACAGTGCCGATTAATTCAGCCCACACTGTCCACAAGAGTTCCCACCCAGGGCTTTAAGTGGGATTTAAAAACTGGAGGGTCTCTCAAAGGGGCGTGGCCAATGTAGTTAAGAGGGTGGCTTAAAAACACGTAAAATAAAAATCTGTGCTTAGCATAGTGTGCCGCCCGACTTGTATTTTGCTGTTTCTGTCATTGCATCCAGATATATGATACGAATATACGACGTAACTCCGCATACAAACACCCCGCAAACCATTACCACGCATTTTTCTCAACGCAAATGCAATGACCCCGCATGTTTTTATAACGAAGCAAATACAACAAATTTTGTACTAAAACTATTAAAAGTACATTTACAACGCATTTCTAAACTACGCATGCCAGTACAACGAAAAAAAAATGTGTCAATATGTTTTATTTTATAAATTAGTCTCTTACCTACTGGCACGGGATGCCAGTGAAACAGGGGTTTTGGGTGGGTAAGTAATTTAAAAATGACGTTATTTAAATTTTTCTTTTTAAAAGAAAATTAATACTTGAGTATTAATTTAATAATGTACATCTCTTATTTATTTTTTTAAAATGTTACTTATCCACTGGGACGGGATAGCAGTAAAACAGGGGTCTTGGGTGGGTAAGTAATTAAAAAATAATGTAATTTTAACTAATTCTCGAGTATTAATTTTAAACTGTACATTTCTTAATACACTACCCTAAAGCACTACCCTACACTACACAAACACCACAACACTACCCTAAACCCTAATACACTACCCCCTGCACGACCCTGCCCCTACCACCAGTCCCGTACCTACACTGAAACACTACCCTGCACGATTCCCGACACTACCCTAAACCCTAAAACACTACCCTACAGTACACCACCACCACAACACTACCCTAAACCCTAATACACTACCCCCAGCACGACCCTCCCCCGACTCCCACTCTGCTCCCTACACTGAAACACTACCCTGCACGACCCCCCAACACTACCCTAAACCCTAAAACACTACCCTACACTACACCAACACCACAACACTACCCAAAACCCTAAACACTACCCCCAGCACGACCCTCCCCCGACCCCCACTCTGCTCCCTACACTGACACACTACCCTGCACGCCCCCCCGCTGACTTTTCCATAAACCCTAAATAAGTAACCCCCACCACAGGCCCAATCCCCCTTACCTCTCTCTCCTCGTGGTTCCTCTCTCCTGGTTCCTGCTTCGTCTGAGGGGCAGTGCACGGTGCACGTCGTTGTGAGGAAACGGAAGAGCCTCAGTTTCCTCACAACGAGGTGGATCGTCATTACATCGCATGCGTTGTAAAAGCGCATGCAATGTAATGACATGCGGAGTAATGGTATGCGGGGTAGGTGCATCATGTGGAGTGATGGTATGCAGGGTGAAAGTATTTGGTGTGAAGGATTCGTTGTTAAGGATATTTACCATATGATACAACAAGTAACATCATAAATACAAGTCAGGACTATTGGCTTTGTCAATGGTTGTTAGTTGCATAAGATAAATAAGCAGCAACTATGGCGTGTATATAATATTAAAAAAGCTTCCACTTAAAGCCCTGGTCACACCACGACAATGTTGCTGCTCCTGAGTTTCTAAAAGAGAAGGGAAATCCAGAGAGAAAATTACTCTCTTTAAAGGATTTCCCTTCCCCTACAAGGCTCACCTGGCAAGACGTCATGCCGTAACTTCTCCATTAGTGAGAAGCGAGCAGTGCACATCGACGTGCCTGCTGTCACTGCAGTCTGGAAAAAAACGGACCGCTTGTGCCAGGGCACAAAACAGAGCCCGATAGAGACCTGTTTCGAGGCCCCCTTTAAAAAAACTGCCG
The DNA here is from genome assembly GCA_963921515.1 of Calotriton arnoldi. Lineage (NCBI taxonomy): Eukaryota > Metazoa > Chordata > Amphibia > Caudata > Salamandridae > Calotriton > Calotriton arnoldi. The sequence goes on along the minus strand of CAWUFW010009920.1, from coordinate 562,796 downwards.
GTGCTCAGCACCGGTGAGACCCGGCCCACTTAAAGCCCTGTTCCCACCTCAGACATGGAACAGAGAGGAGGCAATGTAAAGTAGTAAGGGTAGTCCTGACAAGGCGTTTTTTAAACTGACTGGGCGTCACATGTTATCCAGGTACAGAAAGGTCATAGTCATCCTAATCCTAATTGAAAAGCATGAGGCCCAAAGCAGTTAAGGCAACCTAGTATGAGTTTACAGGTTCCCTGTAGAGAGCTGGGCGGATATAAGGACGCAGAGGCTGCATAGGTTTCTAAATTTTGATATTTATTTACTTCACAAAGGTAGGCTGGTAAATTTACTTGTCTTAGAGTGGTTGTAGGTTTAATAGTCCCTTCCTTTAGTAAGATGGGGCCGATGATGGACTCTCTCTTCTTCCCTCTAGGTGTCCTCGAAGGATGGCGCTGCCAGGACCCTCAGGAAAAGAAAGAGTGGTAAGTATGAGGTTCGTATTTTCTCTTTCTATTTTTCTAACCCGTCACCTCACCCGCGATACTAAGCAGGACATTGATTATAGTGTCTGACCCCACAGGGTCTGAAACCTCCCCTATTCCGACCTTTCCTCAGAGTACGTCCAGGGGGGCCTCCCTTTAGGCTGGCCTTGAATTCTTAGTCCCCCTTTAAATCAGGACAGACTCCTGTTAGACTTGGCATCTTTGGCGTGGTTTCCCCTGACTTTTTGCCTCTACCTCCTGTATTTGTGATGCTGTGCTGGATTTCGTTTTTGCTGGCTAGATGCTTTGGGGCACTTTGCCACTGCTGATCAGTGTCAAAGTGCTAATGCTCCCTGTGTAAATTGTTGTTACAATAGGTTCTCCCTGATTGGCATATTTGATTTACTGGTAAAGCCATAGTAAAGTGCACTGAAGTGTGCCAGGGCCTGTAAATCAAATGCTACTAGTGGGCCTAAAGCACTGATTGTGCCACCCACATGAGTAGCTCTGAAAAGGTAACTCAGACCTGCCACTGCAGTGTCTGTGTGCAGTTGTTAACTGCCATGTCGACTTGGCAAGTGCACCCACTTGCCAGGCCCTAACCTTCCCTTTTCGTACATGTAAGGCACTCCTATGGTAGGCCCAAGGTACCCCACTGGGCAGGGTGCGGTATATATGAAAGGTAGGACATGTACTGGCGTGTGTGACATGTCCTGATAGTGAAATACTGCCAATTTCGTTTTTCACTATTGAAAGGCTATCTTGCCCCATAGGATAGAATCAGAATTTATTTATAACATCTTATAAATATAACTTCCCAGTGGGACAAGATAGAGAAATAAAGTTTAGGCTCTCTGAACTCAGAATTTAATAACACATCTTTTAGTAAACATGTTTTTTAAATTGTGTGTTTGAAAATGCCACTTTTAGAAAGTAGGCATTTTCTTGTTTAACCAATCTGTGTACCTCTGCCTGTTTGTGTATTGACTGTCTGGTTTTGGAGTGACAGGAGCTGGGGATGTGCATTCACTGTAGACAGCCACTGGGGGGGTTGAGGTGTGCCTGGCCCTTCCTGGATGACTCAGAGCTGAGCTGAGTAGACCTTGACTGACTTTAGAGTAGTGGGAGGAGATTTCTTTGCACCTAAATAGGGCCTGTCTCCCTTGCACAATGCTGTCTCCACCCCCTGTGGTCATATGCACCAGTGAGGACAGACCCTTACACAAAGAGAACAAAGACATTTTGGGGTATAGGTATTAGACCTAAAACCCATGAACTTTAGACTACTTCTGGAATCAAGAGGAACCTTTGCCAAGGAGAAGAGCTGGCGAAACTGAGGAGAAGTAATGCCCCTTTGTTCTGTGCTGTCTGGGGTTGGCCTGCAGTAGCTATTTCTGCCAAGGAAAGGAGAAGGGCTTTGCTGTGTGCTGTGTCCCCCTGCTTGAGGAAGATCTCCAAGGGCTTGAGTAGAGCTTGCCTCCTGTTCTGAAGTCTCAAGAACACAAAGACTTCACTCCCAGCTCCCCTGAGCTTCCTTGCTGGGAGTTCTGACCTGCCAAGAGGTGCCTGAGACTGTGTTGGGCCTCTGGAGGTTGTTCCTGCTGTTGGGAGCTGGAAAAGCAACGCAACTACAAGAAAATCGACGCATCGCTCTTCTTGCGGTTGTTTTTCCAACACAACACCGCTGTGCGAGAAGAATCTCCACGCATCGCTGCGCCGCTGACGAAACCGGCACAGCGCCGGTTGCCGCTGCAAGAACCGACGCATCGAGGGATGGCGACTGAAGAAACCGACGCAGCACCGCTCAACGCCGCTGCATCGATCGCCAACGCATCCCGGATTTCCATGCATTGTATCTGTGCGGCAAGTTTTCCCGACGCATCACCTCCGGACCAGAACCGTCTCGGACACGACGCATCACTTACCCCTACAGACCGGATTCGACGCATCACTTCACCTGCGTGCAGCAGAACTTTCGCATCGCCTCCCCATGGTCTCAGGAACTGACGCATCTCGTTGCTTTTCGATGCCTCCCATCTATGCGGCTGTTTGGCCGTGTGAATTTTGTCGCAACTACGGGTTCTTCGAGAGAAATCACGCATCCATAGTTTTCTGTGGTCCAAGTTGTTTGAAACCTTTTTAAAGTCATATTCTTAATACTTGTAGGTTGGATTTTTGTCGTTTTGGTCTTGTTGAGTTTAGATAAAGATACTTTGTTTTTCTAAACTAGTGTGGTGTCCATTTGTGGTGTTATCACTGTATTACTGTGTGTTTTGAGTAAAAATACTTTACACAGTGCCTTTGGGATAGGCCTGTCTGCTCGTGCCAAGCTACCCAGGGGGTGAGCTGGGGTTATTTAAAGTGTGTATCCCCCTTACCCTGACTAGAAGCAAGGGTCCCCACCTCTGCCAACTAGAGACCCCCATTTCTAACAACTCCTCTGCAAGAACATCGCTGAATAAACACACACACACACACAGCACGAGTCTACCCACCCTGTACCGCATCACGCACCCTCCCACGAATCACTCACTCGCAACGCTGCAACCCAGCCAGTGTCCTCCGGCGGCATCCTCCACTCTTCGGTCCATGTCTCTGGGGACTCGTAGAGACTGATGGCGATGTCTTCTTCAGGTCTGGTCTTTTCTTTCTTTTCTTCTGGCGTTCAGTGGCAAGATTCCTTTTCTTTGTCGAGCCCCTCGCTGTCTCTCCACTGCCCGATATGCTGGCTGCGCCACTTTTGTCCCCTCCTTTATTCTATCCAGATTAGTTTACAGCTATTGGAGCCCCGTCCCCCTCTTCCGGGATAGAGTGGTCCTTTGTTAATATTAGTAACCCTTTACAGGTCCCGCCCGGTTTAACCCTGCGTCTCTCTCGCTCTCTCTCTCTCTCCAAAGGCTCGTCGGCAGTGAGGCAAGACGACAGAGTGGATCCCGGGGTTCAATCCAGGAAATAAAGGGGGTTCACTGGCATTTTCTTACATTTCTCCTCCCTTACTTTCTTAATTGTAAGAAAATCTTCTTGGAGATACCTTAAGAGGTAGTCGGCATTAGTATGCTCTATCCCTTTACAATGGAAAGTTTGGACATGAAAGGGCTGTAAAGCTAAAAACCACAAGACATGGTCATTGTTCCCTTTGTTATGATTAGGGCTCCCGGTTTTCCGTTTTTACATATAAATACAGACGGAAAACAAGTTTTCCTTTATCTGTATTTATATATAAAAACGGGAAAATACTAGTACATTTTGCTGTGCTGCCGTGCTCCAGCAGACCTGCCTACAGTAACACAAAACGCTTTTATTAATGCCCCAGCCATTTCCCGGCGCTCCGCTCTGCCCCTCGAGTGAGGTCTTCATTGACATCAATAGAATCACACCCCCAACCATTTGGTGTCTCCCCCTCCTTAGAGGGTTAAGAGGTGTCAGCCCGGGCTGAGACAGCTTCCCGGGCACACACACAGCTGCCAGCCGCACCCGAGTACTTCACAGGTCTTTGAAAGACCATTTACTTGTTAATGAGGCTTTGTTGTTCTTTCACCCCTTCTTAGAGCCCCTGCCTCTTCACTCTTTTTTTTCTTTTTTTTAGGTCAGTTCTAAGAGCACTCCAAGGCATTCTAAGAGGTAGTCGTCACTTGCTTGCAAGAAGCTCTCCCCCTTGCCACCGTGGTCGAGGGAAGGAGTGCAAAGCCTGGGTCTATCAGTTACAATAGCATCTTCTGTTTCAGACTGCATTTATTTTTTGCTGGTGGACAGCAGCAAGCTGTCATTTGCTTACTTGAGTGACTGCGCCTGTTAGGCATCTTTTAAACGTATTCAAAGATGGGACTGTATTCAGTTCTGCAAATGTTTGCAATAGTGGTGCTCCTGTTACTGGAGAAGGACTTTCAATCTTAAACTAAAAAGTCTGCCATTATCTCTACGGCACCACAAAACACTTCCTACAGTTCCTGCGGTCCTTCGTATCCTCCACGCCTCCAGGAACACCTGCCTGGTTCCCCAGCACCCTGCAGCTCCGAGTCAGACCTGGTCCCCCACAATCACTGCACTAGAATACTAAAAGTAAAGTTCGCATACAACATCCCAAGCAGCTATGATTCTAGGGCGCCACCCACCCTTCACCGATGAAGGGACTGAGCACCTCGTTCTGTGATAAAGGACTCACGCCCTGCACTCTTCATGTCGGTGTAACAAAGGCACCCGATGGAGACAGTGCACAAGTGGACCCAGGCTGAGGTATATCTCGAAGGCCGAGCAGAGGGCATCGGAAGGGACACTCACCTAATGCTGGGATGAGTGGCACCTACACAACGTTAAGACAAGGCCACCCACTGGTCCAGAAAGAAAAATCTCAGGGGCAAGGTGGAAGCAAGGACTGCTTGCATGCTCAAGGGAGGGGGTGCCGATACAGTGAAGGGCAGGAGGAATCGTAGTACAGGTTGCAGGGGGCCTTTGTCAGCAGTACCCTTACACTTGCATGCAATGTTCAGAGCCTGGAGAGGGCAGTGACCAACTGCATAGTGCATTTCGTCCCAAGGGGTAAGCTCCCCCACAGTGATGCCAATACTAGGGGAGAGGGAGGTATGGCATGGGTAGTAAGTATTGCAAGTACCCCCACAAGGGGGTCCCCTGGGGAGGACAGTACCCCCCCCCCACAGAGGAGGCTGCAATACCCCCGGGCCCATGCACGGTTCAGTCACACAGCCCCCGGCCGGTGGGGGTCCCCCAGGCCCCAGCCGCACCCACTTGGGCAACTCGCTGTTGGCCGAGCAGATGAGCATCATCGGCAGCCGCAAGAAGAGCGTCAACACGACCGAGTGCGTGCCGGTGCCCAGCTCTCCGAGCACGTCGCCGAGATCGTGGGCCGGCAAGGCGAGTACCAGGAGCTGGGCCTGCCTCTTCACTCTGCCGATTGCTGAAGAATTAGCCCCCCGAAATTTTTATTAGCCCCCCACCCCCGAAATTTCACTCTAGTTGCGCCTCTGAATGTGGGTCCCTTCCAAACTGTTTGACTTTGATTTTAAATAAACCCAGAGCTTCGACAAAGACTGGCAAGGGTGCAGTTCAGTTTTTGTTTATCGCAGGTTTGAAGCTACCACCAACATTAGGGCCTTAGAACCGGACAAATTATCTGTTTTCTGCTCATTTGTAATTTGCAAACACAGTGAACGCTTTTGGAAAGTCCTTCATATGTGTCATCGCACACTTACGCCCTCATTACGAGTGTCCCAGTAAGTTCCAGTGTCTGTGGTAACTCCTGTTACTGCACATATCGGATTATGAGTTTTGCATTTTTATTGCATCCAGTACATACTGGTGGGATAGAAACCCATTAGCTGGATACATTTCGGCATGCCAAACCAGCAGACATTTATCAATGGGAAAATGGCAGGTGAATAATGGGACATGTAGATTTTGGTGTGTACGCTCCAAACTTGCAATATGTGCCCCATTTTAGGGGCAAAACTCGGAATAAATGATAATTATTGCCCGCAATAAATTCCGTCCACCTCTGTGTCGGTTTTTATCTTCTGCACACACAAAACATCAATACTCGTAGTGATGGCCAGGGACAGCTTTAGCGCTGGTGGGGCACAATTGGGTTGCAGCTGAAGGCAGTGTGAGTTTCTCTCAGTGGGGCAGTATGGTGTTCAGTGGGGGAGAGGATGTGGCACTCTGCCGATGACAGAAACTGCAAGGCTCTGAGACAAATGGCTTGTGATAGCACTTTTAAGCATATTTGGGACATTCTGCAAATGGCAAAGTTTTCAGATGAATGTATAGTGTTGACCAATAACAACCGAGCGCATGTGTGCATTGTCAATTTAAATAAATGTGGAAAAATACTAGCTGTAGCGTCGTCGTTTGCTTGTGGCAAAAATAAATGTGGATAAATACAGAAAACATGCCCAAAAAATAAATATGGATAAATACAGACGGAAATGGCAAAAAAATAAATACCATAAAACCGGGAGCCCTAGTTATGATACATCCACTCGAGGGGAGCATGATCAGTGTACAGGGAGGATTCCTTTTCTTCCAGGTAATATCTTAGAGTTTCTATGGCCCATTTAATTGCCAGAGCTTCCTTGTCAACCACGGCATAGTTCTGTTCTTGGGGAAATCACTTTCTGCATATATATACAACTGGTCGTTATTTGCCACTGTCATCGATTTGTGATAAAACGCCCCCAACGCCTAACCCTGATGCATCAGTCAGGAGAATAAAGGGTTGAGTATAGTCAGTACTGGCAAGCACTGGTTCGGAGTTGAGGGAATGCTTTAGGGCTTGAAAGGCCTCAAGCACTACTTGGGAGGGTTGCTTCAATTCTTGTTCTGTTTCTCAGGATTTCTTAAAGAGATCCGTTAAAGGGGCCACTAGCTGGGAAAAACAGGGGATAAATCGTCAGTAATAACCGAGGAGGCTCAGAAAAGCACGTAGATCTCTGGTGGATCTTTCATCCGCTGTTACCCAAGGCACTGATTACCGACTGTAAGTGTCATAAGTGTAGATCCCATGAAGAGCTATAGATTACAATGTAGTCTATATAAGCAGCAGCTTACTTTCTGTGGGGTTTCAGGATGGTATTCATCATTTGTTGTAATGTTGCTAGAGCTCCATGGAGCCCGAAAGGTAACACCGTGAAATGGTATAAACCACCTGGGATGGAGAAAGCAGGATTCTCCTTGCCTTGTTCTCTTAAAGGGACTTGCCAATACCCTATACATAAATCTAAGGTACTTATGTATTTCACCTCCCCCAGTTTTTCTATCATTTTGTCCACTCTGGGGAGAGGATAAGTATCAAATTTGTAGATCTTATTGACTTCTCTGAAATTGATACAAAAGCGAACTGACCCATCGGGTTTTGGTACTAAGGCAATCGGCAAATTCCATTTGCTAAGGAAAGGTTTGATGACCCCCATCTGCAGCATTTATTTTACCTCTTTCTCTATGACCTCTCGGTGGGCTTCTGGGATGCAGTACGGTCTCAAACGCACTTTCTTCCTTGGAAGGGTATTTACCGGCTGGTCTAGTGCAGCAGTTCTGCCAGGAACAAGGGAGAACACCTCCTATAAGGGTTGTAAGTGTCAAAACCACGGGAACTCCTCAGGATCCGATCGATGCTCAAAGGGGTCCACCTCTCGACATCCCCAACTCCAACACCTGAGTTACAGAGTTTTGGGGCGATCAAGTGAGGGAAAGGAATTTTAGGGTGGGAACAGACGGGAAAGGGAAACCTGTAACCAAAAAAACACATCAATTAATACATGCCTAAAATCATAGCTACTCTCAAAAGGTCTCACTAGAGGGGAACTAGTACCTGTAACACAAGCTCCACCGGCCTCAGTGTTTCTTTTGGACCTCACTACCTCAGGCACGATTCATCTCGCACAGGAGGAGGATACACCTACAACACAAAGCACACAGGTTATTCCACATTCACCACTCCTTCAGGCCCTTATAAAATACCTCCCACTACTCGTACATACCCTTGTTGTTCAATTCCCTTCTTTAAATAACATATGAGCCAAAACAAACAGAAATGCCACCAGCATAGATAGAAGGGTGGAAGTCTCTGCTCCAAAGAAAGGTACGACTTTCAAGTCCCGAGGGTTTTCATTAACCCATGCAGTCTCGGAACAAAGAATCAAGCCAATTGCCTCATTCGCCAGATCCTGGGAATTCCTAATCCACTTTTACGATATAGGATCCAGTATAGCACTCTCCTTCTTAAATATTTAAGGCATCCAAAGAAAGAAAAAAGCACCCTCAGCAAGAACTGCCAAAAGCGGTTAAAGTAAAACGTTATGAACGGGAGCGCGTTCAACTTCTACCCAGCGCTCCACACGCCCGAGATACTCTGTTGCTTCAATAGCTGATGAAGCCTCGACACAGTCTTACCCGGAACAGCTGTAGGCAGCCTCGAAGCCCCTCTCTTAGCAACACCTCCCTCGGCGCTCGCAAACAGGACACTGCAGACTCCGGTTTGGAAAGAAACCGCAAGTCTGCCACAGAACGAGGAACGGACGGCAGCCGTGGGGGTCGATTAGATCCGCTCCTTACTTCAGGACGGACGGGTTCTCTCCACACCTGATGCCTCCCCTCGGATCCAGAATTACGCACGCTACGTGATGCGTGCTCCTGCTTCATATAGCATGTTACTCCTCCCACCATGGCATTCTGTGAAATGCAGTCCACCGGAAATAAAACAGGAAAACAGCCCGTAGAGCAGGCGCACAGGGTCATACCCTGACAGTAAGTGGGCTTAGATTTCGTGATTCATGTGTACAGGGAGGTCTAGATCAGCACATAGAGAATACAAGGGTGTTTCCTCATGAGTTATGTTATGTTATGTTAATTAGTTTATAAAGCGCACAGCTGCCCCATCAAAGGGGCGTCCCGGCGCTAATACAGAGTCTGAGAAGGCAAGAGCTAGGCTGTGGGGAACAGGTAAGTTTTAATGGCCTTTCGGAAAGATAGCAAGCAGTCTATACGGCGAGTCTGTACTGGAAGGGAATTCCACAGCTTGGCAGCCAAACAACGAAAAGACCTGCCCCCAGCCCTGATACGTTTCACTCGTGGGACAGTGGCCAAAAATTGTTCCGCGGAACGTAGCTGGCGAGCAGGGACATAGGGGACCAACAAATTGGATAATATCTCCGGGGAAGAGAACTTGAGAATTTTAAAAGCCAGACATAATGTCTTGAATTCGATCCTCTTGGAGATAGGGAGCCAGTGGAGGCGGCGTAGAGCGCCTGACATAGAACATTTTCTAGGAGTCTGAGCAGAGCTCGAGCGGCTGCGTTCTGGACACGTTGGAGACGGTTTACTTCGGCCTTGTTGGCACCTAACAGTAAAACGTTGGCGTAATCAAGTCTTGATAGAATAGTCGCCTGGACTATCAATTGACGTGTAGCTGGGTCGAAAAACCCCAGAATAGGCCTCAGCCCCCATAGGAGACCGAAGCAGGTGCCGGCGACCTTCTTAGTGTGATCCTGGAATCCAAGAGTGGAGTCGAGCCAGATCCCTAGATTCTTAACCAACAGCTTAGGTGTTGGGGCGTGGCCCAAGGATGCCGGCCACCACTGTGTACTCCAAAGCCCCTTATCATTCCCCACCAATAGCACCTCAGATTTGTTGGCGTTGAGCTGAAGGCAGTTTGTGGTCATCCAGCGTGCAACCGCCTCTAGACCATTCCGGAACTGTATAGCGTCCTGACTCTGGTCATCAGAGAGGGCTACCACCAGCTGAGTATCATCAGCATAAGAGACCATGGTCAAGCCATGGTCCCGCGCTACTCCTGCCAGGGGTTGGACATAGAGATTAAACAAAGTAGGGCTCAACGCCGAGCCCTGGGGAACCCCCTGTTTGATGGAGTGGGCATGAGAGAGGAAGGGGGGGGCGGAGACCTGAAAAGATCTGTCGGACAGAAAAGACCGAAACCATTCCAGTGCCGAGCCGACTACCCCTGCTTCCTCTAAACGGTGCAGGAGGATCTGATGGGAGACCGTGTCAAACGCGGCACTGAGGTCAAGCAGTATCAGAGCCGCCGTTTGACCCTCATCCAGAATGGTCCGCAGGTGTTCACTCACTGCTAGTAATGCTGTCTCGGTACTATGACCGGAGCGGAAACCATTCTGGGAGCGGTCTAAGATACCGCTGTTGGTCAAGAAGTCCGAAAGAACTTTATTAGTATGAGCCTCCGCGATCTTAGCAACCCAAGGCAAAAGAGAAATAGGTCGAAAATTCTCCGGCTTAGTAGGGTCCAATGAGGGTTTTTTCAGCAGTGGGATCACCCTAGCCTGCTTCCATGCCAGAGGGACCATTGCTGTAACAAAAGAAGAGTTAATCGACTGGCATAGGGGCGAGAGAAGTATAGATAGACAATCTCTAAATTGGGCAGGCCTCATTGGGTCCAGAGGGGAACCAGATTTAACCTTAGTGCTTAATATAAGAAGCTCATCCTGAGATATAGGGGGAATTGATACCAGGGTAGCAGTCGGCCAAGATGCTAATGGGGCCACAGGGTCCGGGAGGCACATGAGTGGATCCTAACAGGACGGGTACGGGTCCCTCCCAAATGTTAGAAGGTTTATGTGATAGATCTGGTATACTTTTTTTCGGGGTTCATCTCAATATGATAAGTGACAGGAATCACTTGTTCCAACGCTTTATATGGACCTTGCCACTGACCCAAAAGCTTGTTCTCTGAGGAGGGCATCATTAAGAGGACCATATCCCCAATGACTAAGGTCCAGGTCTACGCCTTTTTATCATAATTGGATTTTTGGGACTGGCGGCCGTTCTCCAGATCGGTTCCCACTATGCTTCTGATTTGCCCTAAGTGGGTTTGAAGACTAGTAGCATACTCCAAAAGGGGCTATGTCTCATTCTTCTCTTGTTTGCATTCCCCTCTCGTCATGTCCAACTAGGAACGGGGTTCACGGCCAAAGAGTAACTCGAAGGAAGAAAACCCTGTGTTCTTCTGAACTTTACATCAGATTGTGAAAAGATCCAGAGGTAACATATGTTCCCACTTCCTGGTTTCTAAATCCAGTAATTTTTTTATGGTGCTCTTGAGGATAGCATTGTATCTTTCAACGAGGCCGTCCGTCTGGGGGTGATAAGCAGTGGTGCATATTTGTCAAATGCCCAATTGCTGACATACTTGCTTCATCAGCCGGGAAACAAAGGGGTGTCCCCTGTTCAGTTAAGACTTCTTTCAGGAAACCCACTCTGGAAAATATGCTAATCATAGCTTTTGCTATGTGGTTTGTGTTAGGCTGCCGTAGGGCCACGTCTTCACTTTAACGCATAGTGTAGTCCACCATTACAAGAACATAAAAGCAGCCACTATGTGATGGGAGAAGGGGACCGATGATATCCATTCCTACTCTGGAGAATGACTCCTCAATCACCGGGAGGGGTAGCAAGGAAATCCTGGAGGGCCCATAACGACTATTCTTTTGTTATACGGGGCATTTCCTACAGTACGTCTTCACCTGTTGATATATGCCGGGCCAATAAAGTTTGTCTAGGATGGTTTTCTCTGTTTTTCTCTGCTAAAGCGTCCACCCAATAAATGGCTATGAGCCAGAAACAACACATTCTCTCTAAAGGAAGCGGGTATTAATAGCTGTTGGGGTTTGGATTTCCCTCCCTTCCTATACAATAACCACTCCTTAGGAAAAAATTGGGGACCTACTTTCTCAGTGCCTTCCTACTCAGAAGCGGTGTTCCAGGCTTCTTTAAACATGGGGTCTTCTCGCTGGGGTGCCCTGAAATTCCGTTCAGAGTTCCATATATAGTCATCGGTACCCAGAGGCAACACAATCCGTGATGATCTCTTCTCATCTTTGTTTTCCTACTCTTTCATGCTTTTGGGATAGGCCACTCATGAGTCACCTTCCTTCCATGTTTCCTGGACCAGGGTTTCCAGGTTGGGATAGTCATTCCCCACAATCAATGGATCTGGCAATTTAGGAATGAGTCCCACCCTCAGCGGAACAACAGGGTCTCTGTCATGGGATACAATGTTTGGTCCCCATGGACTCATTGGATGTTCACCATTCCTGTTGGTTTTGTTATTCCCCCTGAGATTAATTGAGGGCGCATAACTCTCTGAAGACATCAGGTGTCCTCCAATTCTGAAACAGTTTTGCCATTCACTTTATCTGACAATGATATGGTGGTCGAGCCTCAGTTGTTGTACAATAGAGCAACCTAACCAAGATGACCTCCATAGGCTCTTCCTTTTGGGGACAGTGTCAAACAATATGTCTGAATCCTCCTCAATAAAAACACTGCAGTCCAGGGGTTATGGGTTTAGGCGCAGGACCAGGTAGAAATGTCATGGCCTCAGGCTTCTAGGGTAACCCTGGTCAATTTGGCTTCACTGAACCGGGGCCAGTGTTCCTCCAGCTGCTTTCCTCATGACCTTTCTGGAGCTCATGGGCTCGGTTAAAGGTGCTGGCGATTTCAATGGCTCTGTCTAATGTCAGCTGCGTATGTTGCCGTACCTATTTCTGGACCAGGGGATGAAGAGAAGCAAGGTATTGTTCTAAGTATATCTTTTCAAGGATCTCTTCTTTCGAGGCAGTGAGGGGTTTAAGCCAGCGGGCAGTCATATCCTTAATACGATAGAATAGGGCCTGGGGAGTTTCCTGTGGCCCCTCCTTAATCTGTCGCAACCTCACCCTATATGTTACCTCATCCACCCACAGTCTCTCAAGAATGTTCCTCTTAATCTCAACATAGGGAGTAGTTCCTTGGGGATTAGAGACCTGATAGGTAGTTTGTAGATCACCAGACAGCCAGGGACCCAAATATTGACCCCATTTGTCTACAGGCCATGCCGCTACTTGGGCCATCCGCTCAAAATTGTTAAAGAAAAAGTCGGGGTCTTCTCCACCACCATATTTCTCTAGGGCCACCACCGGCAAGGCAGTGTGGCCTCTTTGTTGACCCAGAACATCCGCCAATCTCCCTATGGCTGTGTCCTGGGACTGTGATTGACTGGTCAGGGCCTGATGGAGGTACTCTTTCTCTTCAGCAGCCGAGTTTAGGAAGTGTTCCATTGCCTTCTCCAGCTTCTCTTGGTTCTCTGCCATACGGGTAACTACAGCCACCATATCGCCAGATCCCACTTCTGACACCATATGTAGGACAGCTGGGAGGATATAAGAACGCATAGGCTGCGTAGGTTTCTGACTTTTGATATTTATTTACTTCACAGAGGTAGGCTGGTAAATTTCCTCATCTTAGGGTGGTCCTAGGATTAACAGTCTCTTCCTTTAGTAAGATGGGGCTGATGCTGGACTCTCCCTTCTTCCCTTTAGGTGTCCCCAAAAGGATGGCGCTGCCAGGGCCCTCTTGAAAGAAAGAGCTGTAAGTATGAGGTTCGTATTTTTTTCCTTCTATTTTTCTAACTCGTCACCTCACCCGTGATATTACACAGGACAGTGATTATAGTGTCTGTTCTCACAGGGTCTGAAACCACTCCTTTTCCGACCTTTCCTATGAGTAAGTCGGGGTTGGGTTCCTTTAGGGTGCCCGTGAATTCTTAGTCCACCTTAAATCAGGGCAGACTCCCCCCAAGAAGATTGCTAATTAGATCTTCAGCTTTACTGACCCTGTCACTTGCTGAGTAAGTGGTAATGCTTTACCTGAGTGAATGAAGACAAACAAAACAATTGTGCTCATTTCTCACGATCCAACACGTGAATCAAAACAAGTGTGTCTTAAACATAAGTGCCTGTTACGTTAATACTGAACATGCAGGGGAAGAGGCAGCTAATTTTACACACACACAGCATGAGTCTCCCCACCCCTCCTCTTTCCCACGAATCACTCACCACTAACGTCCCAACTCTCCGGAGTTGCAGCGGACCAACCAGTGTCCACTCTTTGGTCCATGTCTCTGGGGACTCGTCAAGACTGTTGGCAATTTGGTCTCCACTTCCTTTTCTTCCGGCATTCTGTGGTAGGATTCCTTTTTTTTGGCGAGACTCTTACCGTCGCTTCTTTGCCCGATACTGCTGACTGTGACGTTTTGTCCCCTCCTTCAGCCCATTCAGATTAGTTTACAGCTATTGGAGCCCTGCCCACCTGTTCCGGGATAGTGGTCCTTTGTTAATGTTAGTGAGCCTCTTTAGGTCCGGCCCGGTTGAACCCTGCATCTCTCTCTCTTTCCCCACAGGCACGTCGGCGGTGAGGCAAGATGACAGAGCAGATCCCGGGGTTCAATCCAGGTAAGAAAGGGGGTTCATGGGCATTTCTTTACATTTCCCAAACATATTTGGAATTATGAACTGTACATTAAGTTTGGGCGCTTTATTACCCAAAGATTGAGAGGACGTACATGCACAAGAAGAAATGTCAAGTGAGGAATTGACATTGCAATCAGTTACTCCACTGCCAACTGCAAAAGAAGGAAACAGTGAGCCACAATCAGAAAATCCCTCAAACTTGGTCTTATCAACACATTTTTAACTTCCGTCTTAATCCATGAATGATTGAGATAAGTGCGAGGAACATAGCAGAAGGAGAAAACCCCGTGATCAAATTAGGAGAGGAAAGATATGACTAAATTTTCTCAGTTACAAATTTTTTAACATCAACCTTAGTAGCCAAAGCTGCCTGCACCGCCTCAACAATGACTCTGTTGAACCTTCCAACAAGAACATTCATGTTCGACAAATACAGAGATGTCTTCCTATGAAAAATCCCATTGTCTTTAAAAAACTTTTACAATTTTGAGGAAGTAAATTATTTGCCATTGTGGGTAACAATACTACAAGGCAGCCCTTCCTTAAGAAGACACTACCGAGTTATAGGTTGATCTCAACCCATCTTGAAAAATAAACAAGAACAAAAGCATAAACTTTACCTTGAGAAAAATTGTCATATGGGCCCATGATATCCAAGGCCAACTTATCGCAAGGCTTGTGAGGAAAATCTGTGCGAATGGCATCAACTTTATTTGTGATAAGAGATTTGTCTGAGTTAAGACTTATGTAACACTGCTTAATGTATCCAGAAATTTGAGAATCCATATAAGGCCACCAAAATACCTCTCTAACCCGTTTCATGGTAAGGATCTCACCCAAATGTCCTGCATGGCCCAATTTAATAATAGTACAGCAAATATTATTCGGGGGAATAACGTACTCCTCCTTCATGACAACATCACTAGTAACAGAAATGGAATCTATAACCTTCCAAAAAACGTGTATGGTAGGAGTAAACAGATTCTCACAAGGCAAACCCTTTTTGCTGAAATCTATCACTTTCACCAAATCTTCATCAGCCTCAAACGCACCAACACACAAGGCTAAAACATCCTCTAAAGACACAACCACACATTCCTAGATAAATTCAGACTTATTTTCAGCTCCTGAAATTGGGTAATCTGGATAAACAATCTGCTATAGCATTGCAAGAACCTGGAATATATTCAGCAGGAAAAGTATTATTCATACATATTGGACTAAATTCTGAGTAAAAGAGCAGAGGCCTTGCCAGTACCATTGCTTTTGAGTAAAGCTAATAAAGGCTTATGATCGGTTTAAATGTGAACCCTTTTCTCCACAGATAAGTTTTAAAATGTTCAACAGCCCATGCGCGTGCCAAGACTTCTCTTTCAATGGTGGAATATCTGTGTTCAGAGCAAGATAGGGGTCTTGAAGCAAAGGCCACAGTTTTCTTACTCCCTTGACTGTTTTTATTCAACATGGCTCATAGACCGTCCACACTGGCATCAACATGCAAAGCGCACTGTAACTTGTGGTAGAAAGGAAACACATGTGAGGCATTGAGAATGGATGCTCATCAAAAGCAAATTAATGTTCCTTTGTCCAGATAAACATTTCTCCCTTCTAGAGTAGGTTCCTCAAAGGAGAAGCTATTTGGGAAAACCTTGGGGAAAAATTAACTTGCATTTTTTCCATTTATAACATCATCTCCTTATCATGTAAAATTTGTAAAAAGTTCCACAATCTTGAAATATGCAATTCATCTGTCAGTATAAACCAAGATGACAAGCTGAAACATCATAACACCTTCAATACCCTTAAACAGAGAAAGCATGAGCTTTTGGAAGACAGATGCAGCCAAAGCCAATCCAAAGGGAATCCTCATATATCTAAATGCCCCGTTTGGTGTGATGAATCTTGTTAAATGTCTGCACCCCTCTTCCAACCCGATTTGATGATATGCAGATTTAAGATCTAAAGAGGTGAAAAATCTTGCTCCTTCAAATTCCACAGTAATTTGTTTGTTAAAAGGCCTTAAATCCGTACACAGTTTTTCAACAAGCCAGATTTTTTCTTCACTAAAACTATTGGGAAACCCACTCTGATGCATCAACTGCTTCTTTCACTCCCTCTTCTTGTAACTACTGGCATAACAAACTAAGCTCGTTGTTAGCATTAAGGGGTACATCTCTAAGCTTGTGTCTAACTGGATATGCTCAGACCTTAAACTCAATTATATGAGAGAATCCCTTAACAACTCCCATCTCCTTGCAAGATACATCCTTGTACTGAGAACTAACACTCTCAATACCTTGAGGTATAGTCATACAATAAACCGGCAAATCAGCTGATAGATCCAGTATCAGTCCTAATTTTCCTTGGTACCTTCAACCTAGACATGCTGACCATTTTTAGCCACATATATATTTTTCCTAAAATAGCGCAAGAAGAAAATGAAATAGAAGCCACAAAATAACCCACAATGTTAATGGTTGAATTCCTATAACCATTTGTTTCCTCTTGTTTATTTCTGTATTTATTTTCCTTAGGTTAAGCAATGTTAGCAATGTTGTTTTGTTATGTAGCATGTTGTTATTTGATTCTTCTACTTGTTCAGGTTCTGTTATGCTTCATGCGTTTCTGCAGAGGCCACATTCTAGAATTGTTTGCACTTACCTGCCCTATCAGTTAGGAGTTGGCTGCTCAGCTGTACAGTTGGTTGTCCGCTGCCAGGGACCTTTGAATGAATAAACATATCTTGTTTCTTAAATTCTCCTCTGAATCTTCTTCATTTGGGTGACGAGGGCCTGGTCCCCAGCTGTGCTCTTCACAGTGGATTAGCAGCCACATAGCCTGTGTTCCTTCACTGGATTTCGCCTCTGGTTTCTCAGATCTCCTCTGTGTCAGATCTTCATTTGTCCTGGTCTGAAAACAACACAAGATGTATATGCCGCTTTCCCAGTTCGCCTCCAAGTTGCTGGTCTGTATTCATAAGTCTCCCGCTGCTGCGACCCCATCCTACTCCGTAACTGCCTCTCCTGCACTTCTCCTGCAACAATCCTCACGTCACTTGCAGTCATGAACCTTTCAGCTCTTGCATGCGCTAATATGCAGCCTTCCTGCTCAGCAACCTTTTGGTGCATTTTCTTGCCTGGAGTCACTGTTTTGGGATCCTTCCGGCTTTGTGGCTTTCTTGGGCAGCAATCCTTTGGTACTTGTACTAGCTTAGAGCCATCCGGCGCCTACGTGATCAACATGCTGCCATTTTGGGATCCTTCTGATTTTCCCTCAACTCTTACAGTTATAAGCTCTCCATAATTAAGCTTTTCGTTTGTCTCAACTCCCCGATCCTTGCATATTGTGCACTACTTTATTCTTTCTTTTTCTTCTCAAGTTGGACTGCAGATATTTTTCTTGTACTTTCGCTTTCTACAGTGTTAACATGCAGCAGTCTTGCAATTCATTTACTGCTGCAAGAAAGGTTTATTGTTGAATACCATGCACAGAAGATATTTGATCACTTACCTGAAGTACTTGCTCCTGTCGTGTAGTTCCTACTAATCCGTAGGATCTGCGCATTGTTTAGACAACATAAACTAAGGGCTTGGTATCTAGACTGGTTCCAGGCACCCCTCCAGGATATGCTGGCCTATAGACCAGCTAGCTGACAGTGCCACCACAAGCCCCCCTAACCTGAGTGAATGGACTCTGGCAACCACTGAACATGACAACCCTGATTCCTCAGGAATCGTGGAAACAGTACTGAACCTTTTGCTTAGTCACTCATACTCACTTATTCTCAGAGAAGTATACTGAATACACAGTGGGACGTTTTCAATATATTTATTGAACCAACGTTATTCTTGTATAAAATACGTGTGCTGCAATGATTAGGAGACAGAAGCAAATAAAAGAGATTACAAGCACCAAAAGAGTGAACAGTAGACATATTTCTACCATGGTGCTGCAATGAATATATGCGGGCATATATGCATAATATGGAAATCTAACGTACTCCTATGATGCGGACCCTACTCTGATTGTACCTAGAGTGTGTATGGGTGTAGAGCCAAGAATCCCCCCAAGGGACGATCCAACCCCATTACCTGATCGGATAGAGTGAAGGACCCCATCTTGGTTTCGAGTTGCAAACCCCTCACGGAATCTCAGACCGGTGCGTGGTGGATTCTCAGCATGCATGGACCTTCAGTGTCAGCGTAAGTTCCTCCTCTACCAATCTATCGGGATGCCTATTATTTATAATAAAAAGCAGCCTTCGCTATGTGCACGTTAGATTAGTGATGTTATTAATATGTAGATAGCGGTGTCGCCTCGTGGATGAAGATAGGACGTCTTTTGTACCTAGTGCATAGAGAGGCCTAGTGCATGATGTTCAAGGCATCGTGATAATGTTGTGCGAAGCTGGATGTGTAAACAAAGTAGTTTCAGAGAAACTAATCCAACATTGTCGTGCATGTAAATGTGTGCAAAGGTTCACTGTTGAAATGTTATTTTCTAGGGCAATGTAAGAAATAGGCTGCTTCGCTAGATGGGCCTATTTTGGGAATATAACACCCACTCCTCATCCTAAGGGTCGATATATAAAAGCTATCTAAAAAAGCCAGCATATCATAAAAATGTATAAAAGGAAAAACTACTCTGAGCATCATCTAAAAGCAGACTTCCCTTTAAAATATTCATTAAAAGCCTTAAAGTGATTACTCTGTTTGAAATCCTAAGCACTCCGAAAGCCATGGTACCTAGAAAAATAAAAATAAAACAAAACTGTTTTGGACGAATTTTGTTTATAAAAACAAGCCGAATTGTTCCCTCACGAAAAACGGCCAATTATTTCATGCATTCCGAGTGGCAGACACAACATTGCTGTTGTCTATAACCGCAGATGACGATACCAGAGGTGCACCTCGAAGCAGATTTATGGAGCAAAGGTGATTCCATCCAATTTCCACAACTGCCGCTGAGGAAGAGACTGCATCCTATATGCATATCGCAGAGCCGTTGTCCAAGTCACCAGGAGCTGAAGCATCCCAGGGTGGCTCAAGAAATGCATTAATCAGCAATGGAAAACGCTGGAGACAACAATACCCATGGGCCGTTAATGGATCCAGCAGTACATCAATGTACAATGGCGCAACCAATTGTGATCCTAGGCATATGTCCAATACGCATTCGTGGCCACAAAGTAGGCAGTAGAATACAGGTTGTATGCAGTTAAGCTAAACAGGCCTGAAGGACAAGAACAAGTGCTCATACAGTTCCCAAAGTCAAAGTGTGTCAAACGTGTGAACCATGTGCTCATGCCACGTAGCACAAGCAGTGCTGTCTCCATTCTGAATCAAACTGGGATGTCCATTGAGGAGCAAAAAAATTAAAATCAGTATTCCTGCCAAAAGTAGCAGGACAAGTGGGACCCCTCCAAACATGCTTCCCAGCACGGAGTGTATAAATGATGGAATAACTCTGAAAATTGTCTGAAAGGTGCTAACCAGTCCATAGCCGATACAGTTAAAAAAATGCACCATTCCTTTAGTATCAGAAATGTTAAAGATACGATGGACTAGCTCCCCAAAATGCAGCTGGAAGTTAGTGTGGAGTAGTGTCTGTACCTCAGACTAGCACCTTGCAACCTGGAGATCAAACGTCTCTCTGGCCGAAGTTAAGGCCACATCCTGTTGAAAATGCATGGCTTTCAGTCTGCTTAGGGAATCAAAGCATATGTTGGAAACATTTATCGAAGGCCACAGCGCTGCCTCCCTAATTGTGCGGGCAGGTGGAAACAGGACTTGTGTACAAAATGTGACGAAGGAATTAACCGTCACCAGATAAGCGATGCCCGGTTCCATTCCATAGCAACTTTGATCATTCAGCATCAAGTAGCTCCCATTTGAGAGCAGTTTGAAAAGTGGACGCATCACGGCAGCTGGGGAACTCTTCAGATAACAGGACAAGTTTGCAACAGAAGCATTGCATGCCCCATGAAGAGAAATGTCTTTACAAACCAAGGACCCGCTTAAGGCTTCCCCACAGTCGGAACCACTAAGAAAAACATCTGTGTCCCCTTTCCTCCATTTAAACCTGAACGGTAATTCCCAATACTCATGCACATAACCTTCCCCTAGCGCTTCGTATCTGCCTTCCTGTTGGTATTGGAGACAATATTGGAATTGGAAAGTCGTTACCGGGAGGGTGATATAACCATGGAAAATCCAGTATATGGATGGTGTCTCTGCCACGGTAAAAGGTAATCGGTCTAATTTTTCAATGTGCAACATGGTGTATTTTGCGTCTCTGTGTGCCATAGTTATCTGTCTTTCCGTCAGATCATATTCAGAAAACAGGCTGGTAGTGTTGATGTAACGCCACGGAACGTGGCCAGAACGTAGTGTTTGTAACGTCCAGCTCAGTATTACGATTGATCGTAATTGTGACTGTCCATGTTGTAAAATAG
The DNA here is from genome assembly GCA_963921515.1 of Calotriton arnoldi. Lineage (NCBI taxonomy): Eukaryota > Metazoa > Chordata > Amphibia > Caudata > Salamandridae > Calotriton > Calotriton arnoldi. The sequence continues at coordinate 542,115 of CAWUFW010009920.1, read as the reverse complement.
ACATGTCCTGCTGAATTATGTCGATTGTAGAAGACACAATGTTGCCCAGTGAATACATTCTGGATGATAATGTGGTCATACCGTTGTCAACCACAGCCAAAGCCTTTTCCATATTAACCCTGTCGATCTTGCGCAATCTCTCTGCAGCTTCCTGCGGAGAAATCTTCCATAGCTCATTGTATATTCCATACAAGAAGCACTTTTGACGTGGGTTTCTGGGACTCAGTAAAAAATCCCTCGATCCAGGTCATCAGAAAGAAGGGACAAGTGTTGTTTCACCTGGGAAAGTGTTGAGGTCTTTAGCCAATCTAGGCATATCTTCCCAACACTATATGATGTCACCACCCCTGCGTGTTCTGTTTGTACATAGCGTAGGTCAGGCCTGTTGATCTTAAACCCTCCTGAGTTACCCAGGAATCTAGACTGACATTTATTTGTGTCTAGGGGCCAAATCAAGCAACCCTGCTGATCGGGGTCTGATGTGTTGTATGATCCATTGTGGAGCATGCATCTAACGAATTCTCACAATACCTCGTTTATTGTTGCCAATGTTCAAAATGGGCAAATGTGGGAATGCGAGGTATGTTCAAATCTTTCGCCTTAGCAAAATCAAGACAAGAAGTCTGTTGCACTGTTTTATTCAGGAAAACCATTTGATGTGGTATGAGGCATGCTCTCAATAAGGCCTCTTGTCCCTGAACCTGCCAAACTCTTGTTCCACAGACAGATTTTATGTCTATCGTCTTTCCAGAAGTGGTAACCCTGTATAGACAGTTGGGAAATGAAGGCAGCAGAGTATATAAGCTTGGTGTTCGTGAGCATATTCTTCTTTGCTGGGTTAGGTGTGAGCCTATAGTAATAAGAAGGTGGGTCGGATGTGTCAAAACCAGAAAAATATGCAGACCTTTGTGCAAATGTTTTCGAAACTACCTATTGGTGGTGTAGGGCAGTGTTCCCATTGGGTGTAATTATAGACTGCATGTGGGATACTAGCTTTGTGTAAAAAATGGTGATCATAATGTTGATAACAGATCATGCCGCCAAAATTAGATGTACCATCATGCAATTCATCATTAGAAAATGCAGCTGATTGCTCTAGATCTGAAAGCAAATTATGCACAGTTTCAATGTACAGAGAATGTACTAGAGGCGATGATATCATTTAAAGAAATTGTAAACAAATATGGAATTTGCAAAAGTTCAGTAGGAACATATACATCATACAATACCCTGTCGTAAATTATTCCATCCAGAACTGGAACGGCTGTATTGTTCCGATACAAAAGGGGATGATGGACGGAACGTTTGAGCCAATCAAACACTCACCCCCAGTCAACTGATCTGGGTTTAATCCATCATCATTCTTTAGCTCACTCCACCACCCCAGTTCAGACATGGCCATATGCAAATCAGTCTGACCCTGTGCCTCATGGGAACAGTCCAGCCCGAACTGCCAAGCCATGTCTTCCCTGGACCGGAAACAAGCATCCTAGGACCGGTTTCTGGCATTCCAGCCGTCATCAGCCAGGCTTGCTTGAATCCAGTGGCAAAGTGAGCAAGGGACCCACGTCTGGGCATACCCCCGCCAACTTAGGGCGAACAAAGCGATACAAAAGGGGATGATGGACGGAACGTTTGAGCCAATCAAACACTCACCCCCAGTCAACTGATCTGGGTTTAATCCATCATCATTCTTTAGCTCACTCCACCACCCCAGTTCAGACATGGCCATATGCAAATCAGTCTGACCCTGTGCCTCATGGGAACAGTCCAGCCCGAACTGCCAAGCCATGTCTTCCCTGGACCGGAAACAAGCATCCTAGGACCGGTTTCTGGCATTCCAGCCGTCATCAGCCAGGCTTGCTTGAATCCAGTGGCAAAGTGAGCAAGGGACCCACGTCTGGGCATACCCCGCCAACTTAGGGCGAACAAAGCGATACAAAGGGGATGATGGACGGAGCGTTTGAGCCAATCAAACACTCACCCCCAGTCAACTGATCTGGGTTTAATCCATCATCATTCTTTAGCTCACTCCACCACCCCAGTTCAGACATGGCCATATGCAAATCAGTCTGACCCTGTGCCTCATGGGAACAGTCCAGCCCGAACTGCCAAGCCATGTCTTCCCTGGACCGGAAACAAGCATCCTAGGACCGGTTTCTGGCATTCCAGCCGTCATCAGCCAGGCTTGCTTGAATCCAGTGGCAAAGTGAGGAAGGGACCCACGTCTGGGCATACCCCCGCCAACTTAGGGCGAACAAAGCGATACAAAAGGGGATGATGGACGGAACGTTTGAGCCAATCAAACACTCACCCCAGTCAACTGATCTGGGTTTAATCCATCATCATTCTTTAGCTCACTCCACCACCCCAGTTCAGACATGGCCATATGCAAATCAGTCTGACCCTGTGCCTCATGGAACAGTCCAGCCCGAACTGCCAAGCCATGTCTTCCCTGGACCGGAAACAAGCATCCTAGGACCGGTTCCTGGCATTCCAGCCGTCATCAGCCAGGCTTGCTTGAATCCAGTGGCAAAGTGAGCAAGGGACCCACGTCTGGGCATACCCCGCCAACTTAGGGCGAACAAAGCGATACAAAAGGGGATGATGGACGGAACGTTTGAGCCAATCAAACACTCACCCCCAGTCAACTGATCTGGGTTTAATCCATCATCATTCTTTAGCTCACTCCACCACCCCAGTTCAGACATGGCCATATGCAAATCAGTCTGACCCTGTGCCTCATGGGAACAGTCCAGCCCGAACTGCCAAGCCATGTCTTCCCTGGACCGGAAACAAGCATCCTAGGACCGGTTTCTGGCATTCCAGCCGTCATCTGCTTGGCAGTTCGGGCTGGACTGTTCCCATGAGGCACAGGGTCAGACTGATTTGCATATGGCCATGTCTGAACTGGGGTGGTGGAGTGAGCTAAAGAATGATGATGGATTAAACCCAGATCAGTTGACTGGGGGTGAGTGTTTGATTGGCTCAAACGTTCCGTCCATCATCCCTTTGTATCGCTTTGTTCGCCCTAAGTTGGCGGGGTATGCCCAGACGTGGGTCCCTTCCTCACTTTGCCACTGGATTCAAGCAAGCCTGGCTGATGACGGCTGGAATGCCAGAAACCGGTCCTAGGATGCTTGTTTCCGGTCCAGGGAAGACATGGCTTGGCAGTTCGGGCTGGACTGTTCCCATGAGGCACAGGGTCAGACTGATTTGCATATGGCCATGTCTGAACTGGGGTGGTGGAGTGAGCTAAAGAATGATGATGGATTAAACCCAGATCAGTTGACTGGGGGTGAGTGTTTGATTGGCTCAAACGTTCCGTCCATCATCCCCTTTTGTATCGCTTGTTCGCCCTAAGTTGGCGGGGCTATGCCCAGACGTGGGTCCCTTGCTCACTTTGCCACTGGATTCAAGCAAGCCTGGCTGATGACGGCTGGAATGCCAGAAACCGGTCCTAGGATGCTTGTTTCCGGTCCAGGGAAGACATGGCTTGGCAGTTCGGGCTGGACTGTTCCCATGAGGCACAGGGTCAGACTGATTTGCATATGGCCATGTCTGAACTGGGGTGGTGGAGTGAGCTAAAGAATGATGATGGATTAAACCCAGATCAGTTGACTGGGGTGAGTGTTTGATTGGCTCAAACGTTCCGTCCATCATCCCCTTTGTATCGCTTTGTTCGCCCTAAGTTGGCGGGGGTATGCCCAGACGTGGGTCCCTTGCTCACTTTGCCACTGGATTCAAGCAAGCCTGGCTGATGACGGCTGGAATGCCAGAAACCGGTCCTAGGATGCTTGTTTCCGGTCCAGGGAAGACATGGCTTGGGAGTTCGGGCTGGACTGTTCCCATGAGGCACAGGGTCAGACTGATTTGCATATGGCCATGTCTGAACTGGGGTGGTGGAGTGAGCTAAAGAATGATGATGGATTAAACCCAGATCAGTTGACTGGGGGTGAGTGTTTGATTGGCTCAAACGTTCCGTCCATCATCCCCTTTTGTAACGGCTGTAATGTTCACCAGGGACAAGTCTCTTAGTTCACGGTGTGATGATGCTTGTGGTTTAAGAACCAAGTTCATGTGTTGGACTGCAGAGCGTTCTGGGAGATAGTATCCATTCAGAAGTAGAAAAAATAGAGTTACCAGACCAATCCATAGTGCCAGGAAAAGTAATCCAATTGTAACCCAGAGATGTATTCAGGGAGCAACAAGGTATGTCTTTTTTTAGCCAAAGATAGGGAGAATAAACTCGTAGCTTGAAAGTGAGTGGCGTTGTTGGCAATTCAGGTTCACTTGGATCCGATGAAAAGTCTTCATAATGCATGAAGTAGCCAGATGCCGTCCGGTCTATTTTTGGCAGCTCAGCAGGTTTTATAGAACCGGGAGATGACTTGATCTGTGCTGTATTCACATAGATGTCGTCGATTTGTCGAATTGAATTTTCTGTACTAGTTGATTGTACTGTTGTTTCAATAGGGAGAAGTATCATTTCATTGTTGTTTACTGCTTCTCTTTGAAAAGTGGAGTCTTCATTTCGTATTAAAGGTTCTAGATGAACTTCCTGCATGGTAGCGAGAGGAGATTGGCGGCTACCCAGGAGCCCACGCAGCCTACTGTTGAGAATCAGCCACATAGTGTGGTTTGATCAGATCGATGGAGACAAACCTTTTGTCTCGGCAACCGGTAAGAGGCAGAAGAAGTGCAATTCTGGTACCTTCAACAGCCAGGACAGGTACAGGCACTCTGTAAGATGGCCCAAATTCTTTCTTGTCCACTATTTTTTCTCTGACCAGGTCCCCAATCTTCAGGACCCAGGCAGGCCTTGCCGATACTGCTTTCACTTCACCAGTGGTGGGGCGTTTCACTTGGACGTTGCTTTTTGAAGCTGCAAATTCTTTCAGGTCCTGTAAAACATCTCAACGATCATTGAGGTCAAATTGAGTTTCAGCCGCCACTGTGCTGACATTATCGAGGTCTGGTACCCACATTCTCACCCCAGGAGCTCATAGGGTGTACAACCCCCCAGGGACTTTTTGGGGATATTATTAAGTGCCCACTGGACCCCGTACAGGTGATTGCCCCAACTGCCACCCGAGCCTAGTACCCTAGCTGTTAAGGATTGCTTTAAGTCCCGGTTCTTCCTATCAACAACCAAATTTCCCTTAGGATGGTAAGGGGAGGAGTACCACAAGGCCACACCCAAACTTCCTATGCTTCTTTGTAAACCCGAGAGCTAAACGCCGGACTCTGGTTGAAATGTTGTGTGCCAATTGTGTATGTCTTGATAAAGACTCCCAAATCCTTTATAACATTCAGGCGTCAGCCGAGCGCTGAGGCCAAACCCATAGGAATCTAGAGCATGAATCCACTGCCACCAAGATGTACTTGTAAGTCCCATCAGAGTGTAAAGGGTAAAAATAGACACATGCAAGGGGTTTGCCTGAGATCAATAAAGGTGATTGCGGTGGACGTGCTATGGTGAAGCCTTACATCTGCTGGCAGATGTCGCATTTGAGGACAAAGTCCTTGGTCTGTTTAGTGAGGCCTGGCCACCAGTAGCGCTGCACAGTAGTGAACCTGTAGCAGTAATCTCTGCATGAGCTGAACCCAGACCCTCATGTGCAGTTAGTATCAATCCCAATCTGCGATCAGTGTTTGGTATTACTGTATCCCCCACTCCTGGAATCTGAACATACGGAATGTTTTGTGCATCTAACTTGTAGGAGTACTTGAGTGGAAAGCCTTTCAGTGGTGCTGAGCTGTTGCGCGTGGCATTGAAAGCTATCAGAGTTGTTCCATCTATTCTCGTTCTAGGACGAGTGATTGCATCAATGGCAGCAGTACGAACTGTTGCCTTGGCAGCTTCATCCGCCATTGAATTCCTTTCAACATGAATGCCAACACGCTGATGACTCAATGTATGAATAACATGAGCCCGTGGCAGGCCTTCTTTCAGCTTTGCCACTTGTTCCCAAAGCATCTTGTGCTTGATTGTACAACCCCTGGAATTTCAAAACCCATTTTGACCCCAATAATGAAGGTATTTATTGTAAGACTGGACACAGTAAAATGAATCACACACGATAAGTGTGGGGAATTCACGATCCGTACTTTGTAGTGCCAGTATCAGAGCTTTTAATTCTGCCAGCTGCGCTGTACAATCCCCTAGGGAGTGTGTATGTATCTTTTCAGGAAGAAACCTTCCGTCTTGCATGCGCGCTTCTACTATTGCGCATGCTGCAGAATATTGCTATTTCATTCCTACAGCAGATTGAGCAGATCTATTGGTATAAATGATACATTCATATCGATCCAGAGGCATAACTTCATTAGGCAGTGGATATTCTATTTCGTACTGCAGGAATGCTTATGTTTGTAATGTAGCATCAAATCTGTAGTCTTCATCTGTTGCAATGAGAGAGTTAGCTCATTGAATCTATCTTGGATGTAGAGCTTTAGCATTTGGAATGCTTGCTTTAGTAACAGCCTCTAGAGCCGGTAATGGTGACAATTATGCTTTTTCCCTGAGCCAGCGCTCTCTCGCTCTCATTACAGCAGTCTGTACAGCTGTGAGAATTGTTTTAGTGGGTGCAAAACGCATTTCAGCGTTCGTGTACAAATGTGATTTGTACACTATAGGTGCTGTATCACCTTCATTTAAAGTGATATAGGTGTACCCGGTTGGCCCAGGAACAAGGCGGATTACCAGGTTAGTTGTGTTGACACGTGTGTAAATTCCTGGAAGTTATCATGTCAGCTTGTACGCAACGCAAAATATCAGTGTGTTCCTGTCTCCAGTGTTGCACTGAAAAATCAGGTCTAATTAAGTCGTAGAATGGTTTAATCCTTTCTGCATAATCCAAAATGTAAGTTCTGCCAAAATTCAAAAATCCTAAAATGGATTGTAGTCTCTTCAGAGTTGTTGGAGGTTGGAGCAATGCCCAATTTTCTAAAAAGTGTGTCGGCAGGCTTTTGCCTTTACTTGATAACTTGTATCCTAGAAACAGGACACTGAGGTGGGCTATTTTTGATTTCTTGAAATTAAATTTGTAGCCCAGGTAAGCAAACCCCATTATTATTTTGTTCACTCTAGCCAAATGTTCCATTAATTCATTGTCCATCAGATAAATATCATCTACATAGGACAATGCCTCTTCTTCAAAACTTTGAAGTAAGTCAGTTACTCTGGCTGAAAACAGCCCAGGGCTATTCTTATACCCTTGTGGTAAATGACAAAATTGCCGCTGAGGCACGAGCGCCGAAAATGCGGTCAAATATCTACTTCCAGGCACTATATTCTGGCAGAAAAAAACATTTGAGATGTCTAGTGTTGTTTTGTATTTCTTCCGCACAATGTTATTCATTAGCGCGCCACTATGTCCAATCTGTACTGCAAATGTGCATGTGGAAGCATTTAAATGTCTGTAATCTAATACTAGATGATATGAATTGTCAGGTTTCATTACTGGAAACAAAGGATTATTCATAGATGAGGTGCAATTCTCTATTACACCCTGGTACTCAAGTTGATCTAAGATCTCCCTGACTTGTTTCTTTGCTTCATGTTTAATTGGGTACTGTCTCTGTGGTTGAGGGATCGTTCTTAATGGGATCTTGTGATGAGGAGACTCATCATCCCACCCAACATGGTTGCGGTATAGAGCAGGCGCTAAAGTTGATGCCCACTCCTGCACGTATACATTTTTAACTGACTCTGATACGATGTCGGAGAAAGCAGGTAAAATTACTTTATCCCCCATTGGGCAATTCATTACGAACTCAGGTGGCCAATCCTTTTCAGCCAAAAGATTGTCGGAACCATATGTCAGGTCCTCTTAAAAGAGAACCTTCACCTGTTTTTGTATATCCCCTCTATTTGGAGCACTATTTTGTGTAAACGATGTGGGACACTTACTCTTGTATCAGGTGTTTCCACCATGATACAATCATTCAGTGCTACTACTTCCAGAAAATCGATCAGGTTCTGGCGAGCTATTGTGACTTCTGCCACGCTGTCCAGCATCGTCACTGCCCATTCCCCGTTCAGAAGCAGTGTCCTCAGCAGCCTGGGCATTTCTGATCTTAATCCCTGCTACCTTTTTATTTTTGAATTGAGGTTTTGTGGATTTTTGTTTATCTTCTTGTTTGATGATGTAGTCTGAAGTGCGATGTGTCTCCCGCTCAGCTTGACTCACTCTTCTGATCTTTGTTCTGACCGTCCTCCTCTCTCCGAAAGTTTCTCAGATTGCTCCTGAAAGGAACGAGAGGAATGTGTATCAGCATCCTGATATCTTTCAGATTTTCTAATATTATCACGGTTCCTGAGATTGTATCTCTTTTCAGTGTGTTCCTGTTGAGGAGACCCACTCCGTGATTGTTGTTTATTTTGTTTATTATCCCATTACTTTTTAGATGAATCAGGTGCTTGCTTAGAGTTATGCTTTTCAGAATAACCCTTAACCACTGGTTTCCCAGGTCTGGCTCCCAGATTATCTCTTCGCAGAGAAGCGTATGTTTCTTAGATAATCTAGGTAACTCCCGCTTCTGTTGTATAGGAGTGAATTCCCTCAGGTGTTGGCATATAGCCATTGCGGCTGCTTCTCCTTTTATGTTACTTAACATAATTGCAGAAACTTGGGCAAAATTGCCTATTAGTTTCATCCCTAAGTCCAGGGCGGGTTCTGCCCCGTACTCATTCTGTATTTGTTTCAATACATCTGGTATTAACGGTATTGAAGGGGCGCCATGAGTTCTGGTGTAAACGGCAGCGAAAACTGTACAAGTGGCACAATCTTCTATCGAGGGAGCCATCCCTATTGGCAAGCAAATTGTTCAAATTCTGTGTTTTTCCTGTGGACCCGTATGGGGAAAAACCGCTTCAAGCTGTGCTGTTTTTTGTTCTATCCAGAACGGTACTTGCTCCTGACTGGTGGGAATCTTTCCTATGATGGCATTCAGCGTTTGTAGGCTAACCCAGTATTTTGTACAGTGCGAACTAATCACCCCTAAGGGTCTCAAGGCGCTGGGGGCCGTCGGGAAGATTAAGCGAGCTATTGCCAAGAGTCATATGGTACTGGGCTGACCTGCCGCCGGCATCAGGGATCGAACCGTGAGCCCCATGTTCCAGAGTCAGCCACCCTGGCCGCTGTGCCACACCTCAGGTATGTGCTGATACCCGTAGTAGCCAATTGAGGTTGTGCAGCCTGAGCAGCCCTCACAGGTTGAACTATAAGTGTTCGCATTATGAACTGTGTAAGATTTCTGTCATTTTTTACTAAATCTTCATATAGTGTGTGCATTTCTGCCGCTGGTAAAGTGTGAATGTCTGGATGTGGTGTATACGAAGGTAAGACCGGTCATGTCGCTCCTTCTTTACTGAGCTGACTGAGCCTCACGTTTTCTACGGTGTGGGGTAGGGCACCTTTAAACCAATTTATATGCTCTTGGTAAGTTAACGGGACTTCTATGTCCACGTATGGAAAGTATTCATCTGGTGTCTCATCTTCAATGTAAGTGTGAAACCACGAAGGTAACATCTCCACCCGTTGCCGGGAGGCCATGTTGTAATAATTGCATATTAACTGCCTGTCTGCAATTTTCTGAAATATTTAGAGTAGCTACTTGTACTTCAACATCATCAGCTTGTTCAGTCATTGTTAAAAATTAAGAGTGTTGAGGCGGATTCCCTTTCCCACTATGGACGTCTCCAGTTTAATGGAGTAGGGGTCTCTGAGAAAGCACGACTGAACTACTCAGATTTGACCATTAAATAAGTGCTTAACCAACGTTGGTGGCGCCATGTCGTGTAGTTCCCACTAATCCATCGGATCTACGCATTGTTTGGACAGCATAAACTAAGGGCTTGGTGTTTAGACTGGTTCCAGACACCCCTGCAGGGTATGTTGGCCTATAGACCAGCTAGCTCAAAGTGCAACTACAAGCCCCCTAACCTTACCAGGGAGCGAATGGACTCTGGCAACCACTGAATGTGACAACCCTGATTCCTCAGGAATCATGGAAACAGTACAGAACCTTTCGCTAAGTCACTCATGCTCACTTACTCTCAGAGAAGTATACAGAATACACAGTGGGATGTTTTTAATATATTTATTGAACCAACGTTATTCTTGTATAAAATACACGTGCTGCAATGATTAGGAGAAAGAAGCAAATAAAAGAGATTACAAGCAGCGAAAGAGTGAACAGTAGATACATTTCTGCCATGGTGCTGAAGCAATGAATATATGCGGGTATATATGCATAATATGGCAATCTAACGTGCTCCTAACATGCGAACCCTACTCTGAGTGTACCTAGAGTGTGTATGGGTGTAGAGCCAAGAATCCCCCCAAAGGATGATCCAACCCCATTACCTGATCAGATATAGTGAAGGACCCCCTCTTGGTCTCGAGTTGGACACCGCTCACAGAATGTCACACCAGTGCATGGTGGATTCTCAGAATGCACGGACCTTCAGGGTCAGTGGAAATTGCTCCTCTACCAATCTATCTGGATGCCTATCTTTATTATTTATTTATAATAAAAAGCAGCCTTCGCGATGTGCGCGTTAGATTAGTGATGTTATGGGTATGTAGATAGCTCTGTCGCCTCTTGGATGAAGATAGGACAAGTTTTGTACCTAGTGCATAGAGAGGCCCAGTACATGATGTTCAAGGCATCGTGATAATGTTGTGCGAAGCTGGAAATGTAAACAAAGTAGTTTCATAGAAACCAATCTAACATTGTCGTGCATGTAAATGTGTGCAAAAGTTCCCAGTTGAAATGCTATTTTCTAGGGCAATGTAAAAAATAGGCTGTTTCGCTACATGGGCCTAACTCGGGAATATAACACTCCACAAGGCTTTAAGGATTATGATGAGTTTCAAGAAGCATTAGATAGAATGAAGTTGCATTTTGCCGTGGAACCTAATATAGTGATGCAATTTTATTATAACCATCAGTGGTCAATCAAGCCTATCTAGAATTATGTTGCATCACTTTGAATTTTAGCAGCTATTTGGGAGTTTGGCAATATAACTGTACAGTATATTCGTGATCAAGTGATCATGCATTGCCATAATAAAAATATTCAGGAGCAGTTGCTAAGACATAAAAATCTTTCACTTATGGAAGTTGGAGAAGTGCCCAAGGGCACAGAGTGATCTGTAAGATCGTTTGAAGTTCTAAATTAGGAAAAGGAGAGTCAATTTCAAGTTTGTCTTGTTCACAGTTTCAATAAAAATAAACCTAGTAAGGTGAGCAAGTTCAGCGTAAACAAATCCAGAAGTTTGCGATGTGGTTCTGGGATGCATTTTAACAAAGCTGTTTTTCCGGCTGACGCCTAGGAATCCTTCAGGTATGCAAAAGTGGGAGATTTCTCTAACGTCTACAAGTCTCAATGCAACATTAATACTATTCTGGAGAGCAAAGCGGATTCCCAAAATTATACTCAGGAAAAGGAAAATACAGTTTAGATGGTGAAGAGCCATGATATACTTTCGACTTCTGTTGACACTGACCCTTGTAAACCACCCAACTGTGAAGTTATGATTGATGGAGTCAAAACTGTGATGTTGATGGACTCTGAGTCACCATTTTCCTTAATATTTTTAAAAAATCAGTGTGTGGTATACTACACCCTGCCATTAGGGCTGTGAGGCCTGCTAGAGTGGTGACCTACCTATGCCACAGGCAGTGTGTGTGGGCATGGTACACAGGGATGTGTACCATGTTGACTTTTTCGTTTTGTCTGCACCGAAACACACCGTCTGCAATGGCAGTGTAGGTGAGGGGTCTCTGAGAGTGGGACAATACATGCTACAGCCCTTAGAGAGTCTCTCTGATCACAAGGCCCATGGTACCAGTGGTAGCTTTTACAAGGGACTCATATGTGGAGCAGAGGTGTGCCAATTGTGGAAACAAATGTACAGTTTTTGAAAAGAACATAGGCACTGGGAACCTGATTGGCAGGGACCTAGTGCACATTCAGTCAAAGTGCATCAGATATCAGGCAAAAAGTAGGGCGTAACCATGCAAAAAGGGGCACTTTCCTACAATACTTTAAAAAAAAGACCCCTATAATCAATACACACTCTGAGCTTCCACCCTGCCCCCCCTTTTCTTGGGAACAAAGAACAATGGAGATGAGATTGGCCATTGGGATGTACAAATAAATTCTATTTCCAGAAGTTCGTCCAGCTATTCCCAGAGGTGTTGATTTTCATGCTCGGTGAGAGCATAGATCCTACTACAAGGGAGTAGAGTTATTTGTCAAAAACATCAGCAAAGTCTTGATAAACCTCAGGTAAAAAAATAAACTTCACCCAAGGTGCACTAACTAAGTATTTGTTGAATTTTGACTTCCTGTAAACAGTGCTTTTAACAATAATAACACAGAAAGGTTAAACTTTCAGAAATCCAGTTCATACTAGGGTTATGTTAATATGCCAAAGGAATTCGGAGTATGGCTCAAAATTGTGGTGCAGTAATTAAATCAAATTATATCTGCTCTTTATGATCTCTAAACATTGTCATAGTCAGAACAACAGTCGGAGTGACTTCGGGATCCAACAAAATTTCTCTGCCGTCAGTTATGCAGATCATTTCTAACTTGGCTCTTTCAGTGATGGGAACTCCTAGTGTTTTTAGCAAAAGAGGTATCCATAAAATTTTCAGTCACCCTAGAATCTACTAATGCGTCAGCTGAAAACTTTTTATCGGGTGACCGCTCTAGTTCTACAGGAAAGTGGAAATGACACATGGAATCCTTAAGATTAGTGTTAGCAAGTTCTGTGAAGACCCTTCTTTGACGACTCCTTAAAACCTGTTCAACCGGAAGTTGAGTCTTAGCAGCTAATGGGCTCCGGCATTTTCCTCTTCCTCATTTGTGACAGGGACTGCCTTAGGTTTCCCTTTAGGTTTGTTTATGCAGTCTTTTAGTAAGTGACCGGCCTTGCCACAATAATGACAGAGTTTTTGATCCCTTCATCTCTGCTTTTCCTCTTTAGTGAATGCCCCTAGAATTCCCCCAATCTGCATGGGCTCACTTTTGCTACTACTTTTGGTTGAGGTTTCTTTTCCCTCTTTATCATTGCATTCTGATGATTCCTGCTACAATCTGACTTTTGTTCAAGCAAGTGGTGGTCCAATTTTACCACCAAATCGATTAGTTGCTCAAAATCTTAAGGAGGATTTAGAACTTGGCCAACAAATGGTTCTTCTTTCTTCAGACCATTCTGATTCGGCAACCAACTGATTAAAAGTGGTTAAATAGCTAATAAGACCCCTACTACCTTGTTTTAAATTTAACAATTCCGTATCCACAGATTGCATAAAGCTATGCTTATCGAAGAGTTTCATTATTTTCTCTGTAAAATTAATGTAATTATACAAAAGGGCCTTGCCCTTTCCACTAGTGGAATGGAGCATAAAGAAGCTGTGCACCTATAAAAGAGAAGATGAGGGCAGCCCGGGATTGAGCATCAGGAAAATAAGCAGGTCTTCAAATAAAGTGCAACTGCCACTAGTTTAAGAAGGTAGCAAACTTATCTAACCCTCCAAAGAAGCAAACCAGGGTGCTTAAGGGACCACATGAGGACTGATTACATGAACTACCAGTCCTAAACCTATGCTCCCACTTGCGCCCACACTTTCTTCTGGTTTGGCCTTGGAGTCAGTGTGAACAAATTGTCTTCCACTTTGATACGTACTAGAACTAGGTGGATTTTGTAAATCATCTCATCTTTATGACAATTGTTGTGTCTCTCCTATTGACTGTTGGAGAGCTTGATGTAAATCCCTGATGTCCTTTTGCATAGCTACTAATAAATTAACTACCTCAGATAAAGACAGATTCTGAGACTCCATCCCGCTTACACAGGATAGTATACATGGGCCTGTTATTCTGTAACAACTGAGCACTAGCCTGATAGGTTGTGTGGTTCCATAGGAGTGAGGTGGAGTCTAAGAAGAGAGTTCCCAACTCGTCCCAGAGACTGATACTTCTTGAGCGCAGTTCTGCACAGCAGACTAGATCACCCCACCAGGGGAATGGGATTTGAAGAGAGACAGAGGCGTCTTCTGGTCCGCCTGACCACTCAATCTGTAGATGTTTTTTCTGTTACTTCTTTCTGGTTGTTCTCATTACTGGTGTAGGGGGTGTTCATGCATGTTCCTACAAAAATTAAGGGATAAATGGGGTTTACTTGAAACTAAACTGCAATATCACATCCCAACATCCCTACTATCTTGTTCCCCCTAATCTTACCTCCTAATTCCCTTTTTCGCACTAGGGAGTTTGAATCCTTAATTTTCAGGAATTGGTTTTTCAATGATATTTTCTAAAAGGGAGAAAAAGTAGGTTATTACTTCTAATGTTCCCAAAGAACTTTTCTTATAGCACTTCCAAGGAGCCACCCAGTTAACTCATCCCTTAGGTTACCTGACTTCCAACGCAGGCTGTCTGCTCTAGTCTTTCCAGGATGACTATTGGTGAGTTGTCCTTGTTTTCTTTTCATTACTGGTTTTTGTTTTCACATCAAGATGCTCAATACAGCAATCGTAGGTCGAAAAACAAGAAGACCTCAATGGAGGCAGATCGCTGTGAAGTAGCAGGCAATAGAGTGGAAAAGCTCCTCTGAAGGCTAGAAATGACAGATGTCTCCTATGATTCGGGCGACATGTAAGTAAAAATAACAGATGTTACTTCTCAGATGGACGTGGGTTTTGTAAACAGCGATGTCCAAGATGGCCGCCATTCTTGAGAGAGCTAGATCTCTCAAGAGAACGCGGTCTCCAGGCTTTGCGTCACGTTGCACTGGACATCAATCAATCAAAAGATTTGTAAAGCGCACTACTTACCCGCGAGGGTCTCAAGGCGCTGAGGGAGAGGAGGGGGGGTGTTGCCGCTACTGGTCGATTAGCCAGGTCTTGAGTCGTCTCCTGAAGGTCAGCAGGTCTTGGGTCTGTCGTAGGTTGAGGGGAAGGGTGTTCCAGATCTTGGCGGTGCGGTGAGAGAAGGATCTTCCTCCGGTGGTGGTTCTCCGGATGCGCGGGACGGTGACCAGGGAGAGGTCGGCGGAGTGGAGTTGACGGTTGGGAACGTAGAAGGAGAGTCGACTGTTGAGGTAGGCTGGGCCGGTTTTGTGGAGTGCCTTGTGTGCGTGGATCAGGAGTTTGAAGGAGATTCTCTTGTCGACGGGGAGCCAGTGCAGGTTTTTCAGGTGGGGGGTGATGTGACTGTGGCGTGGAATGTCGAGGATCAGGCGTGCAGAGGCGTTTTGGATTCTTTGCAGTCGTTTGATGAGCTTGGTCGGGGCTCCTGCGTAGAGGGCGTTTCCGTAGTCGAGTCTGCTGCTGACGAGGGCCTGGGTGACTGTTCTTCTCGTGTCTGTCGGGATCCACCTGTAGATCTTGCGGAGCATGCGGAGGGTGTTGAAGCAGGAGGAGGAGACTGCGTTGACTTGCTTGGTCATGGTGAGCGTTGAGTCGAGGATGACTCCCAGGTTGCGTGCGTGGTCGGTTGGTGTCGGGGGTGCCCCTAGTGACGAGGGCCACCAGGAGTCGTCCCAGGCTGAAGGGTTGGAGCCGAGGATGAGGATCTCCGTCTCGTCTGTGTTCAGCTTAAGTCGGCTGCACTTCATCCAGTCGGCGACAGCTTTCATTCCTTCGTGGAGGTTGGATTTGGCGGTGAGGGGGTCCTTGGTGAGGGAGAGGATCAGTTGAGTGTCGTCGGCATAGGAGATTATGTTGAGGTCGTGCTGTCGGGCAATGCGTGCGAGTGGAGCCATGTAGATGTTGAACAGTGTTGGACTGAGGGAAGATCCCTGGGGTACGCCGCAGATGATCTCGGAGGCTTCGGATCGGAATGGGGGGAGGCGGACGCTCTGGGTTCTGCCGGAAAGGAAGGAGGTGGTCCAATCCAGGGCCTTGCCTCAAATCCCTGCGTCGTGGAGGCGTGTGCGTAGTGTGCAGTGGCAAACAGTGTCGAAGGCGGCGGAGAGGTCCAGGAGGATGAGGGCCGCCGTCTCGCCGTTGTCCAGCAGGATCCTGATGTCGTCTGTGGCGGCGATGAGGGCGGTCTCGGTGCTGTGGTTGTTGCGGAATCCTGACTGGGAGGGGTCCAGGATGCTGTTATCTTCGAGGTAGCGGGTGAGCTGTCTGTTGACGATCTTCTCGATGACCTTAGCTGGGAATAGAAACAGGGAGATGGGCCGGAAGTTCTTGAGGTCGCTCGGGTCCGCCTTGGGTTTTTTGAGTAGGACGTTGATCCCGGCGTGTTTCCAGCTCTCTGGGAAGGTCGCGGTCTCGAAGGAGAGGTTGATGACGTTGCGCAGGTGGGGTGCGATGGAGCTGCCGGCTTTGTTGAAGATGTGGTGTGGAAAAGGGTCTGATGGGGAGCCGGAGTGGATTGTGCCCATGGTCTTGATTGTGTCCTCGGTGTTCACGTTGACCCAGGCTGTCAGGGGGTCGTGGTCGATGGGGTCCGGCGGGTCTGATGTGCCGGGGCCTGTTGGGGTCGTCCGGGAGTCGAAGCTGTCGTGGATGTCGGCGATCTTGCGGTGGAAGAAGGTGGCGAGGGAATCACACAGGGCTTGCGACGGCGGGATGTCGTTGGCGTTGGAGCTGGGGTTGGAGAGTTCCTTCACGATGCTGAAGAGCTCCTTGCTGTTGTGTGCGTTGTTGTCGAGGCGGTCTTTGAAGGAGGTCCTCTTGGCGGACCTGATGAGGTGATGGTGGTTGCGGATGGCGTCTTTGTGGGCTGCGCGGCTGTCCGGCGTCTTCTCGCTGTGCCATTTGTTCTCCAGTTTCCGGCATGTGCGCTTGGATGCTAGGAGTTCCGGGGTGAACCAGCTGGCTCTCTTGCTGGTGTCTTTGTAGGTTGGTTTTTTCAGCGGGGCTAAGGTGTTGGCGCAGTCGTCCATCCATCATCTGAGATTGCGGGCGGCGGGGGCGGCGTCGGGATTGGAGGGGTCGGTGGGTGGGCTGAGTGCGAGGTTTGTCTGGAGTTGGTCTTCAGTGACTTTGCTCCAGCATCTGCGGGGGATCTGTAGGGTGCGGTGGTGTGCGGCGGGTTTCCGGAAGGTGAAGTGGATGCAGTGGTGGTCGGTCCAGGTGAGTTCGGAGGTGTGGCTGAAGGAGACGTGGGAGCTTGAGGAGAAGATAGCGTCGAGCGTGTGTCCGGCGATGTGGGTCGGCGTCGTGATGAGCTGTTTCAGTCCGAGGTTGGCGAGGTTGTCGATCAGGGTGGAGGAGTTGCTGTCGTTGTTGTTCTCCAGGTGAAAGTTCAGGTCTCCGAGGAGGATGTAGTCGGTGGAGGTCAGGGCGTGCGTGCTGATGAAGTCGGCAATGGAGTCGCTGAACTGGGGTCGGGGTCCGGGGGGTCTGTAGATGAGGGTGCCTCTTACGGTGGTGTTGGGATCCGTGTGGATCTGGAAGTGCATGTGTTCGGCGGTGCTGAGAGTGTCGTCAGTGCTGTTCGAGACCTTGATGGTGTCTTTGTGGACGATGGCGATTCCTCCTCCAATTCCGTTGGTGCGGTCTCTGCGGGTGATCTTGTAGCCGTCGGGGATGGCTATGGCGATGTCGGGTGCGGAGGATTCGTTCATCCAGGTCTCTGTCAGGAAGGCGACGTCCGGTGATGAGGTGTCGAGTAGGTCCCAGAGCTCGACGGCGTGTTTGCGTGCGGAGCGGGTGTTTAGTAGGATGCACCGGAGATGGTTGAGGTCCTTCTTGGCGGGAGTCTCGGGCTCTCCGAGGCAGGTGAAGCTGCAGTTCCGGCAGGTGAAGGGACCATGGGGGCACAGAACGAAAAACAGTCACAGCAGTGGGGGCACAGAACGGAAGGGCAAAACAGTGGAAAAACAGTGGGGGCACAAATATAGAGGGGAGAGACAGTAACACTGACGCTCACAAGGCAAGAACCTACCTACGGCCTACCACTGGCCACCAGGGATGAGGCGCAGGTGGTAGCCTGCGGGTGGAGGAGGGCCTCAGATCAGCAGCAGCAGGGAGCTGGACGCACAGGTGGCGCTGTGCGGATGGGGGGCGACCTACCCAGAGGTCAAGGGTCGCTCACCTCACCGCGCAGCGGCCGCCATATATGGGGAGGTGGGAGGGAGGAGCAGCTGGGAGGCGGGAGGCAGGGGCAGCGAGTGGTCAGCGAGGGGGGCGGGGCCGCAGGGGACACAGCGGCGGGAAACAGGAGGGCGAGGGGGTACAGAAATCAAAAAGGGCACAGAACGAAAAAACGGTGCACAGCAGTGGGGGCACAGAACGGAAGGGCAAAAACAGTGGAAAAACAGTGGGGGCACAGAACGAAAAACAGTCACAGCAGTGGGGGCACAGAACGGAAGGGCAAAAACAGTGGAAAAACAGTGGGGGCACAGAACGAAAAAACAGTCACAGCAGTGGGGGCACAGAACGGAAGGGCAAAAACAGTGGAAAAACAGTGGGGGCACAAATATAGAGGGGAGAGACAGTAATAGTGACGCTCACAAGGCAAGACATGGCCTGGTGCGTAGGCTTGGACCTGCCTCCTGTGCGTCAGGATGCACTAGACATGGCCAGCGCATCAGCACTATGTCTTCACCATGGGGAGCAGCCCTGACCATAAGTATTTGTTCTCTAGCTCTGATACACATTCAAGGTGGTTTCTTCAACTGCAGTGTAAACACATGTTCATCGGGATTATATAGTTCACACTGATACCAATGAATCACTTTCCCAAACGTCTACCACTACCTTAAATATAATATATTTTTCATGAAAATATCAACAACCTTTAAAGGAAAGGGGTGTCCTTCCCGTTGTTCAAATAGATTAGATTCTGAAAGTGCAAAAAAAAAAAAAAAATGGACTCCTGCAATGTATCCCTAAAACAGTACTTGAAGCTATTCAAGTTTGTTTCCAAATACAAATAAATTCCTGAGAATACCTTTCTGTATTCAGCTTTGACTTCAAAAAGCTTTCAAAAAGAAAAACACTCATAAAGTTCTTGGCTGCAGCAACAAAGTGTCTTGATTTCCAGGAAAGGACGCTCTCACCTACGAAGAAATTTATATTTAATATTTTCAAAATGGCAGTCAACATTTTCAAACATCATGAGAGTTCTGTGGCTCTGTGTGAAATGCAGTTTTCTGCATTTGCGCTCAGGCGTCTATGTGCATCCTCGTGAGATGTGGAGCCTTTTGCCAAGCCGCACAAATGTACTGAGTGCACTGCCAACGTTTCCTTCCCCAGAACGATCAGAGCACATTTGAGTTATGGGGTACTGCACTTGCACGCCTACCAAGAGTGGTTAGGTATGGGTGTGCCGCAGATCCGGACACAGCTGTGAGTCAGACTCAGAACAGATCTCTGAGTAAGTCTGCTTATTATCAAAGAGCAAAGCCCTGAGTTTGTATTTATTAGGAGCAGAATTCTGAGTGAGTTTTCCATTATTTGAAACAGAGTTATGAGGGAGATTGTGTTATTAGGATCAGCACTCTGGCATGAATTTGGGTACTATCAAAAACAGAGCTCTGACTTTTTATTATCGGAAGTAAAGCTCTGGCTATAATAAAGAAAAGAGCTCCGAGTTTGTATTATCAGGACCAGATCTCTGGTTGAGTCTTGGTATTTTCAAAAACAGAGCTCCAAGTTTATACTATTAGGAGTAGAGCTTTGGGTAAGTTTGTATTATTGGGGTAGATTACTAAGTGAGCCTGGTATTATCAAGTGTGGGCTTTGAGTGACTTTGCCTATTACAAAGGCTTGACCTCTTGGTGCCAAACATTTGGATAATATCAGCAACAAAGCTCTGAGGCACCCTGGTTATTATTAAAAGCAGATAGTAATTGAATGCACTAGAACTTAGTTGTAACACGGTAATGTTATATGTGGGCTGTAGGCCCTTTGATCAACGATTTTTAGGTTCTGTATTGAAGGGCCAAGTTCAACACCTGTCTTTCGTTTTATGTTATACGTTGTTCTATTGTAGGATTTTAATTAATTTGACAGTTATCTCCTTTTGTCTTAATGGTATATCCCTAAGGGATTCTAGATATATTTAACAAGAGATCTCTGAATGAATCCCAATATTATCAACAACAGTGCTGTGAGTGACTGTAATGCAGAATAAAGCAATTGTACAATATTATAGCAAACAAGAACAATGCCACATTATCCGCCGACACTATATAACGTTGCATACTGTCACCATATTAAGCCATCAAAAATAAACCAAACAGGTAGAATCTAAACAAATCTCATTCAGTGTAGCGGGATTTAGATTAACTATAAATAACTTCAGGTAACAAGGACAGCATGTTGAGATTCATATTTTAAGTACTGTCCAAAAACTCTTTATTTGGACAGAAAATCAAAGTGAGACCTTTATTCTTACGCAAATACTCTGATATACTACACTTCAGATCATTGTTCTGTGGCTGAGAATTCTCAAGGGCTTTATTACATTCCACAATACTGTTAGTGCCCCTTATTTCTTCACGCGAGAAAGCAAAAGACACACAAGTGATGGACAGATTGTAGAACAAATCAAAACATTCACCCCCAGTCAAGAGATCTGGGTTTCTTTTGCTCACCATACCACCCCAGTTTAGACCTGGCCATATGCAAATCAGTCTTGACCTTGTGCCTCATGGGAACGGTCCAGCCCGAACGGCCAAGCCAGCCCTCCCTGGACCGGAAACAAGCATCCTAGGACAAGTTTCGGGGTTTCACCCCTCATCAGCTAGGCTAGCTTGAATACAGTGGCACAGTGAGCCCGGGACCCACGTCTGGGCATACCGGGCGCACTTAGGGTGAGAAAGCAAAAGACACACACTGATGGACGGAATGTAGAACAAATCAAAACATTCACCCCCCGTCAAGAGATCTGGGTTAAATCCATAATTCTTTTCCTCACCATGCCACCCCAGTTGAGACCTGGCCATATGCAAATCAGTCTTGACCCTGTGCCTCATGGGAACAGTCCAGCCCGAACTGCCAAGTCAGGTCCTCCCTGGACCGGAAACAAGCATCCTAGGACCGGTTTTGGGGTTTCACCCCTCATCAGCCAGGATAGCTTGAATCCAGTTGCACAGTGAGCCCGGGACCCACGTCTGGGCATACCCGGCACACTTAGAGCAAGAAAGCAAAAGACACACACTGATGGACGGAATGTAGAACAAATCAAAACATTCACCCCCAGTCAAGAATTCTGGGTTAAATCCATCATTCTTTTGCTCACCATGCCACCCCAGTTTAGACCTGGCCATATGCAAATCAGTCTTGACCCTGTGCCTCATGGGAACAGTCCAGCCCGAAATGCCAAGCCAGGTCCTCCCTGGACTGGATACAAGCATCGTAGTACCGGTTTCAGGGTTTCACACCTCATCAGCCAGGATAGCTTGAATCCAGTGGCACAGTGAGCCCGGGACCCACGTCTGGGCATACCCGGCGCACTTAGGGTGAGAAAACAAAAGACACAATTGATGGATGGAATGTAGAACAAATCAAAACATTCACCCCCAGTCAGGGGATCTGGGTTAAATCCATCATTCTTTTGCTCACCATGCCACCCCAGTTTAGACCTAGCCATATGCAAATCAGTCTTGACCCTGTGCCTCATGGGAACAGTCCAGTCCGAACTGCCAAGCCAGGTCCTCCCTGGACCGGAAACAAGCATCCTAGGACAGGTTTCGGGGTTTCACCCCTCATCAGCCAGGATAGCTTGAATCCAGTGGCACAATGAGGCCAGGACCCAAGTCAAGGCATACCTGACGCACTTAGGGCGAGAAAGCAAAAGACACTCAATTGATGGACGGATTGTAGAACAAATCAAAACATTCACTCCCAGTCAGGAGATCTGGGTTAAATCCATCATTCTTTTGCTCACCATGCCACCCCAGTTTAGACCTGGCCATATGCAAATAAGTCTTGACCCTGTGCCTCATGGGAACAGTCCAGTCCGAACTGCCAAGCCAGGTCCTCCCTGGACCGGAAACAAGCATCCTAGGACCAGTTTCGGGGTTTCACCCCTCATCAGACAGGATAGCTTGAATCCAATGGCACAGTGATCCCGGGACCCACATCTGGGCATACCCGGCGCACTTAGGGCGAGAAAGCAAAAGACACACACTGATAGACGAATGTAGAACAAATCAAAACATACACCCCCAATCAAGAGATCTGGGTTAAATCAATCATTCTTTTGCTCACAATGCCACCCCAGTTAAGACCTGGCCATATGCAAATCAGTCTTGACCCTGTGTCTCATGGGAACAGTC
Source organism: Calotriton arnoldi (assembly GCA_963921515.1). Lineage (NCBI taxonomy): Eukaryota > Metazoa > Chordata > Amphibia > Caudata > Salamandridae > Calotriton > Calotriton arnoldi. The sequence continues at coordinate 519,847 of CAWUFW010009920.1, read as the reverse complement.
CAGCCCGAACTGCCAAGCCAGGTCCTCCCTGGAACGGAAACAAGCATCCTAGGACTGGTTTCGGGGTTTCACCCCTCATCAGCTAGGATAGCTTGAATCCAGTGGCACAGTGAGCCCGGGACCCACGTCTGGGCATACTGGCACACTTAGGGTGAGAAAGAAAAAGACACACACTTGATGGACGGAATGTAGAACAAATCAAAACATTCACCCCCAGTCAAGAGATCTGGGTTAAATCCATCATTCTTTCGATCACCATGCCACCCCAGTTTAGACATGGCCATATGCAAATCAGTCTTGACCCTGTGCCGCACGGGAACAGTCCAGCCCGAACTGCCAAGCCAGGTCCTCCCTGTAACGGAAACAAGCATCCTGGGACCGGTTTTGTGGTTTCACCCCTTATCAGCCTGGATAGCTTGAATCCAGTGGCACAGTGAGCCCGGGACTCACGTCTGGGCATACCCAGCGCACTTAGGACGAGTAAGCAAACGACACACAATTGATGGACGAAATGTAGAACAAATTAAAACATTCACCCTCAGTCAAGAGATCTGGGTTAAATCCATCATTCTTTTGCTCACCATGCCACCCCAGTTTAGACCTGGCCATATGCAAATCAGTCTTGACCCTGTGCCTGATGGGAACAGTCCACCCTGAACTGCCAAGCCAGGTACTACCTGGAGCATAAACAAGCATCCTAGGACCGGTTTTGGGGTTTCACCTCTCATCAGCCAGGATACTTTGAATAAAGTGGCTCAGTGAGCCCGGGACCCACGTCTGGGCATACACGGCGCACTTAGGGCGAGAAAGCAAACAACACACAATTGATGGCCGGAATGTAAAACAAATCAAAACATTCACCCCCAGTCAAGAGATCTGGGTTAAATCCATCATTCTTTTGCTCACCATGCCAACCCAGTTTAGACCTCGCCATATGCAAATCAGTCTTGACCCTGTGCCTCATGCGAACAGTCCAGCCCAAACTGCCAAGCCAGGTCCTCCCGGACCGGAAACAAGCATCCTAGGACCGGTTTGGGGGTTTCACCCCTCATCAGCCAGGATAGCTTGAATCCAGTGGCACAGTGAGACTGGGACCCAAATCTGGGCATACCCGGCGCACTTAGGGCGAGAAAGCAAAGGCACACACTGATGGACGGAATGTTGAACAAATCAAAACATTCACCCACAGTCAAGAGATCTGGGTTAAATCCATCATTCTTTTGCTCACAATGCCACCCCAGTTAAGACCTGGCCATATGCAAATCAGTCTTGACCCTGTGTCTCATGGGAACAGTCCAGCCCGAACTGCCAAGCCAGGTCCTCCCTGGAACGGAAACAAGCATCCTAGGACTGGTTTCGGGGTTTCACCCTCATCAGCTAGGATAGCTTGAATCCAGTGGCACAGTGAGCCCGGGACCCACGTCTGGGCATACTGGCACACTTAGGGTGAGAAAGAAAAAGACACACACTTGATGGACGGAATGTAGAACAAATCAAAACATTCACCCCCAGTCAAGAGATCTGGGTTAAATCCATCATTCTTTCGATCACCATGCCACCCCAGTTTAGACCTGGCCATATGCAAATCAGTCTTGACCCTGTGCCGCACGGGAACAGTCCAGCCCGAACTGCCAAGCCAGGTCCTCCCTGTAACGGAAACAAGCATCCTGGGACCGGTTTTGTGGTTTCACCCCTTATCAGCTAGGATAGCTTGAATCCAGTGGCACAGTGAGCCCGGGACTCACGTCTGGGCATACCCAGCGCACTTAGGACGAGTAAGCAAACGACACACAATTGATGGACGAAATGTAGAACAAATTAAAACATTCACCCTCAGTCAAGAGATCTGGGTTAAATCCATCATTCTTTTGCTCACCATGCCACCCCAGTTTAGACCTGGCCATATGCAAATCAGTCTTGACCCTGTGCCTGATGGGAACAGTCCACCCTGAACTGCCAAGCCAGGTACTACCTGGACCGTAAACAAGCATCCTAGGACCGGTTTTGGGGTTTCACCTCTCATCAGCCAGGATACTTTGAATAAAGTGGCTCAGTGAGCCCGGGACCCACGTCTGGGCATACACGGCGCACTTAGGGCGAGAAAGCAAACAACACACAATTGATGGCCGGAATGTAAAACAAATCAAAACATTCACCCCCAGTCAAGAGATCTGGGTTAAATCCATCATTCTTTTGCTCACCATGCCAACCCAGTTTAGACCTCGCCATATGCAAATCAGTCTTGACCCTGTGCCTCATGCGAACAGTCCAGCCCAAACTGCCAAGCCAGGTCCTCCCCGGACTGGAAACAAGCATCCTAGGACCGGTTTGGGGTTTTACCCTCATCAGCCAGGATAGCTTGAATCCAGTGGCACAGTGAGACTGGGACCCAAATCTGGGCATACCCAGCGCACTTAGGGCGAGAAAGCAAAAGACACACACTGATGGACGGAATGTTGAACAAATCAAAACATTCACCCACAGTCAAGAGATCTGGGTTAAATCCATCATTCTTTTGCTCACCATGCCACCCCAGTTTAGACCTGGCCATATGCAAATCAGTCTTGACCCTGTGCCTCATGGGAACAATCCAGCCCTAAATGCCAATCTAGGTCCTCCCTTGACTGGAAACAAGCATCCTAGGACTGGTTTCGGGGTTTCACCCCTCATCAGCCAGGATAGCTTGAATCTAGTGGCACAGTGAGCCCGGGACCCACGTCTGGGCATACCCGGCGCACTTAGGGTGAGAAAGCAAAAAGACACACAATTGATGGACGGAATGTAGAACAAATCAAAACATTCACCCCCAGTCAAGAGATCTGGGTTAAATCCATCATTCTTTCGATCACCATGCCACCCCAGTTTAGACATGGCCATATGCAAATCAGTCTTGACCCTGTGCCGCACGGGAACAGTCCAGCCCGAACTGCCAAGCCAGGTCCTCCCTGTAACGGAAACAAGCATCCTGGGACCGGTTTTGTGGTTTCACCCCTTATCAGCCTGGATAGCTTGAATCCAGTGGCACAGTGAGCCCGGGACTCACGTCTGGGCATACCCAGCGCACTTAGGACGAGTAAGCAAACGACACACAATTGATGGACGAAATGTAGAACAAATTAAAACATTCACCCTCAGTCAAGAGATCTGGGTTAAATCCATCATTCTTTTGCTCACCATGCCACCCCAGTTTAGACCTGGCCATATGCAAATCAGTCTTGACCCTGTGCCTGATGGGAACAGTCCACCCTGAACTGCCAAGCCAGGTACTACCTGGAGCATAAACAAGCATCCTAGGACCGGTTTTGGGGTTTCACCTCTCATCAGCCAGGATACTTTGAATAAAGTGGCTCAGTGAGCCCGGGACCCACGTCTGGGCATACACGGCGCACTTAGGGCGAGAAAGCAAACAACACACAATTGATGGCCGGAATGTAAAACAAATCAAAACATTCACCCCCAGTCAAGAGATCTGGGTTAAATCCATCATTCTTTTGCTCACCATGCCAACCCAGTTTAGACCTCGCCATATGCAAATCAGTCTTGACCCTGTGCCTCATGCGAACAGTCCAGCCCAAACTGCCAAGCCAGGTCCTCCCCGGACCGGAAACAAGCATCCTAGGACCGGTTTGGGGGTTTCACCCCTCATCAGCCAGGATAGCTTGAATCCAGTGGCACAGTGAGACTGGGACCCAAATCTGGGCATACCCGGCGCACTTAGGGCGAGAAAGCAAAAGGCACACACTGATGGACGGAATGTTGAACAAATCAAAACATTCACCCACAGTCAAGAGATCTGGGTTAAATCCATCATTCTTTTGCTCACAATGCCACCCCAGTTAAGACCTGGCCATATGCAAATCAGTCTTGACCCTGTGTCTCATGGGAACAGTCCAGCCCGAACTGCCAAGCCAGGTCCTCCCTGGAACGGAAACAAGCATCCTAGGACTGGTTTCGGGGTTTCACCCCTCATCAGCTAGGATAGCTTGAATCCAGTGGCACAGTGAGCCCGGGACCCACGTCTGGGCATACTGGCACACTTAGGGTGAGAAAGAAAAAGACACACACTTGATGGACGGAATGTAGAACAAATCAAAACATTCACCCCCAGTCAAGAGATCTGGGTTAAATCCATCATTCTTTCGATCACCATGCCACCCCAGTTTAGACCTGGCCATATGCAAATCAGTCTTGACCCTGTGCCGCACGGGAACAGTCCAGCCCGAACTGCCAAGCCAGGTCCTCCCTGTAACGGAAACAAGCATCCTGGGACCGGTTTTGTGGTTTCACCCCTTATCAGCCAGGATAGCTTGAATCCAGTGGCACAGTGAGCCCGGGACTCACGTCTGGGCATACCCAGCGCACTTAGGACGAGTAAGCAAACGACACACAATTGATGGACGAAATGTAGAACAAATTAAAACATTCACCCTCAGTCAAGAGATCTGGGTTAAATCCATCATTCTTTTGCTCACCATGCCACCCCAGTTTAGACCTGGCCATATGCAAATCAGTCTTGACCCTGTGCCTGATGGGAACAGTCCACCCTGAACTGCCAAGCCAGGTACTACCTGGACCGTAAACAAGCATCCTAGGACCGGTTTTGGGGTTTCACCTCTCATCAGCCAGGATACTTTGAATAAAGTGGCTCAGTGAGCCCGGGACCCACGTCTGGGCATACACGGCGCACTTAGGGCGAGAAAGCAAACAACACACAATTGATGGCCGGAATGTAAAACAAATCAAAACATTCACCCCCAGTCAAGAGATCTGGGTTAAATCCATCATTCTTTTGCTCACCATGCCAACCCAGTTTAGACCTCGCCATATGCAAATCAGTCTTGACCCTGTGCCTCATGCGAACAGTCCAGCCCAAACTGCCAAGCCAGGTCCTCCCCGGACTGGAAACAAGCATCCTAGGACCGGTTTGGGGGTTTTACCCCTCATCAGCCAGGATAGCTTGAATCCAGTGGCACAGTGAGACTGGGACCCAAATCTGGGCATACCCAGCGCACTTAGGGCGAGAAAGCAAAAGACACACACTGATGGACGGAATGTTGAACAAATCAAAACATTCACCCACAGTCAAGAGATCTGGGTTAAATCCATCATTCTTTTGCTCACCATGCCACCCCAGTTTAGACCTGGCCATATGCAAATCAGTCTTGACCCTGTGCCTCATGGGAACAATCCAGCCCTAAATGCCAATCTAGGTCCTCCCTTGACTGGAAACAAGCATCCTAGGACTGGTTTCGGGGTTTCACCCCTCATCAGCCAGGATAGCTTGAATCTAGTGGCACAGTGAGCCCGGGACCCACGTCTGGGCATACCCGGCGCACTTAGGGTGAGAAAGCAAAAAGACACACAATTGATGGACGGAATGTAGAACAAATCAAAACATTCAACCCCAGTCAGGAGATCTGGGTTAAATCCATCATTCTCATGCTCTCCATGCCACCCCAGTTTAGACCTGGCCATATGCAAATCAGTCTTGACCCTGTGCCTCATGGGAACAGCCCAGCCCGGACTGCCAAGCCAGGTCCTCCCTGGACCGGAAACAAGCATCCTAGGACCAGTTTCGTGGTTTCACCCCTCATCAGCCAGGATAGCTTGAATGCAGCGGCACAGTGAGCCCGGGACCCAAGTCTGGGCATACCAGGCGCACTTAGGGCGAAAAAGCAAAAGACACACACTGATGGACGGAATGTTGAACAAATCACAACATTCAACCCCAGTCAAGAGATCTGGGTTAAATGCATGATTCTTTTGCTCACCATGCCACCCCAGTTTAGACCTGGCCATATGCAAATCAGTCTTGACCCTGTGCCTCATGGGAACAATTCAGCCCGAAATGCCAATCCAGGTCCTCCCTGGACTGGAAACAAGCATCCTAGGACTGGTTTCGGGGTTTCACCACTCATCAGCCAGAATAGCTTGAATCCAGTGGCACAGGGAGTCCGGGACCCACGTCTGGGCATACCCGGCGCACTTAGGGTGAGAAAGCAAAAGACACACAATTGATGGACGGAATGTAGAACAAATCAAAACATTCAACCCCAGTCAGGAGATCTGAGTTAAATCCATCATTCTTTTGCTCAACATGCCACCCCAGTTTAGACCTGGATATATGCAAATCAGTCTTGACCCTGTGCCTCATGGGAATAGTCCAGCCCGAAGTGCCAAGCCAGGTCCTCCCTGGACCAGAAACAAGCATCCTAGGACCGGTTTAGGGGTTTCACCCCTCATCAGCCAGGAGAGCTTGAATGCAGTGGCACAGTGAGCCCGGGACCCACATCTGGGCATACCCGGAGCACTTAGGGCGAGAAAGCAAAAGACACACATTGATGGACGGAATGTAGAACAAATCAAAACATTCACCCCCAGTCAAGAGATCTGGATTAAAGCCATCATTTTTTTGCTCACCATGTCAACCCAGTTTAGACCTGGCCATATGCAAATCAGTCTTGACCCTGTGCCTCATGGGAACAGTCCAGCCCGAAATGCCAAGCCAGGTCCTCCCTGGACCAGAAACAAGCAGCCTAGGACCGGTTTCAGGGTTTCACCCCTCATCAGACAGGATAGCTTGAATCCAATGGCACAGTGAGCCCGGGACCCACATCTGGGCATACCCGGCGCACTTAGGGCGAGAAAGCAAAAGACACACAATTGATGGACGGAATATAGAACAAATCAAAGCATTCACCCCCAGTCAAGAGATCTGGGTTAAATCCATCATTCTTTTGCTCACCATGCCACCCCAGTTTAGACCTGGCCATGTGCAAATCAGTCTTGACCCTGTGCCTCATGGGAACAGTCCAGCCTGAACTGCCAAGCCAGGTCCTCCCTGGACCGGAAACAAGCGTCCTAGGACCGATTTCGGGGTTTCACCCCTCATCAGCCAGGATAGCTTGAATCCAGTGGCTCAGTGAGCCAGGGACCCACGTCTGGGCATACCCGGCGCACTTAGGGTGAGTAAGCAAACGACTAACAATTGATGGACGAAATGTAGAACAATTCAAAACATTCACCCCCATTCAAGAAATCTGGGTTAAATCCATCATTCTTTTGCTCACCATGCCAGCCCAGTTTAGACCTGGCCATATGCAAATCAGTTTTGACCCTGTGCCTCATAGGAACAGTCCAGCCCGAACTGCCAAGTCAGGTCCTCCCTGGACCGGAAACAAGCATCCTAGGACTGGTTTCGGGGTTTCACCCCTCATCAGCCAGGATAGCTTGAATCCAGTGGCACAGTGAGCCCGGGTCCCACGTCTGGGCATACCCACACTTAGGGCGAGAAAGCAAAAGACACACACTGATGGACGGAATGTAGAACAAATCAAAACATTCACCCCCAGTCAAGAGATCTGGGTTAAATCCATCACTCTTTTGCTCACCATGCCACCCCAGTTTAGACCTGGCCATATGCAAATCAGTCTTGACCCTGTGCCTCATGGGAACAGTCCGGCCAGAACTGCCAAGCCAGGTCCTACCTAGACTGGAAACAAGCATCCTAGGACCGGTTTTGAGGTTTCACCCCTCATCAGCCAGGATAGCTTGAATCCAGTGGCTCAGTGAGCCTGGGACCCACGTCTGGACATACCCGGCGCACTTAGGACGAGAAAGCAAACGACAAACAATTGATGGACGGAATGTACAACAAATCAAAACATTCACCCCCAGTCAAGAGATCTGGGTTAAATACATTACTCTTTTGCTCACCATGCCACCCCAGTTTAGACCTAGCCATATGCAAATCAGTCTTGACCCTGTGCCTCATGGGAACAGTCCAGTCCGAACTGCCAAGCCAGGTCCTCCCTGGACCAGAAACAAGCATCCTAGGACCGGTTTCGGGGTTTCACCCCTCATCAGCCAGGATAGCTTGAATCCAGTGGCACAGTGAGCCCAGGACCCAAGTCAAGGCATACCTGGCGCACTTAGGGCGAGAAAGCAAAAGACACTCAATTGATGGACGGGTTGTAGAACAAATCAAAACATTCACCCCCAGTCAGGAGATCTGGGTTAAATCCATCATTCTTTTGCTCACCATGCCACCCCAGTTGAGACCTGGCCATATGCAAATCAGTCTTGACCCTGTGCCTCATGGGAACAATCCAGCCCGAAATGCCAAGCCAGGTCCTCCCTGGACTGGAAACAAGCATCCTAGGACCGGTTTTGGGGTTTCACCCCTCATTTGCCAGGATAGCTTGAATCCAGTGGCACAGTGAGCCCGGGACCCATGTCTGGGTATACCCGGCGCACTTAGGGCGAGAAAGCAAAAGACACACACTGATGGACGGACTGTAGAACAAATCAAAACATTCACCAGAGTCAAGAGATCTGGGTTAAATCCATCATTCTTTTGCTCACCATGACACCCTAGTTTAGACCTGGCCATATGCAAATCAGTCTTGACCCTGTGCCTCATGGGAACCGTCCAGTCCGAAATGCCAAGCCAGGTCCTCCCTGGACTGGAAACAAGCATCCTAGAAACGGTTTCAGGGATTCACCCCTCATCAGCCAGGATAGCTTGAATCCAGTGGCACAGTGAGCCCGGGACCCACGTCTTGGTCTACCCCGCGCACTTATGGTGAGAAAACAAAAGACACATAATTGATGGACGGAATGTAGAACAAATCAAAACATTCACCCCCAGTCAGGAGATCTGGGTTAAATCGATCATTCTTTTGCTCACCATGCCACCCCAGTTTAGACCTGGCCATATGCAAATCAGTCTTGACCCTGTGCCTCATGGGAACAGTCCAGACCGAACTGCCGGGCCAGATCCTTCCTGGACCGGAAACAAGCATCCTAGGACTGGATTCGGGGTTTCACCCCTCATCAGCCAGGACAGCTTGAATCCAGTGGCACAGTGAGCCCGGGACCCATTTCTAGGCATACCGGGTGCACTTAGGGCGAGAAAGCAAAAGACACACAATTGATGGACGGAATGTAGAACAAATCAAAACATTCACCCCCTGTAACGAGGTGGGCCCGTCGGGGGTACAAAACGTGGACAGTATAGAATGGTGGACCGTAAGTCCCGCCTCTCCACCTCTTATTTCTTCCCGGCAGGACTCCTGGACTACAGGTCCCAGAATTCCTTCCGTCCTGGAGGATTCCGTGGAGGACGACGAGACGGGGTGGGGGCTCCTGCAGAACGAAACTCCGCCCCATGACATCACACTCCCTGGACCCATAAGGACGCAGGAGACCCGGAAGAAGGTGTGTGTTAACACCGGCGACAGGACGGAGACGGTGTGGAAAGTGGTTCCAGCCTTGTACGGAGCGAGAAGCGGATTGCCGGGGGAGCAGGCGGAGCGAGAAGCAGAGCCAGCGAGAGACGGAAAAGTGCCAGGAGGCCAACGACCCCACGGATCGCCCAGCCACGCTCCAGGAGGTGCGTGGCTCTCCGAGGTACGCAAACGCTTCACGGGTTGGTACGGGAGGCGGGATAGCGTACCCCCTTAGACCAAGGAACTGCGTGTCCCTTCTCCTTTACTTCTATCGTTTCTCTGGGTATGCGGTATCACCCTTCACTCGAGCTCGCCCAAACAAGTGAGAATAAACACGAGTGAGTTGGTGTCCTATCACAACCCTTCCCTATCACTGCACACATAAGGAACCGATCCCTTACCCCCGTATTTCTTTCTTCTATGTTCCCGATCCATGGCCACGATATCCCCGAGGACTCAGCGCCAGTCAAGAAGGGAATCAATAAGAGTGGAGCGGAGTCCTGCCCGTACACCCATCCCGGGTCCCTACGTGACCAGAACATTGGCAACAAGAAAGAAACACCTGTCCATACCTATTAAACCCTCTTTATCACACCCTGGTGTCGCCTCTGATCCTTTGCCCACGCAACACCCCCAGTCAAGAGATCTGGGTTAAATCTATCATTCTATTGCTCACCATGCCACTCCAGTTTAGACCTGGCCATATGCAAATCAGACTTGACCCTGTGACTCATGGGAACAGTCCAGCCTGAACTGACAAGCCAAGTCCTACCTGGACCGGAAACTAGCATCCTAGGACTGGTTTCGGGGTTTCACCCCTCATCAGCCAGGATAGCTTGAATGCAGTGGCACAGTGAGCCCGGGACCCACGTCTGGGCATACCCGGCGCACTTATGGCGAGAAAGCAAAAGACAAACACTGATGGACGCAATGTTGAACAACTCAAAACATTCAACCCCAGTCAGGAGATCTGGGCTAAATCCATCATTCTTTTGCTCACCATGCCACCCCAGTTTAGACCTGGCCATATGCAAATCAGTCTTGATCCTGTGCCTCATGGAAATAGTCCAGCCCGAACTGCCAAGCCAGGTCCTCCCTGGACCGGAAACAAGGATCCTTGGACCGGTTTCGGGGTTTCACCCCTCATCAGCCAGGATAACTTGAATGCAGTGGCACAGTGAGCCCGGGACCCACGTCTGGGCATACCAGGCGCACTTAGGGCGAAAAAGCAAAAGACACACACTGATGGACGGAATGTTGAACAAATCAAAACATTCACCCACATCAAGAGATCTGGGTTAAATCCATCATTCTTTTGCTCACCATGCCTCCCCATTTTAGACCTGGCCATATGCAAATTAGTCTTGACCTTGTGCCTCATGGGAACAGTCCAGCCCGAACTGCCAAGCCAGGTCCTCCCTGGATGGGAAACAAGTGTCCTAGGACCGGTTTCGGGGTTTCACCCCTCATCAGCCAGGATAGCTTGAATGCAGTGGCACAGTGAGCCCGGGACCCACATCTGGGCATACCCGGAGCACTTAGGGCGAGAAAGCAAAAGACACACACTGATGGACGGAATGTAGAACAAATCAAAACATTCACCTTCAGTCAAGAGATCTGGATTAAATCCATCATTCTTTTGCTCACCATGTCAACCCAGTTTAGACCTGGCCATATGCAAATCAGTCTTGACCCTGTGCCTCATGGGAACAGTCCAGCCCGAAATGCCAAGCCAGGTCCTCCCTGAACCAGAAACAAGCAGCCTAGGACCGGTTTCAGGGTTTCACCCCTCATCAGACAGGATAGCTTGAATCCAATGGCACATTGAGCCCGGGACCCACATCTGGGCATACCCGGCGCACTTAGGGCGAGAAAGCAAAAGACACACAATTGATGGACGGAATATAGAACAAATCAAAGCATTCACCACCAGTCAAGAGATCTGGGTTAAATCCATCATTCTTTTGCTCACCATGCCACCCCAGTTTAGACCTGGCCATGTGCAAATCAGTCTTGACCCTGTGCCTCATGGGAACAGTCCAGCCTGAAATGCCAAGCCAGGTCCTCCCTGGACCGGAAACAAGCGTCCTAGGACCGATTTCGGGGTTTCACCCCTCATCAGCCAGGATAGCTTGAATCCAGTGGCTCAGTGAGCCCGGGACCCACATCTGGGCATACCCGGCGCTCTTAGGGTGAGTAAGCAAACGACTAACAATTGATGGACAAAATGTATAACAATTCAAAACATTCACCCCCATTCAAGAAATCTGGGTTAAATCCATCATTCTTTTGCTCACCATGCCACCCCAGTTTAGTCCTGGCCATATGCAAATCAGTTTTGACCCTGTGCCTCATAGGAACAGTCCAGCCCGAACTGCCAAGTCAGGTCCTCCCTGGACCGGAAACAAGCATCCTAGGACTGGTTTCGGGGTTTCACCCCTCATCAGCCAGGATAGCTTGAATCCAGTGGCTCAGTGAGTCCGGGACCCACGTCTGGGCATACGAGGCGCACTTAGGGCGAGAAAGCAAACGACAAACAATTGATGGACGGAATCTAGAACAAATCAAAACATTCACCCCCAGTCAAGAGATCTGGGTTAAATACATTATTCTTTTGCTCACCATGCCACCCCAGTTTAGACCTCGCCATATGCAAATCAGTCTTGACCCTGTGCCTCATGGGAACAGTCCAGCCCGAACTGCCAAGCCAGGTCCCTCCTGGACCGGAAACAAGCATCCTAGGACCGGTTTCGGGGTTTCACCCCTCATCAGCCAGGATAGCTTGAATCCAGTGGCACAGTGAGCCCGGGACCCACGTCTGGGCATACCCGGCGCACATAGGGTGAGAAAACAAAAGACACAATTGATGAATGGAATGTAGAACAAATCAAAACATTCACCCCCAGTCAGGGGATCTGGGTTAAATCTATCATTCTTTTGCTCAACATGCCACCCCAGTTTAGACCTAGCCATATGCAAATCAGTCTTGACCCTGTGCCTCATGGGAACAGTCCAGTTCGAACTGCCAAGCCAGGTCCTCCCTGGACCGGAAACAAGCATCCTAGGACCGGTTTCGGGGTTTCACCCCATATCAGCCAGGATAGCTTGAATCCAGTGGCACAGTGAGCCCAGGACCCAAGTCAAGGCATACCTGGCGCACTTAGGGCGAGAAAGCAAAAGATACTCAATTGATGGACGGATTGTAGAACAAATCAAAACATTCACCCCCAGTCAGGAGATCTGGGTTAAATCCATCATTCTTTTGCTCACCATGCCACCCCAGTTGAGACCTGGCCATATGCAAATCAGTCTTGACCCTGTGCCTCATGGGAACAATCCAGCCCGAAATGCCAAGCCAGGTCCTCCCTGGACTGGTAACAAGCGTCCTAGGACCGGTTTTGGGGTTTCACCCCTCATTTGCCAGGATAGCTTGACTCCAGTGGCACAGTGAGCCCGGGACCCATGTCTGGATATACCCGGCGCACTTAGGGCGAGAAAGCAAAAGACACACACTGATGGACGGAATGTAGAACAAATCAAAACATTCACCAGAGTCAAGAGATCTGGGTTAAATCCATCATTCTTTTGCTCACCATGCCACCCTAGTTTAGACCTGGCCATATGCAAATCAGTCTTGACCCTGTGCATCATGGGAACAGTCCAGTCCGACATGCCAAGCCAGGTCCTCCCTGGACTGGAAGCAAGCATCCTAGAAATGGTTTCAGGGATTCACCCCTCATCAGCCAGGATAGCTTGAATCCAGTGGCACAGTGAGCCCGGGACCCACGTCTTGGCCTACCCCGCGCACTTATGGTGAGAAAACAAAAGACACACAATTGATGGACGGAATGTAGAACAAATCAAAACATTCACCCCCAGTCAGGAGATCTGGGTTAAATCGATCATTCTTTTGCTCACCATGCCACCCCAGTTTAGACCTGGCCATATGCAAATCAGTCTTGACCCTGTGCCTCATGGGAACAGTCCAGCCCGAACTGCCGGGCCAGATCCTTCCTGGACCGGAAACAAGCATCCTAGGACCGGATTCGGGGTTTCACCCCTCATCAGCCAGGATAGCTTGAATCCAGTGGCACAGTGAGCCCGGGACCCATTTCTAGGCATACCGGGTGCACTTAGGGCGAGAAAGCAAAAGACACACAATTGATGGACGGAATGTAGAATAAATCAAAACATTCACCCCCAGTCAAGAGATCTGGGTTAAATCTATCATTCTATTGCTCACCATGCCACTCCAGTTAAGACCGGGCCATATGCAAATCAGCCTTGACCCTGTGTCTCATGGGAACGGTCCAGCCTGAACTGCCAAGCCAGGTCCTCCCTGTAACGGAAACAAGCATCCTAGGACCGGTTTTGTGGTTTCACCCTTTATCAGCCAGGATAGCTTGAATCCAGTGGCACAGTGAGCCCGGGACCCACGTCTGGGCATACTGGCGCACTTAGGGTGAGAAAGAAAAATACACACACTTGATGGACGGAATGTAGAACAAATCAAAACATTCACCCCCAGTCAAGAGATCTGGGTTAAATCCATCATTCTTTCGTTCACCATGCCACCCCAGTTTAGACCTGGCCATATGCAAATCAGCCTTGACCCTGTGCCTCATGGGAACAGTCCAACCCGAACTGCCAAGCCAGGTCCTCCCTGGACCGGAAACAAGCATCCTAGGACCGGTTTCGGGGTTTCACCCTCATCAGCCAGGATAGCTTGAATCCAGTGGCACAGTAAGACTGGGACCCACATCTGGGCATACCCGGCGCACTTAGGGCGAGAAAGCAAAAGACACACATTGATGGACGGAATGTTGAACAAATCAAAACATTCACCCCCAGTCAAGAGATCTGGGTTAAATCCATCATTGTTTTGCTCACCATGCCACCCCAGTTTAGACCTGGCCATATGCAAAACAGTCTTGACCCTGTGCCTCATGGGAACAATCCAGCCCTAAATGCCAATCTAGGTCCTCCCTGGACTGGAAACAAGCATCCTAGGACTGGTTTCGGGGTTTCACCCCTCATCAGCCAGGATAGCTTGAATGCAGTGGCACAGTGAGCCCGGGACCCACGTCTGGGCATACCCGGCGCACTTATGGCGAGAAAGCAAAAGACAAACACTGATGGACGGAATGTTGAACAAATCAAAACATTCACCCCAGTCAAGAGATCTGGGTTAAATCCATCATTCTTTTGCTCACCATGCCACCCCATTTTAGACCTGGCCATATGCAAATTAGTCTTGACCTTGTGCCTCATTGGAACAATCCAGCCCGAAATGCCAATCCAGGTCCTCCCTGGACTGGAAACAAGCATCCTAGGACTGGTTTTGGGGTTTCACCCACCATCAGCCAGGATAGCTTGAATCAAGTGGCACAGTGAGCCCGGTACCCACGTCTGGGCATACCCGGCGCTCTTAGGGTGAGAAAGCAAAAGACACACAATTGATGGACGGAATGTAGAACAAATCAGAACATTCAACCCCAGTCAGGAGATCTGGGTTAAATCCATCATTCTTTTGCTCACTATGCCACCCCAGTTTAGACCTGGCCAAATGCAAATCAGTCTGGACCCTGTGCCTCATAGGAACAGTCCAGCCCGAACTGCCAAGCCAGGTCCTCCCTGGACCGGAAACAAGCATCCTAGGACTGGTTTTGGGGTTTCACCCCTCATCAGCCAGGATAGCTTGAATGCAGTAGCACAGTGAGCCCAGGACCCACGTCTGGGCATACCCGGCGCACTTATGGCGAGAAAGCAAAGACACACTCTGATGGACGGAATGTTGAACAAATTAAAACATTCACCCCCAGTCAAGAGATCTGGGTTAAATCCATAATTCTTTTGCTCACCATGCCACCCCAGTTTAGACCTGGCCATATGCAAATCAGTCTTGACCCTGTGCCTCATGGGAACAATCCAGCCCGAAATGCCAATCCAGGTCCTCCCTGGACTGCAAACAAGCATCCTAGGACTGATTTCGGGGTTTCACCACTCATCAGCCAGGATAGCTTGAATCCAGTGGTACAGTGAGCCCGGGACCCACGTCTGGGCATACCCGGCGCACTTAGGGTGAGAAAGCAAAAGACACACAATTGATGGACGGAATGTAGAACAAATCAAAACATTCAACCCCAGTCAGGAGATCTGGGCTAAATCCATCATTCTTTTGCTCACCATGCCACCCCAGTTTAGACCTGGCCATATGCAAATCAGTCTTGATCCTGTGCCTCATGGGAATAGTTCAGCCCGAACTGCCAAGCCAGGTCCTCCCTGGACCGGAAACAAGGATCCTTGGACCGGTTTCGGGGTTTCACCCTCATCAGCCAGGATAGCATGAATGCAATGGCACAGTGAGCCCGGGACCCACGTCTGGGCATATCAGGCCCACTTAGGGCGAAAAAGCAAAAGACACACACTGATGGACGGAATGTTGAACAAATCAAAACATTCAGCCCCAGTCAAGAGATCTGGGTTAAATCCATCATTCTTTTGCTCACGATGCCACCACAGTTTAGACCTGGCCATATGCAAATCAGTCTTGACCCTGTGCCTCATGGGAACAATCCAGCCCGAAATGCCAATCCAGGTCCTCCCTGGACTGGAAACAAGCATCCTAGGACTGGTTTCGGGGTTTCACCCCTCATCAGCCAGGATAGCTTGAATCCAGTGGCACAGTGAGCCCGGGACCAACGTCTGGGCATACCTGGCGCACTTAGGGTCAGAAAGCAAAAGACACAGAATTGATGGACGGAATGTAGAACAAATCAAAACATTCAACCCCAGTCAGGAGATCTGGGTTAAATCCATCATTCTTTTGCTCACCATGCCACCCCAGTTTAGACCTGGCTATATGGAAATCAGTCTTGACCCTGTGCCTCATGGGAATAGTCCAGCCCGAACTGCCAAGCCAGGTCCTCCCTGGACCAGAAACAAGCATCCTAGGACCGGTTTAAGGGTTTCACCCCTCATCAGCCAGGATAGCTTGAATGCAGTGGCACAGTGAGCCCGGGACCCACATCTGGGCGTACCCGGAGCACTTAGGGCGAGAAAGCAAAAGACACACACTGATGGACGGAATGTAGAACAAATCAAAACATTCACCCCCAGTCAAGAGATCTGGATTAAATCCATCATTTTTTTGCTCACCATGTCAACCCAGTTTAGACCTGGCCATATGCAAATCAGCCTTGACCCTGTGCCTCATGGGAACAGTCCAGCCCGAAATGCAAGCCAGGTCCTCCCTGGACCAGAAACAAGCATCCTAGGACCGGTTTCAGGGTTTCACCCCTCATCAGACAGGATAGCTTGAATCCAATGGCACAGTGAGCCCGGGACCCACATCTGGGCATACCCGGCGCACTTAGGGCGAGAAAGCAAAAGACACACAATTGATGGACGGAATATAGAACAAATCAAAGCATTCACCCCCAGTCAAGAGATCTGGGTTAAATCCATCATTCTTTTGCTCACCATGCCACCCCAGTTTAGACCTGGCCATGTGCAAATCAGTCTTGACCCTGTGCCTCATGGGAACAGTCCAGCCTGAACTGCCAAGCCAGGTCCTCCCTGGACCGGAAACAAGCGTCCTAGGACCGATTTCGGGGTTTCACCCCTCATCAGCCAGGATAGCTTGAATCCAGTGGCTCAGTGAGCCCGGGACCCACGTCTGGGCATACCCGGCGCACTTAGGGCGAGTAAGCAAACGACTAACAATTGATGGACGAAATGTAGAACAAATCAAAACATTCACCCCCATTCAAGAAATCTGGGTTAAATCCATCATTCTTTTGCTCACCATGCCACCCCAGTTTAGACCTGGCCATATGCAAATCAGTTTTGACGCTGTGCCTCATAGGAACAGTCCAGCCCGAACTGCCAAGTCAGGTCCTCCATGGACCGGAAACAAGCATCCTAGGACTGGTTTCGGGGTTTCACCCCTCATCAGCCAGGATAGCTTGAATCCAGTGGCACAGTGAGCCCGTGACCCACGTCTGGGCATACCCGCACTTAGGGCGAGAAAGCAAAAGACACACACTGATGGACGGAATGTAGAACAAATCAAAACATTCACCCCCAGTCAAGAGATCTGGGTTAAATCCATCATTCTTTTGCTCACCATGCCACCCCAGTTTAGACCTGGCCATATGCAAATTAGTCTTGACCCTGTGCCTCATGGGAACAGTCCAGCCTGAACTGCCAAGCCAGGTCCTACCTAGACCGGAAACTAGCATCCTAGGACCGGTTTCAGGGTTTCACCACTCATCAGCCAGGATAGCTTGAATCCAGTGGCTCAGTGAGCCCGGGACCCACGTCTGGGCATACCCGGCGCACTTAGGGTGAGAAAGCAATAGACATACAATTGATGGACGGAATGCAGAACAAATCAAAACATTCACATCCAGTCAGGAGATCTGGGTTAAATCCATCATTCTTTTGCTCACCATGCCACCCCAGTTTAGACCTGGCCATATGCAAATCAGTCTTGACCCTGTGCCACATGGGAACAGTCCAGCCCGAACTGCCAAGCCAGGTCCTCCCTGGACCGGAAACAAGCGTCCTAGGACCGGTTTCGGGGTTTAACCCCTCATCAACCAGGATAGCTTGATTCCAGTGGCACAGTGAGCAAGGAACCCATGACTGGGCATACCCGGAGCACTTAGGGCGAGAAAGCAAAAGACACACACTGATGGACGGAATATAGAACAAATCAAAACATTCAACCCCAGTCAAGAGATCTGGGTTAAATCCATCATTCTTTTGCTCACCATGCCACCCCAGTTTAGACCTGGCCATATGCAAATCAGTCTTGACCCTGTGCCTCATGGGAACAGTCCAGCCCGAAATGCCAAGCCAGGTCCTCCCTGGACCGGAAACAAGCATCCTAGGACCGGTTTCGGGGTTTCACCCCTCATCAGCCAGGATAGCTTGAATCCAGTGGTTCAGTGAGCCCGGGACCCACGTCTGGGCATACCCGGCGCACTTAGGGCGAGTAAGCAAACGACTAACAATTGATGGACGAAATGTAGAACAAATTAAAACATTCACCCCATTCAAGAAATCTGGGTTAAATCCATCATTCTTTTGCTCACCATGCCACCCCAGTTTAGACCTGGCCATATGCAAATCAGTTTTGACCCTGTGCCTCATGGGAACAGTCCAGACTGAAGTGCCAAGCCAGGTCCTACCTAGACCGGAAACAAGCATCCTAGGACCGGTTTCGGGGTTTCACCCCTCATCAGCCAGGATAGCTTGAATCCAGTGGCTCAGTGAGCCCGGGACCCACGTCTGGGCATACCCAGCGCACTTAGGGCGAGAAAGCAAATGACAAACAATTGATGGACGGAATGTTGAACAAATCAAAACATTCACCCCAGTCAAGAGATCTGGGTTAAATCCATCATTCTTTTGCTCACCATGCCACCCCATTTTAGACCTGGCCATATGCAAATTAGTCTTGACCTTGTGCCTCATTGGAACAATCCAGCCCGAAATGCCAATCCAGGTCCTCCCTGGACTGGAAACAAGCATCCTAGGACTGGTTTTGGGGTTTCACCCACCATCAGCCAGGATAGCTTGAATCAAGTGGCACAGTGAGCCCGGTACCCACGTCTGGGCATACCCGGCGCTCTTAGGGTGAGAAAGCAAAAGACACACAATTGATGGACGGAATGTAGAACAAATCAGAACATTCAACCCCAGTCAGGAGATCTGGGTTAAATCCATCATTCTTTTGCTCACTATGCCACCCCAGTTTAGACCTGGCCAAATGCAAATCAGTCTGGACCCTGTGCCTCATAGGAACAGTCCAGCCCGAACTGCCAAGCCAGGTCCTCCCTGGACCGGAAACAAGCATCCTAGGACCGGTTTTGGGGTTTCACCCCTCATCAGCCAGGATAGCTTGAATGCAGTAGCACAGTGAGCCCAGGACCCACGTCTGGGCATACCCGGCGCACTTATGGCGAGAAAGCAAAAGACACACTCTGATGGACGGAATGTTGAACAAATTAAAACATTCACCCCCAGTCAAGAGATCTGGGTTAAATCCATAATTCTTTTGCTCACCATGCCACCCCAGTTTAGACCTGGCCATATGCAAATCAGTCTTGACCCTGTGCCTCATGGGAACAATCCAGCCCGAAATGCCAATCCAGGTCCTCCCTGGACTGCAAACAAGCATCCTAGGACTGATTTCGGGGTTTCACCCCTCATCAGCCAGGATAGCTTGAATCCAGTGCCACAGTGAGCCCGGGACCCACGTCTGGGCATACCCGGCGCACTTAGGGTGAGAAAGCAAAAGACACACAATTGATGGACGGAATGTAGAACAAATCAAAACATTCAACCCCAGTCAGGAGATCTGGGCTAAATCCATCATTCTTTTGCTCACCATGCCACCCCAGTTTAGACCTGGCCATATGCAAATCAGTCTTGATCCTGTGCCTCATGGGAATAGTTCAGCCCGAACTGCCAAGCCAGGTCCTCCCTGGACCGGAAACAAGGATCCTTGGACCGGTTTCGGGGTTTCACCCCTCATCAGCCAGGATAGCATGAATGCAATGGCACAGTGAGCCCGGGACCCACGTCTGGGCATATCAGGCCCACTTAGGGCGAAAAAGCAAAAGACACACACTGATGGACGGAATGTTGAACAAATCAAAACATTCAGCCCCAGTCAAGAGATCTGGGTTAAATCCATCATTCTTTTGCTCACGATGCCACCCCAGTTTAGACCTGGCCATATGCAAATCAGTCTTGACCCTGTGCCTCATGGGAACAATCCAGCCCGAAATGCCAATCCAGGTCCTCCCTGGACTGGAAACAAGCATCCTAGGACTGGTTTCGGGGTTTCACCCCTAATCAGCCAGGATAGCTTGAATCCAGTGGCACAGTGAGCCCGGGACCAACGTCTGGGCATACCTGGCGCACTTAGGGTCAGAAAGCAAAAGACACACAATTGATGGACGGAATGTAGAACAAATCAAAACATTCAACCCCAGTCAGGAGATCTGGGTTAAATCCATCATTCTTTTGCTCACCATGCCACCCCAGTTTAGACCTGGCTATATGGAAATCAGTCTTGACCCTGTGCCTCATGGGAATAGTCCAGCCCGAACTGCCAAGCCAGGTCCTCCCTGGACCAGAAACAAGCATCCTAGGACCGGTTTAAGGGTTTCACCCCTCATCAGCCAGGATAGCTTGAATGCAGTGGCACAGTGAGCCCGGGACCCACATCTGGGCATACCCGGAGCACTTAGGGCGAGAAAGCAAAAGACACACACTGATGTACGGAATGTAGAACAAATCAAAACATTCACCCCTAGTCAAGAGATCTGGATTAAATCCATCATTTTTTTGCTCACCATGTCAACCCAGTTTAGACCTGGCCATATGCAAATCAGTCTTGACCCTGTGCCTCATGGGAACAGTCCAGCCCGAAATGCCAAGCCAGGTCCTCCCTGGACCAGAAACAAGCATCCTAGGACCGGTTTCAGGGTTTCACCCCTCATCAGACAGGATAGCTTGAATCCAATGGCACAGTGAGCCCGGGACCCACATCTGGGCATACCCGGCGCACTTAGGGCGAGAAAGCAAAAGACACACAATTGATGGACGGAATATAGAACAAATCAAAGAATTACCCCCAGTCAAGATATCTGGGTTAAATCCATCATTCTTTTGCTCACCATGCCACCCCAGTTTAGACCTGGCCATGTGCAAATCAGTCTTGACCCTGTGCCTCATGGGAACAGTCCAGCCTGAACTGCCAAGCCAGGTCCTCCCTGGACCGGAAACAAGCATCCTAGGACCGATTTCGGGGTTTCACCCCTCATCAGCCAGGATAGCTTGAATCCAGTGGCTCAGTGAGCCCGGGACCCACGTCTGGGCATACCCGGCGCACTTAGGGCGAGTAAGCAAACGACTAACAATTGATGGACGAAATGTAGAACAAATCAAAACATTCACCCCCATTCAAGAAATCTGGGTTAAATCCATCATTCTTTTGCTCACCATGCCACCCCAGTTTAGACCTGGCCATATGCAAATCAGTCTTGACCCTGTGCCACATGGGAACAGTCCAGCCCGAACTGCCAAGCCAGGTCCTCCCTGGACCGGAAACAAGCGTCCTAGGACCGGTTTCGGGGTTTAACCCCTCATCAACCAGGATACCTTGATTCCAGTGGCACAGTGAGCAAGGGACCCATGACTGGGCATACCCGGAGCACTTAGGGCGAGAAAGCAAAAGACACACACTGATGGACGGAATATAGAACAAATCAAAACATTCAACCCCAGTCAAGAGATCTGGGTTAAATCCATCATTCTTTTGCTCACCATGCCACCCCAGTTTAGACCTGGCCATATGCAAATCAGTCTTGACCCTGTGCCTCATGGGAACAGTCCAGCCCGAAATGCCAAGCCAGGTCCTCCCTGGACCGGAAACAAGCATCCTAGGACCGGTTTCGGGGTTTCACCCCTCATCAGCCAGGATAGCTTGAATCCAGTGGTTCAGTGAGCCCGGGACCCACGTCTGGGCATACCCGGCGCACTTAGGGCGAGTAAGCAAACGACTAACAATTGATGGACGAAATGTAGAACAAATTAAAACATTCACCCCATTCAAGAAATCTGGGTTAAATCCATCATTCTTTTGCTCACCATGCCACCCCAGTTTAGACCTGGCCATATGCAAATCAGTTTTGACCCTGTGCCTCATGGGAACAGTCCAGACTGAAGTGCCAAGCCAGGTCCTACCTAGACCGGAAACAAGCATCCTAGGACCGGTTTCGGGGTTTCACCCCTCATCAGCCAGGATAGCTTGAATCCAGTGGCTCAGTGAGCCCGGGACCCACGTCTGGGCATACCCAGCGCACTTAGGGCGAGAAAGCAAACGACAAACAATTGATGGACGGAATGTAGAACAAATCAAAACATTCACCCCCAGTCAAGAGATCTGGATTAAATCCATTATTCTTTTGCTCACCATGCCACCCCAGTTTAGACCTCGCCATATGCAAATCAGTCTTGACCCTGTGCCTCATGGGAACAGTCCAGCCCGAACTGCCAAGCCAGGTCCTCCCTGGACCGGAAACAAGGATCCTTGGACCGGTTTCGGGGTTTCACCCCTCATCAGCCAGGATAACTTGAATGCAGTGGCACAGTGAGCCCGGGACCCACGTCTGGGCATACCAGGCGCACTTAGGGCGAAAAAGCAAAAGACACACACTGATGGACGGAATGTTGAACAAATCAAAACATTCACCCACATCAAGAGATCTGGGTTAAATCCATCATTCTTTTGCTCACCATGCCTCCCCATTTTAGACCTGGCCATATGCAAATTAGTCTTGACCTTGTGCCTCATGGGAACAGTCCAGCCCGAACTGCCAAGCCAGGTCCTCCCTGGATGGGAAACAAGTGTCCTAGGACCGGTTTCGGGGTTTCACCCCTCATCAGCCAGGATAGCTTGAATGCAGTGGCACAGTGAGCCCGGGACCCACATCTGGGCATACCCGGAGCACTTAGGGCGAGAAAGCAAAAGACACACACTGATGGACGGAATGTTGAACAAATCAAAACATTCACCCACATCAAGAGATCTGGGTTAAATCCATCATTCTTTTGCTCACCATGCCTCCCCATTTTAGACCTGGCCATATGCAAATTAGTCTTGACCTTGTGCCTCATGGGAACAGTCCAGACTGAAGTGCCAAGCCAGGTCCTACCTAGACCGGAAACAAGCATCCTAGGACCGGTTTCGGGGTTTCACCCCTCATCAGCCAGGATAGCTTGAATCCAGTGGCTCAGTGAGCCCGGGACCCACGTCTGGGCATACCCAGCGCACTTAGGGCGAGTAAGCAAACGACTAACAATTGATGGACGAAATGTAGAACAAATTAAAACATTCACCCCATTCAAGAAATCTGGGTTAAATCCATCATTCTTTTGCTCACCATGCCACCCCAGTTTAGACCTGGCCATATGCAAATCAGTTTTGACCCTGTGCCTCATGGGAACAGTCCAGACTGAAGTGCCAAGCCAGGTCCTTCCTGGACCGGAAACAAGCATCCTAGGACCGGTTTCGGGGTTTAACCCCTCATCAACCAGGATAGCTTGAATCCAGTGGCACAGTGAGCAAGGGACCCATGACTGGGCATACCCGGCACACTTAGCGCGAGAAAGCAAAAGACACACAATTGATGGACGGAATGTAGAACAAATCAAAACATTCACCCCCAGTCAAGAGATCTGGGTTAAATCCATCATTCTTTTGCTCACCATACTACCCCAGTTTAAAACCTGGCCATATGCAAATCAGTCTTGACCCTGTGCCTCATGGGAATAGTCCAGCCCGAACTGCCAAGCCAGGTCCTCCCTGGACCTGAAACAAGCATCCTGGGAACGGTTTTGGGGTTTCACCCCTCATCAGCCAGGATAGCTTGAATCCAATGGCACAGTGAGCCCGGGACCCACGTCTGGGCATACCCGGCGCACTTAGGGTGAGAAAGCAAAAGACATACAATTGATGGACGGAATGCAGAACAAATCAAAACATTCACATCCAGTCAGGAGATCTGGGTTAAATCCATCATTCTTTTGCTCACCATGCCACCCCAGTTTAGACCTGGCCATATGGAAATCAGTCTTGACCTTGTACCTCATGGGAACAGACCAGGCCTTAGTGCCAAGCCAGGTCCTCCCTGGACCGGAAAATTATCCTAGGACCGGTTTCGGGGTTTAACCCCTCATCAACCAGGATAGCTTGAATCCAGTGGCACAGTGAGCAAGGGACCCATGACTGGGCATACCCGGCGCACTTAGCGCGAGAAAGCAAAAGACACACAATTGATGGACGGAATGTAGAACAAATCAAAACATTCACCCCCAGTCAAGAGATCTGGGTTAAATCCATCATTCTTTTCCTCACCATACCACCCCAGTTTAAAACCTGGCCATATGCAAATCAGTCTTGACCCTGTGCCTCATGGGAATAGTCCAGCCCGAACTGCCAAGCCAGGTCCTACCTGGACCGGAAACAAGCATCCTGGGAATGGTTTTGGGGTTTCACCCCTCATCAGCCAGGATAGCTTGAATCCAATGGCACAGTGAGCTTTGGACCCGCGTCTGGGCATACCCGGTGCACTTAGGGCGAGAAAGCAAAAGACACACAATTGATGGACGGAATGTAGAACAAATCAAAACATACAACCCCAGTCAAGAGATCTGGGTTAAATCCATCATTCTTTTTGCTCACCATGCCACCCCAGTTTAGACCTGGCCATATGCAAATCAGTCTTGACCCTGTGCCTCTTGGGAACAGTCCAGCCCGAACTGCCACACCAGGTCCTCCCTGGACCGGAAACAAGCATCCTAGGACCGGTTTCGGGGTTTCACCCCTCATCAGCCAGGATAGCTTGAATCCAGTGGCTCAGAGAGCCCGGGACCCACGTCTGGACATATCTGGCGCACTTAGGGCGAGAAAGAAAACGACACACAATTGATGGACGAAATGTAGAACAAATCAAAACATTCACCCCCAGTCATGAGATCCGGGTTAAATCCATCATTCTTTTGCTCACCATGCCACCCCAGTTTAGACCTGGCCATATGCAAATCAGTCTTGACTCTGTGCCTCATGCGAACAGTCCAGCCGAACTGCCTAGCCAGGTCCTCCCTGGACCGGAACCAAGTATCCTAGGACCGGTTTCGGGGTTTCACCCCTCATCAGCCAGGATAGCTTGAATCCAGTGGCTCAGTGAGCCCGGGACCCACGTCTGGGCATACCCTTCACACTTAGGGCGAGAAAGCAAACGACACACAATTGATGGACCGAATGTCATAACAAATCAAAACATTCACCCCCAGTCAAGAGATCTGGGATAAATCCATCATTCTTTTGCTCACCATGCCACCCCAGTTTAGGCCTGGCCATATGCAAATCAGTCTTGACCCTGTGCCTCATGGGAACAGTCCAGCCCGAACTGCCAAGCCAGGTCCTTCCTGGACCGGAAGCAAGCATCCTAGGACCGGTTTCGGGGTTTCACCCCTCATCAGCCAGGATAGCTTGAATCCAGTGGCACAGTGAGCCTGGGACCCACGTCTGGGCATACCCGGCGCACTTAGTGTGAGAAAGCAAAAGACACACAATTGATGGACGGAATGCAGAACAAATCAAAACATTCACATCCAGTCAGGAGATCTGGGTTAAATCCATCATTCTTTTGCTCACCATGCCACCCCAGTTTAGACCTGGCCATATGGAAATCAGTCTTGACCTTGTACCTCATGGGAACAGTCCAGCCCGAAGTGCCAAGCCAGGTCCTCCTTGGACCGGAAACAAGCATCCTAGGACCTGTTTCGGGGTTTCACATCTCATCAGCCAGGATAGCTTGAATCCAGTGGCTCAGTGAGCCCGGGACCCACGTCTGGGCATATCTGGCGCACTTAGGGCGAGAAAGCAAACGACACACAATTGATGGACGAAATGTAGAACAAATCAAAACATTCACCCACTGTCAAGAGATCTGGGTTAAATCCATCATTCTTTTGCTCATCATGCCACCCCAGTTTAGACCTGGCCATATGCAAATCAGTCTTGACCCTGTGCCTCATGGGAACAGTCCAGCCCGAACTGCCAAGCCAGGTCCTCCCTGGACTGGAAACAAGTATCCTAGGACAGGTTTCGAGGTTTCACCACTCATCAGCCAGGATAGCTTGAATCCAGTGGCCCAGTGAGCCCCGGACCCACGTCTGGGCATACCCGGTGCACTTAGTGTGAGAAAGCAAAAGACACACACTGATGGACTAATGTAGAACAAATCAAAACATTCACCCCCAGTCAAGAGATCTGGGTTAAATCCATCATTCTTTTGCTTATTATGCCACCCCAGTTTAGACCTGACCATATGCAAATCAGCCTTGACCCTGTGCCTCATGGGAACAGTCCAGCCCGAACTGCCAAGCCAGGTCCTACCTGGACCGGAAACAAGCATCCTAGGACCGGTTTCGGGGTTTCACCCCTCATCAGCCAGGATAGCTTGAATCCAGTGGCTCAGTGAGCCCG
Organism: Calotriton arnoldi; assembly: GCA_963921515.1. NCBI lineage: Eukaryota > Metazoa > Chordata > Amphibia > Caudata > Salamandridae > Calotriton > Calotriton arnoldi. The sequence continues at coordinate 493,543 of CAWUFW010009920.1, read as the reverse complement.
GGACCCACGTCTGGGCATACCCGGCGCACTTAGGGCGAGAAAGCAAACGACACACAATTGATGGACGGAATGCAGAAGAAATCGAAACATTCACCCCCCAGTCAAGAGATCTGGGTTAAATCCATCATTCTTTTGCTCACCATGCCACCCCAGTTTAGACATGGCCGTATGCACATCAGTTGACCCTGTGCCACATGGGAACAGTCCAACCCGAACTGCCAAGCCAGGTCCTCCCTGGACCGGAAACAAGCATTCTAGGACCATTTTCGGGGTTTCACCCCTCATCAGCCAGGATAGCTTGAATCCAGTGGCTCAGTGAGCCCGGGACCCACGTCTGGGCATACCCGGCGCACTTAGGGCGAGAAAGCAAACGACACACAATTGATGGACGGAATGTAGAACAAATCAAAACATTCACCCCCAGTCAAGAGATCTGGGTTAAATCCATCATTCTTTTGCTCACCATGCACCCCAGTTTAGACCTGGCCATATGCAAATCAGTCTTGACCCTGTGCCTCACTTTGCCACTGGATTCAAGCTAGCCTGGCTGATGATTGGTGTTACCCCGAAACTGATCCCAGGATGCTTGTTTCCGGTCCAGGGAAGTCCTGGCTTGGCAGTTCGGGCTGGACTGTTCCCATGAGACACAGGGCTAAGACTGATTTGCATATAGCTGGGTATGAACTGGGGTGGCGAAATGAGCTAAAGAACGATGATGGATTCAACCCAGCTCTGTGACTGGGTGGTGAGTGTCTGAAAAGTTTCAGCACTCCATCCATCATCTCCTTTTGTTTGCCCTAAGTTGGCAGGGTGTGGTCCCAGACGTGGGTCCCTTGCTCACTTTGCCACTGGATTCAAGCTTGCCTGGCTGATGAGGGGTGTTACCATGAAACCAGCCCCAGGATGCTTGTTTCCGGTCCAGGGAAGACCTGGCTTGGCAGTTCGGTCTGGACTGTTCCCATAAGGTTTAGGGCTATGACTGATTTGCATATAGCTGGGTCTGAACTGGGGTGGCGAAGTGAGCTAACGAACGATGATGGATTCAACCCAGATCTGTGACTGGGGGGTGAGTGTCTGAAAAGTTTCACCGCTCAATCCATCATCTCCTTGTGTTTGCTTTGTTTGCCCTAAGTTGGCAGGTTATATCCAGACGTTGGTCCCTTGCTCCTTTTGCCACTGGATTCATGCTAGCCTGGCTGATGAGGCGTGTTACCTCGAAACCGGTCCCAGTATGCGTGTTTCCGGTCCAGGGAAGACCTGGCTTGGAAGTTCGGGCTGGACTGTTCCCATGAGGCACAGGGCTAAAACTGATTTGCATATAGCTGGGTCTGAACTGGGTGGCGAAGTGAGCTAAAGAACGATGATGGATTCAACCCAGATCTGTGGCTGGGGGGTGAGTGTCTGAAAAGTTTCAGAACTCCATCTATCATCTCCTTGTGTTTGCTTTGTTTGCCCTAAGTTGGCAGGGTATGCCCAGACGTGGGTCCCTTGCTCACTTTGCCACTGGATTCAAGCTAGCCTGGCTGATGAGGGGTGTTACCCCGAAAATGGTCCCAGGATGCTTGGTTCCGGTCCAGGGAAGACCTGGCTTGGAAGTTTGGGCTGGACTGTTCCCATGAGGCACAGGGCTAAGACTGATTTGCATATAGCTAGGTCTGAACTGGGGTGGTGAAGTGAGCTAAAGAACGATGATGGATTCAACCCAGATCTGTGACTGAGGGGTGAGTGTCTGAAAAGTTTCAGCGCTCCATCCATCATCTTCTTGTGTTTGCTTTGTTTGCCCTAAGTTGGCAGGGTATGCCCAGACGTGGGTCCCTTGCTCACTTTGCCACTGAATTCAAGCTAGCCTGGCTGATGAGGGGTGTTACCCCGAAACCGGTCCCAGGATGCTTGTTTCCGTTCCAGGGAAGACCTGGCTTGGCAGTTTGGGCTGGACTGTTCCCATGCGGCACAGGGCTAAGACTGATTTGCATATAGCTGGGTCTGAACTGGGGTGGTGAAGTGAGCTAAAGAACGATGATGGATTCGACCCAGATCTGTGACTGGGGGTGAGTGTCTGAAAAGCTTCAGCGCTCTATCCATCATCTCCTTGTGTTTGCATTATTTCTTCTCAGCATACAGTATTAGTAAGAACAGAATTGTTCCTGGTACAGAAATTCCTTATGATGCTGTTAAAATATTTTAACCACTATATTATTGATGACCATAACATATTCTCAATCATATTCATGACGGACATTACTTCTGCAGTGGCTAAATATTTCAGATTAAAATATTGAAAACTGTACATTGAAATGTCACTATGGTGCATACGGTACCCTTGCATATATATCCCCAGCGCAGCAGAGTCACCACATTGACAGCTGGCGTCTGTGGTTTCAAGCCACAGACAACTAAAAAAAATAAAAGCATTAGTGAACTTCAAGGTGGTGGGAAATTCCACAGGTTAGCGAAAAGACCTACTACCCACAATGAGATGACATTTTGCCCATGAATTGGTTCGTGGTTGAAGCAGAGAGCATCCCACTTAAATGTCAATAGCAGATGCATACCAGCACCCATAGCAGCTATGAAGCATGTAATGTATACACAGAGGCACATCACCTGGGCTTGAGAAAGAAGCTTCAAATTCATGAATTGTAAGATATTATCATCAATCACCATCTGCTGAACCTGAAAAGAGACCTGGATTAATGATTGGTTAGACAAGATGCATGTGAGGTCAGTTATGCGATATTTGGCAAGACAACCAAGCAAGTATGGGAAACGGGTAAAGGGCGCTCATAAAATTGACTTTTACCTTCTGTGCTCCAATGCAGTGGGAAGCGGGAAGCTATAGTGTGTTATGTCCTCTGTCTGCATTGAGGCAGTGAGGACCACCATCAAGGAGAATCTGTTTTTTCAGACCGTTTATACGCTCAAACAGCCACAACGCTGGGGGGCCACAGATAAATAACCCACCACCTCGACTCAAACTGGCACATGGAAGAGTTATATCTTTCAGAACTAAATGTAATATAGACGGGGTGCTGTAATGCGATCTAAACAGGTACCACAATATATACTGATTTCTTCTGTAGTCAAATTAACCCACCAACAACAGCCAAACAAAAATATTCACTCCTAGAGAAGCTACAGAGAAGTGACCTGAGTAAGTGGTGGGAAAGATGAAGTGGCCCAGGGGCGGCTACTTCTTAAGGGCTTTGGGGCTGTGCCCTCACTATTTTCTGCCTCCCCCTAATAAGTTGTTATTTTGTAGTAGAGAAACTGTTGATAGGCATTGCTCAGTGTAACTTTAAGCTTACCTGAGCGAGTGTCCGATATGTTACATTCTATTACGCATGCTCGAGCAGTCGCCTTTTTTGCAGGGCTTCGTATTTTATGGCCCTGATGTGCTTCAATGGAGAGCCCCCTCTGGAGGATCTCTGGCGACGCAACAGCAGCATTGTGGTTATACACAGCCTCGAGCACTGCTCAAAACAAGCCCCCCTGCAGTGATGGACCTTGCATGCCAATCACTCAGGGAAATCTTCTCATTGACCGCCCATTAGAGTCACAAAAAGTGATTCTGTGACGTCTCATCACATGCTGCAAACTGAAGCACGGTGCAAACTCCAGCCGTGATGTACTTTTAACGCTCCCCTGGGCTTCCTTGTCCGGACCAGTAAAGACTGAAGTCATAAACCCGGAGGCTGAGCGGAGTCAGGCTTGGGCCATCTTTTCCAGGCTGCCTATCTCAGCTGTTTTCCCAGCATATGTGTTTTTTAAGAGACAGTGCGTGGTGCAGTACCTAGCATTTCTCTCTCGCTTTTTGTTTGTTTAATGCATCGCTGACATGGCTCGCCTTTTCCCTCTCGCTTTCACGAATCCTTGCAGCTAATTATCAAACACAAGAAAATATGAAAGTGGTGGCTGTAAGTTAGGTTGCTACAGTGCACTGAATGGTATTTCTTTGTTTTAACTTGAAAAGCAACGTGAACATAACAGCATCAGCGTTTTCAATGAATTCACATTTCCATTATTTTCTTTATTTCATCTAACTTTGCTGCCATCATTTGGTTTCATATTTAATGAAAAGTCGACACAACGGGATTATTGAGGCCTACCAAACATTTAACCTTAATTTTAAGGTATGGTACCCCCCCCCCCAATGTCTGTTTGCTGTTTATTTGCTTTGTCTTAAAAAGCAAGACATTTCCCAATTTAGGGGCCGATTCCGATCTGGGTCGGAAAGCTCTCCGACCGATCCGGATTATTTTCCGACCGAGCCGGACCCCTGCAGTTCGACCGAGCGAGTACGATGCGGCCGTATGCTGCCGGTCTCGGTTCGGTCGGACTCCCATTGAAGTCAATGAGAGCCGGTCGTACGACGTGTACATGGGCTCCCATTGACTCAATGGGTATGTTGCGCACAAGGGGGCCCCCTGTAGTGGGCACGCATTGGTGCCATCCGCACCGTACACGCATGTATAGGGGAACCCATGGGTCCCCCTGTGTCCGACTCGTACGGCTACGGGTGAAGGGGGTCCGGCACGGACCCCGAAGTCCGCTTCCGAGAGCTTTTTCGTGTCGGAGGCTTCGACTCGATCCGGCTGTCCGGATCGTGCATCGTAATGGCTCGGTCGTAAAACGTCTCCATTGCGCGGTACGAATCGAGTGCGAACGAGTCGGAGGGAGCGGTTCGGACCTGGAAACGAGTCGGTCGGCGATTTCGCGTTCAATCGCATCGTAGTTGCTCGCTCGGACGACTGTACGAATCGGTCCGGGAAACCGCGTTCCGCTCGTATTTTTTCCGGACGAATCATATTCGGTGCGCTTCCGGCCGAGATCGGAATCGGCCCCTTAGTCTACACTGTCATTCTGACCAGATTTTGAAAGATATGCTCCTGGTTTCCTTCCCAAACGTGCATGATTGCGATTAAAGTACTATATCTATAGGTCTTTGGTTGTAATTCTGTGAGATAGTTCAGACGGTTGTTATTCCAGGATGCATCGATTATGGGTCACCTGGTGGTTGCTATTTAAAAACCCTGACAGAAAACTCAGTGGCTAAATGCGACTATGGCAGAAGGCAGGAGGTGTGTCTACAGAGCAGGTCACATTTTATTCCTACGCAGTCTAATGGATCTGTATGCAAGTTGCATGTTGCTATTTTCAATCATAGTAGGATAGTCTAGTGGGTTAGTGCACCCACTGTTGACATTTGTGGATCTCCAGCAGTGTTGGACTTCCTGTCAGGCACTCAGGCATTGCTGGATAGTCCAGCTTGAAAGGGCCAGCGTATGTTAAAATACACAAAATCAAAGGGTGATAATCCCCCCTGAACACACCTAGGGACAATTGTACTCTCTTGCATGAGGAACTACATGATTTGGTCTTACGACCCACAACATCCAAAGGTCATCAGCCGCCACTGGAATGATCCACACTGCAGACGTGTCTAGACATGGAATGTGTCCCTAGGGGGTTAAGAATTTGTACCATACCCACACTGTGGAAACTTAATCCCAGAATAATTGGGGAATGGGCAGAAATTCCAACGGGTGTTCACAGGGCATGCTCAAAATCCTTATGAACTATGCCTGGGAACAACACGTGATATTTTTGGTGAAAATAAGGGAACTGACTTTTTAACTGAGCAAAGAGGATGATCAAACTATAATAACAACTACCCTCACAGCAAAAGGAAGAACATCTGAATAATTTGGGGAAGGAAATCACGATGTGTAAACAACGCAAATTTCAGAGGGATAAAATGATTATGAAACAGGATGTATATTAACGTGTGCAAACATATTTAACAACCCACGCTCACAGCTACTTAAGGAGAAAACGATGCAGTCCATGGATAAAAAACATGCGAATACCCATTCAGACTCCAGCTCTGAGGTTGACTCTATTGACATTGTAGCACCAACGAAATCTGGCAAAATAACTTTTTTAGAGGAATACAGACTGCTTCACCAGGGTAAAGACAGCCCAAACATGAACAAAACCGCGAAGTGGTGAGGAAAAAGAAACAACACCAAAATCACCAAAGGAGGAGGTGTCAAACAAATCCTAACATTTATGACAACTTTACATTTAAATGGAAGTGTCAAAGAAACAACATTTAGGAAAAATATTGTGCTCTTTGGAAGCAAATGTATGTTTTAGAAAATTTTAACAAAATGGTACGCTCCCGAGGTAATTGTTAATTGTAAGAATAACAAAAACAATATTGATTTTTACTGCAAAATATGTATCAAAAAATGAACCAGGCTTTCATAGTAATGTTTATTCCTTTATTGTTTCAGCTTCGGCAATAACAACCTAAACGCAATATTAATATACATTTACACACATACATCTATTATAACTACAATAATGGTACTAGGTAGGAATATATGACGTTACAACGCAAACAAATACAACGCATGCTTTTACAACGCAACTTTTACAACGCAACTACCATTACATCGCAAGTTTTTGCAACGCATACCATTACAACGCAAATGTAGTATAATAAATTGAATGATCCATTACAAAGCATACTACAACAACGCACACATTTACAACTCAATATATATATTTTTTTTGTATAATAAACCCCTGGAGCGGGATGCAGGGAAAACAGGGGTTTTGGGTGGGGAAGTGTATTAAAACGTAAATAATGAAAATGTATACACAAGCATTAAAATGAATACTCGAGTATTAAAATTAATACTTGAGGTTAATATTTAAAATTTAGATAATAAAATTTATATACATTTATTAAAATAATTGCTACAACACATACTATTTTATAACACAATATTTAATTAAATTACCTAATGTTAAAAAAAATACTCGGATAACAAAATTAATACTCGAGTACTTTTTTCAGATTTTTTTTTTTTACTTTATAATTTTAATAAACATTTCCAAAATGCATAATACACATATAAATTAAACATAAAACTTAAATTAATATAAACTAATTTATTTACATTTTAACATAACATACATTTAACCAACAATTTCAAATTTTTATTATGTAAACACAAAAAAATACACAAACATGAAAACACTACTTAATAACAAAAATTAAACTACTATTAATAAATCGTAAATTTTCACATAAAAACAGTATAATACACAACTAATACCAACAACAACAAAAAAAGTTCCGTTTTACAAATACGAAAAAAAAGTCCTACAACTCTTTCAATTAAATTACTGTGACCCGGAAATAGCCAAAACGGATGTTAAAACCTACTAAAATAAAAAGATACGAAAAGTAACATAACACAATAATTATTTATATTCTCACACACCATTAAAAACACAAAGAAAAATTTAACGCAAAACATATTTTAATTTCAAATAATGTTCAAGACAACAAAACGTATAAAAAGAGCCATCCACCATTTTTAAAATTGTAGTTACCTAATTACTAGAGACTGCACGCGGGATTACACTGCAAATTCTACTCGTTGAAGAAAACCAGCTAAAACTCAAAGTAAGTACAAGCTATAGAAATGTATAGCTACTTAACAAGTTTTTAGAGACGCAAATAAACTAAATTCCAACATAATTTTTTTTTCCAGTTTGTTACAAAACTTTACAACCTCCAACCAACTTTACTAAATACTCTATTTGGGACAATATATATCCAAAGTAAGTCACAACATATTTTTTTTCTCGTTTAAAACAAAATGTAAAATAGTTGTTTTATAGTAAATAATGCTAAAACGAACGAAACTTCACCCAAAAAAATTATTATTATTCACTTTACAAAATATATTCAAACTTAAAATAATGTTTCCATTTAAACATTTTTTTACACTTGATTATAAAAATGTGCAGGATAATAATGTATTAAAATTACTATTCTTACTCCAAAGGGTGCTTACCTGTGAGAAAATGCTGGATAGTGTTTAAGTTAAATTAACTATTCCAACTCCAAAAGGTGTTTGATTCAGAAAATGTGCAAAAAAGGGTGCTTGCTTGTGAGAAAACGCTGGATAATGTTTACATTAAAATAACTATTTCAACTCCAAAAGTTGCTTGATTCGGAAAATGTGAATGATAATAATGTATTAAAATCACTGTTCTTACTCCAAAGAGTTCTTGCCTGTGAGAAAATGCTGGATATTGTTTAGGTTAAAATAACTATTCCTACTGCAAACTATGCTTCCCTCTGAGAAAATGCTGGATAGTGTTTAGGTTAAAATAACTATTCCAACTCCAAAAATAGTCACCTAACAGAAAATGCTTGATAGTATTTAAGTTAAAATTACTTTTCCAACTCCAAAAGGTGTTTGACTCAGAAAATATGCACAACAATAATATATTAAAATTACTATTTCTACTCCAAAGAATGCTTGCCTCACAGAAAATGCTGGATAGTGTTTAGATTAAAATTACTATTCCAACTCCTAAAGATGCTTGCCGAAGAGAAAATGCTGGATAGTGTTTAGGTTAAAATAACTATTCCAACTCCAAAAGTTGCTTGCCTAAGAGAAAATACTGGATAGTGTTTAGGTTAAAATAACTATTCCAACTCCAAAAAGTGCTTGATTCAGAAAGTGTGCAGGATAGTAGTATGCTAAAATTACTATTCCTACTCCAAAGGCTGCTTACCTCACAAAAATACCGGATAGTGTTTAGATTAAAATTACTATTCCAACTCCAAAAGATGCTTGCCTAAGAGAAAATGCTAGATAGTGTTTAGGTTAAAATAACTATTCCAACTCCAAAAGGTGCTTGATTCAGAAAATGTGCAGGATAGTATTATGTTAGAATTACTATTCCTACTCCAAAGGGTGCTTGCCTCACAGAAAATGCTGGATAGTGATTATGTTAAAATTACTATTCCAACTCCAAAATATGCTTGCCTAAGAGAAAATGCTGGATAGTGTTTAGGTTAAAATAAATATTCCAACTCCAAAAGGTGCTTGATTCAGAAAATGTGCAGGATATTAGTAAATTAAAATTACTATTCCTACTCCAAAGGGTGCTTGCCTCACAGAAAATGCTGGATAGTGTTTAGGTTAAAATTACTATTCCTACTCCAAAAGATGCTTGCCTAAGAAAAAGCGCTGGACAGTGTTTAGGTTAAAATAACTATTCCAATTCCAAAAGGTGCTTGCCTGAGAGAAAATGCTGGATAGTGTTTAGGTTAAAATAACTATTCCAACTCCAAAAGGTGCTTGATTCAGAAAATGTGCAGGAGAGTAGTATGTTAAAATTACTATTCCTACTCCAAAGGGTGCTTGCCTCACAGAAAATGCTGGATAGTGTTTATGTTAAAATTACTATTCCAACTCCAAAAGATGCTTGCCTAAGAGAAAATACTGGATAGTGTTTAGGTTAAAATAACTATTCCAACTCCAAAAAGTGCTTGATTCAGAAAATGTGCAGGATAGCAGAATGTTAAAATTACTATTCCTACTCCAAAGGCTGCTTGCCTCACAAAAAATACTGGATAGTGTTTATTTTAAAATTACTATTCCAACTCCAAAAGATGCTTGCCTAAGAGAAAATGCTGGATAGTGTTTAGGTTAAAATAACTATTCCAACTCCAAAAGGTGCTTGATTCAGTAAATGTGCAGGATAGTAGTATGTTAGAATTACTATTCCTACTCCAAAGGGTGCTTGCCTCACAGAAAATGCTGGATAGTGTTTAGGTTAAAATTACTATTCCTACTCCAAAAGATGCTTGCCTAAGAAAAAGTGCTGGATAGTGTTTAGGTTAAAATAACTATTCCAACTCCCAAAGGTGCTTGCCTGAGAGAAAATGCTGGATAGTGTTTAGGTTAAAATAACTATTCCAACTCCAAAAGGTGCTTGATTCAGAAAATGTGCAGGATAGTAGTATGTTAAAATTACTATTCCTACTCCAAAGGGTGCTTGCCTCACAGAAAATGCTGGATAGTGTTTATGTTAAAATTAGTATTCCAACTCCAAAAGATGCTTGCCTAAGAGAAAATGCTGGATAGTGTTTAGGTTAAAATAACTATTCCAACTCCAAAAGGTGCTTGATTCAGAAAATGTGCAGGATAGTAGTATGTTAAAATTACTATTCGTACTCCAAAGGGTGCTTGCATCACAAAAAATGCTGGATAGTGTTTAGGTTAAAATAACTATTCCAACTCCAAAAGGTGCTTGATTCAGAAAATGTGCAGGATAGTAGTATGTTAAAATTACTATTCCTACTCCAAAGGGTGCTTGCCTCACAAAAAATGCTGGATAGTGTTTAGGTTAAAATAACTATTCCAACTCCAAAAGATGCTTTATTCAGAAAATGTGCATGATACTAGTATATTTATATTACTATACCTACTCTAAAATATGCTTGACGCAAAGAAAATGCTGGATAGTGATGAGATTAAAAGAAATATTCTTACTCCAAAAGCTGCTTCTTTCAATAAACATGCATAATATTAAAAAGTTAAAATTACAATTCCTACTCTAATTTTTTTTTATATCAACAGATTACTGCAATACAACATCAAAAATAAACAACATCTCAACAAAGAAATCTCAAAATCCACTGGACAGCAGCAAAATCATATACCAAGGTAATTCTCTCAAATATAACCAACTAAGAAGAAGCAAATAAATGAGAAAACATACAAACACAAAATACATCATCAACATATAATATTAACAATGTTCACATTTTTTTCCAGCTTTCAAACCTTCAAACAATAAGAAAAAACAGACCAAAGCAAGGTAATTTCCACATCAATAATTATTTACATTTTAAACTGTACTGAAATTATTTTCCAGAAAATAATATTTTATCTCCCACACAAAAAGACATATAACAGGTAAATAAATTGATTATACTTGAATAAGAAATGTTGACAGATAAACACAAATTTAAATCTTGGCATCAAAAAAAGTTTATTGTATATAATTATAAAACACGATTATATTGTCCCTTAACCGAAAATATGCTATTATATTTCAGAGGAATTAGATAACAAATTTTTAATACACTAACATTAATTTTCTGTAATCTTTTTCAGACCACAAAACAACTCAAAATATTAAATAAAAGGAAAAACAACCTAATAAATTTTATAAAGGTAAGATTCCAAAAACAAAAGCCAACAAATATAAACAAATATTGTATTCTCACTAGGAAACTTCACCAGTAAACTACATATACCTAATAAAACTCAAAATATATTTTTATTTTCAGAAACACAGAAAACCACAACTAAGGGGCCGATTCAGATCTCGGCCGGAAGCGCACCTAACAGTATTCGTCCGGAAAAAAACCAAGCCGAACGCATGTTTCCCGACCGATTCGAACAGTTGTCCGAACGAGCAAGTACGATGCGCATAACAGCCCAGATTCCGAGCGAGCCATACTTACCCATTTCAGCTCCTGTTCCCCGCCCGAGCCGGATCCGTAAACGCCGAATCGAGTCGCACGGAAGCAAATATACACCACCTTCCGGCCGGACTAGTACGATGCGCCTTCCGTACGCGCCGAACCCGTCGCTACGTCCGGCACGTCAGAGCATCCGGGAGAGCTGTACATAAGCTCCGATTCACGCCACAAGACAATCCACGGCGACGAGACGAACAAGCCAGCGACGAGTACGAGTCGAAGCCACGAGAAACCCGAACGAGACGAACCAACCATGAATCCCATCGCGCAGGTCCTACCAATACTCTACATCTATTACCGGGACCGGTACGGACACGTACGGCGCAGACGGTAAGTCAAACACCCACAACACAAACAAACGACACGTACCCGAAATATGTCACACACACATAGGGATGCAGAAATGACGTACACTAGCAACAGCAGAACCATAGGGGCGGGATGGCTATCACCAATGCCATACACACCCATAGGGTGATGGATGCCTACCACTACTACCATCCCCACTTATAGGGGGATGGATACCTACCACTAACACCACCTCTACTCATGGGGGCCTGGATGCCTGCCACTACAACCACCCCTACTCATGGGGGCCTGGATGCCTGTCACCACTACCATCCCCACTCATAGGGGGATGGATGCCTACCACTACTACCATCCCCACTCAGGGGGGCCTGGATGCCTGTCACTACTACCATCCCAACTCATAGGGGGAGGGATGCCTACCACTAACACCACCCCTACTCATGGGGGCCTGGATGCCTGCCACTACCACCACCCCTACTCAGGGGGGCCTGGATGCCTGTCACTACTACCATGCCCACTCATAGGGGGATGGATGCCTACCACTACCACCACCCCTACTCATGGGGGCCTGGATGCCTGCCACTACCACCACCCCTACTCAGGGGGGCCTGGATGCCTGTCACTACTACCATCCCCACTCATAGGGGGATGGATGCCTACCACTACCACCATCCCCACTCATAGGGGGATGGATGCCCACCACTAACACCACCCCTACTTATGGGGGTCTGGATGCCTACCACCCACACCACCCCTACTCATGGGACGGGTAATGCATGACACAACCAGCATACTCCAACATAAGGAATGTCAGCAAAATACATCCCCCAACACCATGACAAGCGTGTGTAGTCTGTGTCAAATGCCTACAACACTGAACATGACATTGAACATACAATGTGACCCCCTATCACATGTGTCACACATAAATGTGTGTGGCCTCCACAATGCAAGCAGACCATGACCACTGTGGCAATGGGGTCTAACACCCCATCATCACAGTGACCAAAAGGTAAGTGTGTGGTCCATACCTGAAGCACATTTTGAACATTGTGGCAATGGGGTCTAAAGCCCCATCACCACAGTGACCAAAATGTAAGTGTGGGGTCCATACCTGAAGCACATTTTGAACATTGTGGCAATGGGGTCTAAAGCCCCATCACCACAGTGACCAAAATGTAAGTGTGGGGTCCATACCTGAAGCACATTTTGAACATTGTGGCAATGGGGTCTAAAGCCCCATCACCACAGTGACCAAAATGTAAGTGTGGGGTCCATACCTGAAGCACATTTTGAACATTGTGGCAATGGGGTCTAAACCCCCATCATCACAGTGAGCAAAATGTAAGTGTTGTCATGGGAAAAGCTGCAAATGCCAAACAGCATGGATGATTCCTGGTCACAGAACAACAAACACATCTGTGGCATAGTAGTGCTTGTGTCCCATAGCAACATAGATTGGGTGAGGCAAACAGTGCAGTGCAAATAAGACATACCTTTGGCCATGTGCAGACAAACATCACCCATGGGGGCTGACATTGTCAACATTCATCAATAACACAATGACAGAAGTGACCATCATAATGCAGACCCACATATCTGCACCAATGGACACACAAATGTAGATATCCTGTGGAGACTGTAGATGTGAGGTGAACAAATACCATACCATGGCAGCAATGGGACATACAAACCATGATCATTGTGCTGACTGATGACCTAGGAGTCCCAGGGACAGCAGGGAAAAGCCACCAAACAACATACAGCCAATGGCACACTAAAGATATGCCAATGCAGTGGTGCAGATGCACAAACACAAACAGGCAGCCACACACTGCATATCAAACACAACAGGTGATGGGGGGGGGGGGGGTGCCAGTGTCCCCAGGCAACCACACAACACATGAGGAGGCCTGAATCACAATTACACAGATGTGTATACAGTGCCACACAAAAGTAACTCATGGATCGGATTCCCCTATGTGGGCAATCAGGCATTGTTAGATGAGGGAGCCCAAATTACACATGTCACACAAGCTTGTAGGAACAGCAACTAACACAGCAAGAGACAGACCCACCACAGCACTACCCCCAGGGACCCCACATTGTGGTGACCCTGGCCTGCATGATAATCCCACTGTGATGACAAAGCTAGATGTCGTTCACACTGTGAACCACAGTCATGTGTCCTGAGCAACAAACTACCATCACACCTACACAAGCACAAATCAATCAGCACGGCCTGTCAGCCAAGGCCAACATGGAGGTAGGGGTCTAGCCGTGTAACAACTCTCATTTGCACACACTCAACACCACACACCTTGATCTCCACCAATGTGCAGCAGTGAAGCTCACATGGACTGGTGACATTGCACATGCACCCATGACAATCCCAGGGGTGGTGGTGGGAACTAAGGTGCAGAAACCCATCACACATGGCCAGTCAACAAGACTCGTGAATGTCTGACACACTGCACAGTACGCTGTACATGGGCATGACGTCAAATCCACACCAACCAATGGGATCCCAGCCACAGTCACACACCAATGAAGAAGCCAAGGTCACCCACAAAGAACACACATAGACAACTTCCAACATTGCAGCTCTGACCCTGAGGAGTGGCAGCAGTCACACACACAACGTGTCACAGTCACTGAAAGCTAACACAAACTGTAAATTACATGACTTGTGTAACCAACAAGTGCCGAGGGGAATCCTGACTGTGTCTCATCTGCTTTTGCCCACAAACTCAGCCCTGACAGCAAACACACCTATGGATGACACCCTGATGACCAGTAATGTGCCATGCACCCACATCCCAGAGAACCCAGGGCGAAGATTTGGGGGGAACATAGGTCAACTCAGCAAGCATCACAAACAGGAACATCACTAGGGATCCCAGCCTGCGTAGCAAAATGGAAGTGAACACACACAGACATGCTCACACAACACACACCTTGGGCTCAGGCAATGTCACGGAATTACACACTCCCATGAGGGGACTCTACTCCTGTGTAAGGAAAGCTGTGCCATACGTTGTCTCTGCAGGGCTCTATCATGTCAGCAGAACACTTGGTCACTCAGTCAACAATTAGCACAAAATGAAGGCTCTCGTCACATCAGCCTGGTCATGGGAGTGTCACCGAAATCATCTGCACAGATCCAACACACATGTATAGCAAGTTGCACTGATAACACAGATGAGTCCTTCCCCATTGATGCCCAAACTTGCATGTCCAGTGGAGATGGTCACACGGTCAGGGAAATAGACAAATTGAACAATGGCAAGCACAACTGATGTGCAGGGGTGTAAGCCACAGATGTGATATTGCAAATAAATGTAGGAAATCCCATTGGCAAATATTGAAAACATGACACCCTCATATTGCTGCAAAGGATGACATGGCTACACACCAGGATAGGACACATTCCCCTGGACCACATGGGGTCCTGCACAGTAACACTTCATTTTCCTGATATCAAAAATCACCATCACTGCAGCAAGGGCATGGTTAGCATCATCAACATCATGTACATCTGAAGCAAAACCACTAGAGAACAGAAAGTAGCTTTATTCAGCATATGTGTGTAAAATAGAAAGTCCTGAAAAAGACAAAGGCCAATGGCCAGTCCATCACTAAAGTCTGAACAGGGTGACAGTGGCAGATGTCACCCTTTGCTTGCCTGCACTGCTACGGACCAGGGACATTCCCCTCGGAGGGGCATACGGGGGGCAGGCCAGGCACCGCAGGGACAGGATCAGGGCTCACCAGAAGGAGGCAGGGAAGGGGTGGCTGGTGCTGGAGAGTCACTGACAACTGCAGTGGAGGTGTCTGACATGGTGTGTGCCGGCACAACTGGGGGCATGAGTCAGATGGTGTGGGTGCCGGCACGACTGCAGTGGGCTGGCCAGATGGAGTGGACAGGTTCCCCACTGCAGTGCCCAAGTCAGACGGGGTGGTAGTGGACTCCACTGCAGTGCCTATCTCCAGGGGAGTAGAATGGGGTTCAGGTAAGGTGGGCAGGACAGAGGGGGAGGACACGGTCTCCACACCAGTGGCACAAACATGTGCAGCGGGGGGTGTGGGGCTGGAAGAGCATGTGGTAGGGGGAGAAGGCCGGATCATTTTGGGGGTGTTGTATCTGCGGGTGGGGGAACCTGGGGCAGGGTGTGGTGGGGGAACCTGTGTTGTGGGGGCCTGAGGGATGGAGGAAGGAGACTGTGTGGTTGAGCTGCAGGGCGGTGGCGGGGTCGTGCTCTTCCGGGCCCGGGGGACTTGCGGGTGGGGGCCTCAGTTTGTCTGTGCCTGGGGAGGGTGTCCGGGGTGAGGGGCACTCCCTCTGTGTGGGTGGACTTCCTCTTCCCCTGTATGCTGGATCAGCTGGATCGGAGGGGAAGAGGCCGAGGTCACAGAGGAAGAGCTGCTTTTTAGGTGGGGTTGCAGGTGAGGCAAGGGAAGGGGTCTTGGAGGGAGAGGATTTGGAGGACTGCGGAGTGACTGTGGATGCCTGTGTGTGTGTCTGTTCACCATCCCCTGTGGGTGTGGTATCAGTCCCCTGAGGATGCTTGCGTGCACGTTTTGCCTTTGTTTTGGGTGTTTCTGTGCCGCTCGTGTCTGTGTGTTTGGGTGATTGTGCAGGTGTGCATGTGCTTGGGCCAGGTAGGGTGCCAGGAAGTGTGGATGGGGCAGAGGTAGGAGGGGTGAGGGACTGTTGGAGGATTGACACTGCTGCCGTCAGGGAGGAGTCCATGGACTTATTGCTCCTCTGTAGGGCAGACATGCCCGATGAGATGCCCTCCATGAACGACACCAGCTGTGTCAACAGAGTGATGTGTGCATGGAGGACACTCAGCATTGCTGTCTGCCCTACATGGAGCTGGCGAAGTAAGTACACAGACTCCTCACTCAGGGCAGCAGGGGACACAGGGGCAGGGGGTGCGGTGCCTGGCACGAAGGAGACACGCTCCCGAACACGGGAGCCTCCACGGACCTCTGGAATGGGAGCCAATGGGAGGGCGGTGGTGGTGGTGGTGGCGGGGCCAGCCACACTAGCTGGGGTGTGGTAGCTGCTGACACACTCCTCCACAAGGGAGTCATCCTCCGAGCTGCTGTGGTCCTCAGCTGAGGTGGATTGTGCTGAGGACTCCTCGGTGTGGCTCCCCTCGCCCTCCGTGCCACTGGGTCCCTCCGACCACTCATCGGCTGCTGACCCAGTCTGGCTCTGCAGCTCCTCCTGGTCCGTGGAGCTGTCCCCTCCTGTGGCCGTGGATGTATCTGCAAACAATTAGGGAAACAGACAAACATCAGTCACCTGCACTGACCGCACACACCACAGTAAGTACAGCACATTACAGAGCTAGCCCTGGCATCCTTAGTTGAACATTGCCAAACGTGCTCACACAGATTAGGAGAAGCCAATTGTCAGTCTGATGGTCAACCATGGCACTCACACCCCTCCTGGCCTTGCACCCATCTGTCTGGTGCCTGTCTGATGGCAATACTCCAGTGTGGACACATGCACCACCTACACAGTTGTTGGACATTGGAGAGAACACAGTGAAGTATGTGAACATGCACACATCACATCTCTTGCCACTGAGTCAGTACAGGTGTCTGGATAAAGGGATGGCCAGAGTCTAATTTGAAATGCATGTGATGCATACCAGCACCAGACACCATGATGCACCCATGTCCGGATAGTCAATGCCACAATGGGGTGCATGTTGCACATGTCACTCCCCTGCAGGATCACTCTTAGGAAGTTTAATGCCATGGCACAGGCATGCCTGCAAAGTCATACATCACTGTCTCCAGTCACATGGGCAGGGCAGCCAGCCAACAACAGTCTGCACTGTGTCACAATCCTAGGTCATGGGGAATGCAAGTTCTGTAGCTGACAAGTGCACATGTCCATCCCCCACAAACCACATCATCTGAACTCTTATTTGTCCACGTCATACCAATTGGACATATGGGAGACATGAGACACAAATCTCTGAACCTGAGCACCTCACAGTCTGCTGTGAATGAAAAACAGCTGCCTGAACTTCACAGTCGCATACACCAGTCTGCACAGTCAAGTGATCAAACACCTATATGCCACACAAGTATCGTCTCTCATGGCCACATCTCAGATGGCATGCTGAGCCCTAAACGATAAACACCCCAGTAGTCCTGACAACGAAGCCACAGCACAATGACACAGAGGCAGACACCAGAGGGAACATTTCACTGAGCACAACGCATCAGCTGATACACGGGAGTGGGAGTACAGAGTGTATTGTATGCCCTGGAGTAGGCATGACTGTCCTGCTCCACGTGAAAGAGGGATGAGCCCTGGACAGTAGGCAGGTGGCTAAGCATGTGTGACACACTTGATATACATACTCCTGAGGCCCAAACATTGTTCCCACCCGCAGCATGGGGGTCTGCCAAATACCCCAGCAACATGTGGTGAGTCAGATCAGCAATTGGACCACATATCAAAGTTACACGCAGATTACATGTCAGAACTCAGGCATTGTGTAAGCAATTGACCCACCCATGAAGCTCACCACAAAGTTACGGGAACAAATGCTGTCCCCCACCTTGAGCTAAGCAAAATGCAAGGACACAGTACCCAAGTGACACAATTTCCTGACTGTAAGGGCCACACCTGGGTATCAGATGAGGAGTGGGCATGTCACAATTGAGGGACATGGGTCCTGGACCACAAGACTGATGTACTGTGGAAGTTTAACCAGGCCAGAGGAGGGCACATAGCATGTCAGACAAAGTTCACAGTGCAGTCATGGACTCACCCCTCCTTGCTGCTGTCTGGCCTTCAGCTGCCCATCCAGGTCAGGGAAGACCACCACCAGGATCCTGAGCATGTGGGGGGTCAGGGTCCGGTGTCCGCCCCTCCTGCGAGGAGGCGACAGCTTCAGCTGGACACTTGCGATCCTCCGGGTCCAGCCCCGAAGGTCTTGCCACCTCTTCTGGCAGTTGCGGATCCGGCGCTTGTAGTCCCCCATGGATCTTACTGCCCGGGCGATGGTCAGCCAGATTTCCTGCTTCTGGTGGGCATCAACCTGTGAGGATGACAAAGTGAAAAGGCCATTACTACACATGCAACATATCCGTGCATCACACAGTTGGATATACATGTCTCAATCACAGGGGCATATGATGTACACAGGCAGTGCAACTACGGCTATGAACAGTTTGCCAGCAGTTACTAAATGGTATCATTGCCTGGGAAGTAAAACCTTGTTGGAATGCACTGTTACTGCACTATACCTGTTCAGTGCATGTAACTACACACTTTGGGGGTGAGAACTACTCAGTGAGCATGCTAGCCAGTGGTGTGCACACTGTAAGTCTTGCTAGTCAGACAACATGCACATTTAGTAAGGCAGTGGACAGCACACTCACCTGCTCCCCTGGTTTCCCATACAGCTTGCTGTACTGTGGAAGGAGGCTGTCCAGCAGGGCCTGGTTCTCCTCAGTGCTGGAGGCTGGGGCTCTCTCCACAGTACGTGCCATTGCAGTAGCCAGAGGATGCAGAGACAGCAGCAGTGTTGGTGGCAGATGTCGTCCTGGAGCATGTAGTGCAGGCAAGTGAGCTCTCAGGGGAACAGCCAGCATTATATGTGTGCTGCAGAGGCAGATACTGTCCCATGTGTCCAAAGTGATAGGTCCAAGTCGTTTGCATCTTCTGAATCTGACCAATCCATGGAATTGCACCACTTATACACGCACACAGCATCCTTCAAAAGTTCAACTTCATGACACCCATGAATTTGCAACATTGTTGTGGTGGGCCAACTGAATTCACCGCATCAGACTCGTTAAAGCTTCGAAAACGCGTCCGTTGCCATGCCAGTCCCTAGCCAATGCGTGCGCACCGATCGGTCTATTGCTGTACAACGCGTACCCGCTCACATCATATGCAATGGCCAATGCGTGCGCACCGATCGGTCCATTGCTGTACAACGCGTACCCGCTCACATCATATGCAATGGCCAATGCGTGCACACGGATCGGTCCATTGCTGTACAACGCGTACCCGCTCACATCATCTGCAATGGCCAATGCGTGCGCACGGATCGGTCCATTGCTGTACAACGCGTACCCGCTCACATCATATGCAATGGCCAATGCGTGCGCACCGATCGGTCCATTGCTGAACAACGCGTACCCGCTCACATCATATGCAATGGCCAATGCGTGCGCACGGATCGGTCCATTGCTGTACAACGCGTACCCGCTCATATCATATGCAATGGCCAATGCGTGCGCACGGATCGGTCCATTGCTGTACAACGCGTACCCGCTCACATCATATTCAATGGCCAATGCGTGCGCACCGATCGGTCCATTGCTGTACAACGCGTACCCGCTCACATCATATGCAATGGCCAATGCGTGCGCACCGATCGGTCCATTGCTGTACAACGCGTACCCGCTCACATCATATGCAATGGCCAATGCGTGCGCACCGATCGGTCCATTGCTGTACAACGCGTACCTGCTCACATCATATGCAATGGCCAATGCGTGCGCACCGATCGATCCATTGCTGTACAACGCGTACCCGCTCACATCATATGCAATGGCCAATGCGTGCGCACCGATCGGTCCATTGCTGTACAACGCGTACCCGCTCACATCATATGCAATGGCCAATGCGTGCGCACCGATCGGTCCATTGCTGTACAACGCGTACCCGCTCACATCATATGCAATGGCCAATGCGTGCGCACCGATCGGACCATTGCTGTACAACGCGTACCCGCTCACATCATATGCAATGGCCAATGCGTGCGCACCGATCGGTCCATTGCTGTACAACGCGTACCCGCTCACATCATATGCAATGGCCAATGCGTGCGCACCGATCGGTCCATTGCTGTACAACGCGTACCAGCTCACATCATATGCAATGGCCAATGCGTGCACACGGATCGGTCCATTGCTGTACAACGTGTCCCTGTACAAGTCACTCGCATATGTCACCATGCTTGTCACTGGTGAACGTATGCCAGCCACATTTACTTGCCAGGGACTCAGGGGCACACCTACAACACCACAGCCTGTCCACACTGTATCCTAAGGCATGTAAGGCTGCATTACCTTTTCTGTGTATGGGGGTCAACATGTGGTTTTTTGGGTGGCACTTGGGAGCAGCCACTCCCAGGCTGTGCACGTGTTCATGGGGACAGAATCCTTTGTGTGTTGTGCACATGACCACTGTGATGTGCAACTGTTCATTTCAGTGCATGTGGCATGGTCACATTTCCAGGTTGTGTATGTGTATGTCATGTCACATACCCCTGAGTCCCATGTGGGAAGGTATGTACGTCACAGGGTGACCCATTGCCACAATAGTGATGGCCCTCCACAGTCTGTGTGCATGTTGTGTTTACAATGTCTCTGATTCCATGTGACTTTGAGATGAGATTCCATGAGATTTTGTTGGACCTCTCTGCCGCCTTCGATACGGTGCCCCATAGTCAATTACTTGCTCGACTTTCGAACATTGGCGTCACAGGTCTTGCTTGGGACTGGCTTAAATCCTTTTTAGATGATCACACCCAGCAGGTCTGGATGCCACCATTTTCGTCGGCTCCCAGGAAAATGTCCACAGGAGTACCACAGGGCTCTACTTTGAGCCCTTTACTTTTTAACATCTATATAACACCCCTGATCTATCTTGTTGAGGAGGTGGGAGCCAAGATCATAGCGTATGCTGATGATACCCAGCTCCTCTTTACCTGGAAGGATGATGACCTGTCCTCGGAAGTTGCCCAGAAATGCCTCTCGACTGTCTTCAAATGGCTCGCACGTGCTCAACTGAAGTGCAACGAGGAAAAGTCGGAGGTCCTCCTGTATGGATCTTTCCCTCCCTCTTTCAGAGAGACCCTGTGGCCTTCAGACTACCCTCGGCCCAACTCAGTGGGCAATCCAGTGAAGAACTTGGGGGTCTAGTTTGGTGAGGACCTCAGGTTCTCCGCACAAATTAAGAAACTTGCGGGGGTATGTTTTGGTACTCTCAAATCACTTAGAAAGTTTTTTTGCCTGTTACCTAGGTCAGCGAAAGAAATGGTCGCCCGCGCCCTTATTTTGTCTCGCATTGACTATGCCAATGCCCTGTACATTGACATACCAGGCTACCTGATAAAAAAACTGCAAATAATACAGAATGCAGCCGCCAGACTTCTGTTGAACATTTCAAGAAGGTCTAGCGTTAGACAGCATCTGCGCGATCTGCATTGGCTCCCTGTGATCCATAGAGTGCAATTCAAAGCTCTCACTCTGGCTCACAGAGCCCTGTATGGACTAGGGCCGATGTACCTCAGGAAGCGTTTTGCCTTTTATGCTCCCAGTCGATCTCTGCGCTCAGCCACCCATCGACGGGCGGTGGTCCCCGCTTTCGCAGGATGCGTCTGGGGGTCACTCCCTCTCCGTTAAAGCAGCGTTAGCATGGAACTCCCTTCCTGTGGAATTGCGGAACACTCAGGATCCTAGGCTCTTCAAAAAACAACTAAAAACCCTTCTTTTTAATCTGCCCATTTAAATCCCTGCTTCACACTGCTACGGTCACTTCCCGCGCCGGGACACTCTTGAGTATCTGTGCGCGTTATAAGTGTATTATAACATAACATAACATAACATGTGCACAATGGGAGACAGTCTCCACATCCACGTTGTTTGTGCATGGACTTTGATGTTGTGCGTGTGTCACAGACGTCTATGTCTGTCCTGCAGAGGCAACAGGGACCACTACCTGTGGTGGTCATGGTTGTTTTGCTGTGGTGTATTCATGATACGCCATGTCATGCCAGTGTCCATGTGGCAATACAGGGTCCCTGGGAATCTACCTGTCAATGAGCTGTGATGCCTGGGGCACATCTGTCCTCACATGTCACTGTGGTGTGTGTTTGGAACGTGACAGCAGTACATGTGTACTGTGACACAGCCTAATGATATCCCATAGCACAACCTTGAACTTGTTGTCAACACATGTTGAACTGTGATGTTAGATGTTGGCCATGTAGGTGCCATACATGTCCTTACAGAACGGCACACACATCAGGTACTTGTGTCTCGTAATGATGTATCATGTGATATTGAGTATGGTCTATGCCACATATGTGGGGTGACTGACAATCTTTCTTTCTTCACCTATGCACTGCAGGGCACCAGCTGTCCATAGACCATTCCCTGACCTTGCAACGATGGTTGAACGTGACTGCATCCGACGGTACCGCTTCAACAGGCCGCTGATTGAGGAATTGGCGGTGCGGTTGGCCCCACATTTGGAACCTGGCCGGCCATACCCTACAGCGCTGACCCCCAAGGTGAAGGTGATGGCAGCCCTACACTTCTTTGCCACCGGTACCTTTCAACACACTGTGCCATCTGCTGGTGGGATGTCACAGACCATGTTCAGCCGTGTGCTACGCAATGTTTTGGAGGCAATGTTGAGATACCTGAACCAGCACATCTATTTCCCTAAACGTCAACAACTCACTGACGTCAAGAGTGACTTCTATGCCCTGGGGAGGATGCCGCATGTCATTGGCTCCATTGATGGGACACATGTGGCTTTGGTACCACCACAGGCACATGAGCAGGCATATAGGAACAGGAAACATTACCATTCGGTCAATGCTCTGGTGGTATGTCTTGCAGATATGAGCATCTCACACGTGTGTGCCCGTTTCCCCGGTTCTGCACACGATGCCTACGTGA
Organism: Calotriton arnoldi; assembly: GCA_963921515.1. NCBI lineage: Eukaryota > Metazoa > Chordata > Amphibia > Caudata > Salamandridae > Calotriton > Calotriton arnoldi. Next base: position 470,127 of record CAWUFW010009920.1, on the reverse strand, counting down.
TGAGGAGTAGTCGCATCCCGAGGATGATGTCACAGATGCAGAACCAGTGTGCCTGGCTTGTCGGTGTGTACTGACTTTGTACCATTGTGTGTGTTCTGCAATGTTGTATTCCACCCTCTTTTCCAACTCAGCTAATGTGCAATTGTCTGTATGTAGGTGACTCGGGATACCCCAACATGCCGTGGTTGCTGACACCCCTCAGGAACCCTGTGACACCAGCCCACATGCGCTACAATGAGGCACATGGTCGGACCAGGAGAGTGATCGAGCGGAAATTTGGTCTCCTGACGAGCCGCTTCCGCTGCCTAGACAAGACAGGAGGGGCCCTCCCATATGCCCCAGCAAAGGTGTGCAAGATTGTCATCGTCTGCTGCATGCTACACAACCTGGCAGTGCGGAAGGAGTTGTCTCTCATCCTGGATGACGATGACCAACATCCGCCACCTGTGGAGGATCCTGGCCTGGGCCACGATGCCAGTGATGATGATGATGTTGAGGGTGATGTCCGCACACAGCTCATCACCAACTTCTTCAGCTGAATGTGAGTATCCAGAGATGTCATGTCAGTGATGTGAGTTTGCGTGATATGTGTTGGTGGTGCTCTGGTGCTGTTTGAGTGTGGCCATGTGCTACTTGACTGGAAGCATGCAGCGATGTGTCCTTACAGGTAGTCTGTACTCCCCAACAGTGTTGACATGCTAACTTGGTTTTCTGTAAGTATCTTGTGACATGTATTGGGCATGAGTATTGCAGTTCTGTCCTGTTCTTCAGTGCTTTTGACTGTGTGTCATGTCTGTCCTTCACAGGGTACTTTCAGAGTTGTTTGGTCAACTGTGATCCCCCGACACCATGATTCAACTTCCAGGGTGGAAGCAGTCGTTTCCCTACAGGTGATGTGCCACACACCCCTGGACTTTATTTCTTCTACACTTGTTGAGTGTGTGGCCACTGCCACGTAGGATTACCTTGCATCTGTAGTGGAAACAACATGTTGCAAATGTGTAATAAACCTGTGCTTCACTTTGGTATGTGCGTTGTCTGTGGTCACACATCTGACTGACATGTGCTTACTGCACCTGTGGGCTAGTTAACACAGACTGTGAATAAGTGTGGTGTCTGTGCATTCCACTGTATTTCCTGGCAACATCAGTGTAGGCGATGAGTCAGATGGCCCTGGTGTGTATGTGTTGTGTAGCCCTAGTGGTGTGTCTCCCTCATATGTGTCACGTCGCCATGACTCACATGACGGTGTTGAACTTGCTGTAGCAGTTAGCATGCACAGTGCCATTTAGCAGATCATCATCTCCATGACAGAAACCACGTTGGAATCACAACAGAGGCAAGTATGGTGTATTAGTGAGTTTATTTCCATACATGTGTGAGGATAGTGCACAGGATGGTGGGTGCTGTACATTGGGATTGGAATCCAAAGTTCCCAGATGAGTTGGAAGTCTTGGTAGCAGAAATGTCCTGAGTAAAGTCCACAGTCATCTGATACATTGGGCCAACTTAAGCTCCTCATGTCATGTGGGAGAGTTGGGTTGCATTCGACAGGGTGAACAGTTTGCACACAAAGGAGAATTTCCAGAACAGGTGTTGGGTTCCTGGGGGATGTACATGGCCATCGGCCTCTCAGTTTTCCTTCCTCGGACGACCCCTCTTCTTTCGGGGGACCCTCACGTGCAGGCTGCTGCGGTGCAGAGGACTCTCCGCCAGAGTCATCCTCCCTCCCTGTGGCAGTTGCAGTTGTTGCAGCACCAGATGTTGTGGGCACACAGGGAGGTGTGGCCATGTTGGTGCTAATCTGGCGGAGGCATGTCAATATGTCCCTATGCACCGCTGTCAGTTCTTGCAATGTGTCCCACTTGGACTCCATGCGAGACATGTGTGTCTCCACACGGGACATGTGTGAGTCCAAGCGGGCATGATGGGCAGCCTGCTGCTGTTGAATGTCCTTGAGGATCCCCACTACCTGGCTGACCTCTCCGGTGCTATTCTGGTACGCATCAGCAATGCGTACCAGTTGTGGGTCATCATGCAGTCCAGACCCCTCTGCAAACAGCGACCTATGTCTACCACCCCTCCCACCACCCCTGGCGACACGTGCGGGACCTGCGGTGGCACGCACAGGTGACCCTAGGCCCCCTTGGGGGTTGTTACTGGGGTTGTTGTCCATTGCTCCACGGTGGCCCAGGGTCCCTGTGCTGTTGTCATTGGTGGTCCTTGGTCTGTCCGTGTCGGCGGGGGTGGTCTGTGTGTTGGCAGTTGTTGGAGGAGTGGGTGCAGGGGGTGCAGATGTTGGTCCTGCTGGTGCTGCATGATGACTCACACCGGAAGGGCTAGGTAGGTCTTCGCCATCCGAGGAGGGCAGAGGCTGTTCCACACCAGTGAGCTCAGTGTCCCCCGGAGCCTGGGACAGGGACTCCTCATCGTCTGCTTCTGTGTCCCCATCATCACCTGTTTTTGGAAGAGACACACAATGTATGTTATGTTTCTACAGGCATCAATTGTTCACACACCTGACAGTTGTGACTGTACCTCGGGATGCAGGCCTGTACATTGCATTGTCCTAAGTTGTCACAGTCAGAGGTTGATATTGGTGTAGCACATTGTCCTGCCAACCTGAAGCTTTTCAATGTGAATGTTGAGGTGTGTGCATGGCCAGCATTGGTGGTATTTGGTGGACATCCGGCCCCCCTTCTCCCTCCAGCCCAGTTATCCCACCATGAAGCATGCCACCCTTGCAGTGTGTGCAGGTTGACTCTCAGGATGTCAGTCAGTGGTGTCCTGCTGTTGGTTGTTGCACAGTTCCCAGCAGGGCCTTGTGCTCCCCACAGCAGTACCCAGTGTCAGCCATCTTGTCAGTTCTTTTCCACTCTCTGTGATGTGAGCATGGTTCAGAGTGGTGTTGATGGGCCAATTGTGAGGGTGACCAATATCTGTGACTACAACTCCCATCATGCTATTGCCTACACCCCCCTTTCCAGCATGCCCATACTTCCTTCCGAGTCGACTTCACTGTGTGTGAGTGTGACAGCAATGGCAAGATGGCTGACAGTGGTGTCCTGCTGTTGGTTGGTGCCCAGGTCCCAGCAGGGCCTGGTACTCCCCACAACAGAGGACCATTGTCAGACATCTTAGAAGTGGCTTTTCACTCCCTGTGAGGTGTGCATGCTTCAGTGTGAGGTTGCTGGGCCATGTGGGTGGGGGATGTTGAGCTGTGACTACCACTCCCATCATGCTATTGCCTACACCCCCTTCCCAGCATACCCATACTTCCTTCCTTTTGACTCTGCTTCCCTGTGGGGTAGTGTGCCTGTGCTGACAGGATGGCTGACAGTGTTGTCCTGGCGTTTGTTTGGCTACAAGTCCCAAGAGTGTCCCTGTGCTTCACACAGCATAACCCAGGGTGGTGGTTCTTTGTGGGATATTTAATTAGAGTGTGAGGCATTGCATTCTCCCAGGTGGGTTATGTGGAGTTTGTGTTAAGGGGTGTGTAAGAAAAGCTGCTTGTAACTATGGTCAGAGCTGTCAGTCCTCCTTCCCACCCAGCCAGATATCCCACCATGGAACGTGCTTCCATTGCAGGGAGTGCAAGTTGGCTTTCAGGATGTCAGTCAGTGGTGTCCTGCTGTTGGTTGGTGCACAGTTCCGAGCAGGGGCTTGTGCTCCCCACAGCAGTACCCAGTGTCAGCCATCTTGTCAGTTCTTTTCCACTCCCTGTGATGTGAGCATGGTTCAGAGTGGTGTTGATGGGCCAATTGTGAGGGTGACCAATATCTGTGACTACAACTCCCATCATTCTATTGCCTACACCACCCTTCCCAGCATGCCCATACTTCCTTCCTTTTGAGTCGACTTCACTGTGTGTGAGTGTGACAGCAATTGCAAGATGGCTGACAGTGGTGTCCTGCTGTTGGTTGGTGCACAGTTCCCAGCAGGGCCTTGTGCTCCCCACAGGAGTACCCAGTGTCAGCCATCTTGTCAGTTCTTTTCCACTCCCTGTGATGTGAGCATGGTTCAGAGTGGTGTTGATGGGCCAATTGTGAGGGTGACCAATATCTGTGACTACAACTCCCATCATGCTATTGACTTCACCCCCCTTCCCAGCATGCCCATACTTCCTTCCTTTTGAGTCGACTTCACTGTGTGTGAGTGTGACAGCAATGGCAAGATGGCTGACAGTGGTGTCCTGCTGTTGGTTGGTGCCCAGTTCCCAGCAGGGCCTGGTACTCCCCACAACAGAGGACCATTGTCAGACATCTTAGAAGTGGCTTTTCACTCCCTATGAGGTGTGCATGCTTCAGTGTGAGGTTGCTGGGCCATGTGGGTGGGGGATGTTGAGCTGTGACTACCACTCCCATCATGCTATTGCCTACACCCCCTTCCCAGCATGCCCATACTTCCTTCCTTTTGACTCTGCTTCCCTGTGGGGTAGTGTGCCTGTGCTGACAGGATGGCTGACAGTGTTGTCCTGGCGTTTGTTTGGCTACAAGTCCCAAGAGTGTCCCTGTGCTTCACACAGCATAACCCAGGGTGGTGGTTCTTTGTGGGATATTTAATTAGAGTGTGAGGCATTGCATTCTCCCAGGTGGGTTATGTGGAGTTTGTGTTAAGGGGGTGTGTAAGAAAAGCTGCTTGTAACTATGGTCAGAGCTGTCAGTCCTCCTTCCCACCCAGCCAGGTATCCCACCATGGAACGTGCTTCCATTGCAGGGAGTGCAAGTTGGCTTTCAGGATGTCAGTCAGTGGTGTCCTGCTGTTGGTTGTTGCACAGTTCACAGCAGGGCCTTGTGCTCCCCACAGCAGTACCCAGTGTCAGCCATCTTGTCAGTTCTTTTCCACTCCCTGTGATGTGAGCATGGTTCAGAGTGGTGTTGATGGGCCAATTGTGAGGGTGACCAATATCTGTGACTACAACTCCCATCATGCTATTGCCTACACCCCCCCTTCCCAGCATGCCCATACTTCCTTCCTTTTGAGTCGACTTCACTGTGTGTGAGTGTGACAGCAATGGCAAGATGGCTGACAGTGGTGTCCTGCTGTTGGTTGGTGCCCAGTTCCCAGCAGGGCCTGGTACTCCCCACAACAGAGGACCATTGTCAGACATCTTAGAAGTGGCTTTTCACTCCCTGTGAGGTGTGCATGCTTCAGTGTGAGCTTGCTGGGCCATGTGGGTGGGGGATGTTGAGCTGTGACTACCACTCCCATCATGCTATTGCCTACACCCCCTTCCCAGCATGCCCATACTTCCTTCCTTTTGAGTGGACTTCACTGTGTGTGAGTATGACAGCAATGGCAAGATGGCTGACAGTGTGGTCCTGTTGTTTGTTGGTGCCCAGTTCCCAGCAGGGCCTTGTGCTCCCCACAGCTGTGGCCAGTGTCAGACATCTTTGAAGTGGCTTTTCACTCCCTGTGAGGTGTGCATGCTTCAGTGTGAGCTTGCTGGGCCTTGCGGGTGGGGGATGTTGAGCTGTGACTACCACTCCCATCATGCTATTGCCTACACCCCCCTTCCCAACATGCCCATACTTCCTTCCTTTTGACTCTGCTTCCCTGTGGGTAGTGTGCCTGTGCTGACAGGATGGCTGACAGTGTTGTCCTGGCGTTTGTTTGGCTACAAGTCCCAAAAGTGTCCCTGTGCTTCACACGGCATAACCCAGTGTGGTTGTTCTTTGTGGGATATTTAATTAGAGTGTGAGGCATTGCATTCTCCCAGGTGAGTTGTGTGGAGTTTGTGTTAAGGGGGTGTGTGAGAAAAGCTGCTGGTGACTATGGTCAGAGCTGTCAGTCCTCCTTCCCACCCAGCCAGATATCCCACCATGGAACGTGCTTCCATTGCAGGGAGTGCAAGTTGCCTTTCAGGATGTCAGTCAGTGGTGTCCTGCTGTTGGTTGGTGCACAGTTCCCAGCAGGGGCTTGTGCTCCCCACAGCAGTACCCAGTGTCAGCCATCTTGTCAGTTGTTTTCCACTCCCTGTGATGTGAGCATGGTTCAGAGTGGTGTTGATGGGCCAATTGTGAGGGTGACCAATATCTGGGACTACAACTCCCATCATGCTATTGGCTACACTGACTTCACCAGCATACACAGAATTCCTTCCTTTCAGTGAGCTTCCCTGTGAGGTGGTGTTCTAGTGGTGGCAAAATATCTGACTGTGTTTGTTGGTTAGATTTGTGCCACTGCCTTGCTGTATTTGTTGTTAGGTTTGTACATGTCATGACACAGTTACATATCACTATGAGATGGCATGTATTGTGTTTATCTAACTAACAGGCACATCTTGGGGTGATTATCTTTTGGTTGCTGTGGATTTGCTATGGGTGCATGGTTTGACTATCCCCTTGACAGTGATGTGTGTGTATTGTCACACAATATTGTGTATATTTGTTGTGTACTCACCAGGCTCTGGGATGTTTGATAGTCCATATACGCTCACTGGTGGTAGGATGGCCCGCACCTTCTCCTCCCAGGGCCTGAGGTATAGTGGTTTGGCAGGAGGGCCAGTGCCGGTGCACTGACTCAAGATGTAATCCTTCTTTAGTAGGTCCTTGACCCTCCTGCGCACATCATACCACCTGTTCTGGATGTCTTCCTTTGTGCGCAAACATGGTGATTGTGCGTTCACCCTGTCGACGATCCTCTCCCACATCTTGGTTTTCTGCGACATGGGGGTCTGTTGGACCAATGTACCAAACAACTGTGGCTCTACCCTGAGGATCTCATCTACCAGGACTTCCAATTCACTGTCTAGGAACTTTGGATTCTTCTTTGGGTGCATGGTGATGGGTGGTGGTGGTGATTGATGTGTGTGTGTGTGCAAGTGAGGGTGTGTGAGTGTAGGTTTTGCTGGGTGTATGTGAAGGTGGTATTTGTTGAGGTGCTAATGGTGTGTGGCTTGTGTGATGGATGAGCTGTGAGTGTGTCTGTGGTTGCTGTCTGATGGTGTTCTGTGCTGGCAGGTCAGTTGAATTTGCAAAGGATCATGGTAGGGATTTGTGGCCTTTATATGGGTGGAGTTGTGGGTGTGTCTTTGTTCCATGTTTCCCCCAGTATTTATTGGCTTTGTAATTGCTTGTTTGGCCCTTTTTTTGTATTTTTTCCTTTGTGTTTTTTGTGCATGTAGGAGACGTTCTTCTGACCGAGTAGGACGCTGCAGTTGTCTCGTGCGAGCTTCTCGAGTCGTTCACGCTGTGTTTCTGCTAGGTTTCATGTGCGGCGTACGCGTCGGTCGCGGGGTATTGGGTTGCTTCGGCTGGGTTTTGTATGCGTGTCGGTCGTACGGCTTGGGCTCCGTGCAACTCGGTCTGGTTTTCCACGCATTGCATCGTACTGTGCGGGTCGGAGTTCGCGGGTACGTTTCGGTCGGGTTCATTCCTGGTGTGTGTCGGTCGGTTCGATTCGCGTGGTTTCCCGGCCGGATAGCTGGTTCCCGTGCGGTTCGGTCGTTCGGCTTGTGTTCCGTACGAGTCGGTCGTGATTCACATGCATTTCATCATACTATGCTGGTCGGGCAGCGCCGGTACGTGTCGGTCGGACTATATTCCCGTACTGAGTCGGTCGGTATGTTTTCCGGCCCGAATCGGAATCGGCCCCTTAATTTCCAAAACAAAAGAACATTGCAACATCTAATTCAAAGGTAAGATACATTGATTTGTTTTCCTATACAATTAATACAATTTCCTTCCTCCCAATAAAGCAGGATTGTTTATGTTGAAATACAACAAAAATAGAGATACATCAAAATAAAAACAATAACCAGATATTAAAAATGCATGCATTGTAAACTATGAAAAAACTAATATAAACAGACTGTCATTTTCCCTCTAAACAGGTATATATCACTAAATTTTAAATAAATAACATTGTTTATTTCTTTCTTCTCTTTACAGGAAAAAAATGGCAACACCATCCAAAGAAGCAAAATACATCCAAAGCAAAAGAGGGAACAGGCTGCTGAACCATAGTGGGTATGTTTATTTTAAGGAGAGACTATCTGAACCCAGATGTCATTGGAGGTGTGTACAATATTACTCAACCCATTGCACAGGCAGAGCGGTTACTCTTGGTGACACTGTTTTAAGGACCATAACCACTCTGCCTCTGCAATGGACATTGAAGTTCGTGAAAGAATAAATGAAATTAAAGATATTGCATCCACCTCCAATGAACCCTGTGGTTCACTTTTAAGGGAGGTATCACAACAAATTCCCCCACATGTTGCAAGTAGTATGCCCACAATACCTAATTTGAGAAGAATTATTCAACATCAAAAACAGACCAGTAACCCACAAAGAGTAACACCCCAAACATACTCTGACATTATAATTCCACCTGAACTCTCTGTTACTGCTCCTAATGAACCTTTCCGATTGCATGATAACGAAAACCTTCAAAAGAGAATCCTAATATTCAGCACACCACAAAATTTAGGGGGACATTATGATGGCGGGCGGACTTTGTCCGCCCGCCACCGTAACGGTGAATGGGACCGTCCGCCATAGGAGCGGCGGTCCCGCCGTGGGTATTAGGATGCCACCAACACGGTGGCATCCCCTATTCCCAGCATTGTGGCGGGTGGTGCTCACAGCACCGCCCGCCACAATGCTGGGAATGCACATTGGGCATTCACATGCACAAGGTGACAGGCACCGCGCGGTGCCTGCCACTTTGTCCATTCCAATGCAGGGGGGTACCATAGGTACCCCCCATGTACACCCCCCAACATCTTGGGGGCCCACAACGGGCCCCCGAAAGTGTAATCCGCCTGGCTTTCCATGGCGGAGTCTCCGCCATGGGAAGCCCTGCATCGCCGCCCATCATAATATGGATGGCGGTGTCTTGCAGACACCACCACCATATAAAGTATGTTTTCCGCCCAGTCGACCGGCGGAAAAGCAGCGGACGGTCTTTCCGTCCGCCGCGGACCCCCCAGCCATCATAATATGGCGGGGGAAAATGTTAGGCGGGCGGTGTGAGATAGCGGGTGGATCGCCACCGCCATACGGGCGGTGGCGATCCGCCCGCTATCATAATGACCCCCTTAGTACGGTTAGAAAACAATGATATTTGGATGATGGATGGAACGTTTAAAAGCACGCCCCATTCATTCAACCAAATATACACAATTCACGCATACATTAACAATACATTAATTCCCTTAGTATACAGTTTACTGCCTGATAAACAATCCTCAAAATACATTGAATTTTTATCAGTGATAAAATCTAAAACATCTAACAAAAGCCCTAGAAAAGTAATAATTGACTTTGAAATATCTATGATTAATACAATTACAAAAACCTATCCAGAAACCCAAATTCAAGGATGTTTCTTTCACTTTTCTCAGGCATATTGGCGCAAACTTCAAAAACATCCTTAATTGAGGATTATATATCAGACAGTAAACTACAGTTTGAACTCAAAAAACTAACTGCACTTTGCTTTGTTCCTCCTGACAGTGTAGACGAATACTACACTTCAATTACTGAATCTGAATGTTTTACAGCAAATGAAGATAAATTGGCACCTATACTAAATTATTTTAAAGACACATGGATTGGCCATCTAAGAAGGTCGGGTCACAGAAGGAGACCACGTTTCCATGTGGACTGGTGGAACTGTTACTCGACCTGCTTAAAAGGAGGAGCAAAAACAAACAATGCCATAGAGGGATGGCACAACTCCTTCAACAAAGCAATTGGCAAACCTCACCCTAATTTCTATCATTTTTTGGAAATTTTGAAGAAGGAGCAAAGTTTCCAAGAAATGAGAATGGCGCAATCATGAACAGGTAGTCTGAACCCACGTATTTCTACCAGAACTAAGGAAAAGTCAGAAAGACTATTGGGTGTAATTCAACAATTTTCGTTGACAGTGGCTTCAGACTACCTTGATAATCTTGCACAAATCCTTCACTTTTAAAACACATTTATTTTACTTGTCTGTTTTACCCTAAAACAACTCCTACTAATTCAATTGATCATATTAAAAAAATATTAAAATTAAAAATAAAAGTCGGGTCTTCTTACCTTCAGAAGTTTTCTATCTTCAACTCTTGGACTTACATTCCATTGATTACTTCACCAAGAGTCCTTTTTTCTTTAATCCATAGTAAATAACAGCAAATCCATTTAAAAAAACCATCACCAGATGAAAATATATTAATATGCACACTAAAATTAGTGCATATGTTAAAATACGCACCCAATAAAAAAATCCCGAAAAATTTATTTTTCTTCTGAAAAACGCAACAAATTCTAACGTTGCAATCCACTTCTAATCGAAATCCAATAACATTTCGATATCGCTAGAAATCCAAAATCAGGAAACCCAAGAAAAAATCCTGAAAATATATTTTTTTTACAGAAAAAACGCAACAAATTCCAAAAATTAAATCCATCTAGAGCCAAAGTCCTGTAGAAAAAAATTTATGAACACATCCAAAGTGTATTACAGTTTAACCAAAGTTTAAATACATCTAACCACGAAACTGATAAAAATGTGTTATTTATTAAACAACGTACCGCTAAACCAAAAGGTACACATTTCAAAACACTTTTGTTTCATTAAGTGTTTAATATATATACCATTAACCACTTAACCTAACAAATGTAGTTTTAGAAATAAAAAACCCCGACGTGGAACTACTACTGCAACATGTAATGGCGGAAATTAGTTTGTGAAAACACATGAAACCTACGTAAAACACATTTACTAAATAGATATACCTCCTTCATCTCTCCTTACAATAAACATTACCACTACACTATGGGGCCGATTCCAATCTGGGTCGGAAAACTCTCCGACCGAGCCGGATCCGGAGAGATTTCCGACCGAGCCGGACTCCTGCAGACCGAGCGAGTACGATGCGGCCGCATGCTGCCGGACTCGATTCGGTCGGACTCCCATTGAAGTCAATGGGAGCCGGTCGTACGACGCGTACATGGGCTCCCAGTGACTCAATGGGTACGTCGCAAACAAGTGCGCCCCCTACAGTGTGTACGCATTGGTGCAACTCGCATCGTACATGCATGTTTAGGGGGGACCCTTGGGTCCCCCCTGTGTTCGACTCGTACGGCTACGGGTGAAGGGGGGTCTGGCACCGTCCCCCCAAGTCCAGCTCTGGGAGCTTTTTCGAGCCGGACGCTCCGACTCGATCCGGCTGTCCGACGCGTCCATCGTACTGGCTCGGTCGTAAAACGTCTCCATTGCGCGCCACGAATCAAGTGCGAACGAGTCGGACGGAGCGGGTCGGACACGGAAACGAGTCGGTCGGCGATTTCGCGTTCACTCGCATCGTACTTGCTCGCTCAGATGACTGTACGAATCGGTCGGAAACAAAGCCTCCGACTCGGATCCGGTAAAGCCGAATCCGATTCGGAGCCCTACCGACCGAGATCGGAATCGACCCCTATGTATTTTAAGAATGTAAATGTATCTTACCTTAACGCAGCTCTCCCTTGCTTCTGTTCTCTCCAGCGATGATCTCCGTAATGATGAAACTTACGTCTACGTGTTGACGTCATATGTTTTAGTAAAAATGAAAAAAGGACATTTTCTCTCATTGAAAACAATGGAAAAGCGTGAGAAACTTATTAAAAAATGTATTATAAAATTGTACTCTACATAATAAAATACAAAACTATTTTAATAAAATGTGTTAATATATACTCTATTTTTCTATATATTTTTCTGAATTTATTACAATGATTCTAAAAATGTTAAATTAACAATAAATAACTCTAAAAAAGAAATTACCTGTTTCCTATTTCTTTGTACATGTTTATTTACCTTTAATAAAAAGATAAAATACCAAATAATGATTTTTTTTTTTTTACATTTATTAATAATTAATTCCATATACTTTACATTAAAATATGTATATCATTAATCACAATTTACTATTAACAATATTAGTATTTAAACCTAACATTAACTTTATTTTCTCTATGTACTTTATTTATTTAAAATATTGATTAATATTTCATTAGTTTTTAATAATACTTTCTTTAAGTTTTTACAAGACAAATAAATACTTATAAACATTATTTATACCTGAGTATTAATTTACTAATAATTTTAACCTAAACCTTAAAATTAAGTAAATAATTATTATCAAAATTAAATATTTACCAACAAAATTAATACCCGAGTATTCTATTTTTTTATCTTATATTTAAAAATAAATTTTCTGTAAATGTTTCCATAATAATTATAACAGTAGCATTAATATTAATACCTGAGTATTAATATACTCAAAACATAACTATTCCATAAATTATATATTATTATTAACAAACATATTAACTCTTAAATAACAATATAAATATATAAAAACTAATTAACTATAAATAAATTATTATATTTTATAAATAAATATTACTTAAATTATTTAACATGCATTATCTAAAAATATAACAAACACTTACCATACAATACTTATCAATGCGTTGTAAAAGCATGCTTTGTACCTATATATGCGTAATAATGGCATGAGTTGTAAAATCATGCGATGTAAGTGTACCTGCGTTGTAATGGTTGCGTTGTAAAGGCATTGCGTTGTAATGCCTGCGTTGTAAACGATGTTTCCCCTAGGTAGGAATCCTCAACTCTGGGGGCCCCAACACTGGCCTTCTTCACTTGGAACTCCTCCTGTACCGACTCACAAGGGGAAGAACTTTGGTTTTTGGTTAGACTCAAGTCTCTCCATGAAGCCCCAAGTAACCAAGACTTCCTCCTCATGCTGAGCCTCCATGAGGTGGCTCAAAAAGATCCTGTGGGTACTTCCCTTCTTAGGCAGAGAACTATCATACAGGCAATGATTTTGTCCAGGCTGGATTATGGAAATATCCTATATCTGGGAGCAGAGAAGACCGTGATTAGACACCTTTAGGTGGTTCAGAATTCCGCCACCAGACTGTTGTTCCGGCTCCCTAAAAAAAACTCCTCTGGCTCCCGCCTTCTTTATAATCTCCATTGGCTTACCGTGGACAAGCGCATTGATTTTAAGGCACTGTGCTATATGTATAAAAATCCACTCGCGCTCAGGGCCTCTGTATCTGCAAAACTTTGTCTCCCCTATCATCCTTCCCTCACCCTGCGCTCAAGCAATCGTTCTCTTTTTACAGTCCCTAGAGTCAATCGAGTGCCGATGGGTGGCCTCTCCTTCTCGGCACAGAGTCTCAGACTGTGGAACTCTCTCCGGAATCCATTTGATGTTCCTCCTTACTTGCCTTCCGCAGGAAGCTAAAAACTTGGCTATTCTAATCCTCCTCTTCATGCTGAAGTGCCTAAATCCTGGAAAATTCCAGTACCGCTCCTGAAGCGGTTTAGTCTTCCACCTAAGCGCTGGGAAATCCTATGGGCATCTAAGTGCTATATAAGACTGCAATAATAATAATAAAATCAGATAGTGATAGCATATGGTTTAAAAACTACCCTCAAATAAAAAAAAGCTCCCCCATCCCAACCATTCGAAAAGTCAATTTACAGAATATACTATACTCGAGGCAAGGCCTGGAAATCCTTCTCTCTTATACACCATGCTTGCCACAGATATGATGGTACTGCATTATAAATATAGGTGTCAGATGTTTTCTAACATAAAATGACTATATCAACACTTTGAGTTATTTGATATTGTCTAAAAAGAGGAGACAACCACTTTTAAGGGCAGAGCCTGCGAGAGCATGTGCTAGCACATGTGTCTCGCTTCCGAGACACTGTTGTATACATAAAAGGGCTTACCAATTGTTGGTTTGTGTGGCACTCTTCTTTACAGCCTCGTAATACGTCAAGGCAGGCCTAAAATCATTTCCGTTCCTCTCTGTGGAGCAGGGACCAAGCACTGATTGATTCAACTTAATCAGTGCCCGTCTGCTGCTCCCGACATGATTGAGGTACTATTTTGTTCTGCTTAACTTTTAATGATCTGCAAACAGAAGGCGTATGATTGGCAAAAGCTTGCCCAGCAGGACAAACAAAATTGCAAAGATTTATTTTCTATAGCTAAGTTTAGTTTATTTTACCAAGACTTCTTTTCCCACTTTGCACTCATGTTTTCTTTAGTTTTTGCTCATGGGTGCTGTTCTCAAAAGATGAGGATTATTTTATTGGAAAGCGCCATTGTTTCTTTCTTATGTGTAATTTATGAAATGATGCTTTAACACATAATAGTGCAGTACAGTCCAATCTGCCCCACTCCAATCCACGCCAATCCACCCCAACTCACCTGACACCAATCCGCTCCATTCAATCCAATCCAGCCCTGACCAATCTGATCCAAACCACTCCAATCCAAACCATCATCCCAATCCAATCCAATCCACTTCAATCCACTTAATTCCAATCCTCCCAACCCACCCCAATCCAATCTAGCCCACTGGCATGCGCCCCACTCCAATCCAAAACAATCAGCCCCACTCCAATCTTTCACACTTCAGTCTGCCCCATTCCAATCCAAAACAATCTGCCTCGCTACAAAACAATTTGCCCAACTCCAGTCCAAAACAATCTGCCCCACTCCAATCTAAAACAATCTGCCCCACTCCAAACCAAAACAATTTGCCCCACTGCAATCCAAAACAATGTGCCCCACTCAATCCAAAACAATCTGTCCCACTCCAATCTTCCACACTCAATCCAAAACAATCTGCCCCACTCCAATCAGCCACACTCCACTCCAATCCAATCCACCTCACCCCAATCCACCCCAATTCACCCCACTTGAATCCATCAAAATACACCCCACTCCAATCCAATCCACTCCACACAATCCAATCCACCCCAATCCAACCCAATCCAATCAACCCCACTCCAATCCAATCCACCTCACCCCAAACCAATCAACCCCACTCCCTCTCCAATCCACCACACTCCCTCCCCAACCCACCCCACTCCAATCCAAAACAATCTGCCCCACTCAAACCCAAAAAATCTGCCCCATTCCAATCCCCAAAAATCTGCCCCACTCCAATCTGGCCCACTCCAAACCATAGCAATTAGCCCAACTCCAATCTGTACCACTCCAATTCAAAACAATCTGCCCTACTCCAGTCTGCCTCACTCCAATCCCAAAAAATGTGCCCCACTCCAATACAAAACAATCTGCCCCACTTAAGTCAGCTCCAATCCAAAGAAATCTGCTCCACTCCCATTTGCACCACTCCAGTCTGCCCCACTCCGATCCAAAACGATCTAACCCACTCCAATCTGCCCCAGTCCTATCAAAAACAATCCGCCCAACTCCAATCCACCCCACTCCAGTCCAATCCACGTCACCCCAATCCAATCCAATCCACCTCACCTCACCCCAATCCAATCCGCCCCACTCCAATCCAGTCCATCCTACCTCACCTCAATCCAATTCACCCCAATCCAGCCAAATCCAATCCACCCTACCGACCCCAATCCACCCCAATCCAATCCACCACACCCGAATCCAGTTCACCCCACCCCAATCTAATCCACCTCACTCCAATACAATCCACCCCACTGCAGTCTAATCTACTCTACTCCAATGCACCCCATGCCAATCTAATTCACCCCACTCCATTCCACCTCACTCCAGTCCAGTCCACCGCACTCCAGTCCACCACACTCCAATCCATCCCACCCCACTCCAATCCAATTCACCCCACCTCACTCCAATCTAATCGACCCCATCCAGTTCACTCACTTCAATCCACCCCATTGCACTCAATCCAACCCTCTCTACCCCAATCCACCCCAATCTACTCCTATCCAATCCACCCTACTACCTTAATCCACTTCAACCCACTCCACCCTATTCCACCCCACTCTACGGCACTCCACTCTGCCACTCCACTATATGGCACTGCAATCTAAGACACTGCACTCTATGACCTCACTCTACAACACTCTCTGCCACTGACCTCTACTCCCCTCTACTCAACTCTTCAATACTCTACTCCCCCTACTCCACTCTACTCCAACAAATCCAGTCTACAACACTCTACTTCCCCCCACAGCACTTTAGTAAACCCAGGCGGGTAACTCCGCTCCGCCAGCGTAGTATACGGAGTTTTGCCTACTCCGCGTTCCGTTGCGAACGCGGAGTTTAGGCAAAACTCCGACTCCGTGGCGGAGCAGAGTTAGCCGGTCCCTCCACCCACACGCAAGACGTACAACGTAGGGATTATCAAAGAAGAAGGACGACGAGGAAGGAGAGCAGCCATGGCGAGGAGGAGGCAGCCACGGCAGGTAAGTGCCTTTTTTTAAAGATTATAATTACTTTGGGAGGTGGGAGGGAGCGGAGCAGAGTTTTTTTCCAACTCCGTGGAACTCCGCGTAGAGGCACTACGCCTGCTCCGCCCACCCTTACACTCTAGGACACACCACACCACTAACTTTTAGCCATTCTGAACAGCAACCACACTGGTGTACAATATGGCAAACAGACATTTCAAAAGCCAATAGCTCTTGTACAGGCAAGACCTCTCGGTTTTGCCAATGCTTATTATAGGGTTCCAAAGTTTTTGTGGAAAACAGCAAAGCTGCACAAGCATGTCCATCCCTCTGAAACTACATTGACATTGACCAGTACTGTGTGAAGCGTTGTCTCATTTTGCTCTATATTCATTGGTAACAAGGATTCCTAGTCAAACCTTAAAGTAAATTGTGCGTCATGCCTCAGGGTAAATGCGGTCCAGATAACTCTCGGCCCTTTGCTACTCTTTAAGGCTTAAGTAGGCTGCCAATAGTGGGTTAGTATGAGCTCTCCTAATCATTTCGAAGTTTTTAGACCACAGTGACCCTCTTTCAGCAATATATCACAACCAAGCAGAGTTGGATTAGATAATACAGTGCCTTCACCTAGTTTAGCAAGTAGCCCTCTGACATGCAAAAATAATGTCATCTTGGATGAACCATTACATGTTAGCACTTCCCCTACTGATCTTATATAAGTGCTTACATAATGGTTCCTATTGAACATCACCCAATATAGAACTGGGAGCAAAAAGGTAATATCTGATATAGGTTTTAGACCCAATTCCAGATAAAGTGCTAATAGAGATGCTCATGGTCCTAACCGTAACAGAGTTCTTAGGAAATTATTTTTACTTCTTGGATTTATTTTGTATATTTGTTCCCATTGTTCTACTCCATAAATTGTAGCAACTACTATTTTTTTCTGTAAACCTGTCATATTGATATTGATTGACAACTTAATTTGTGTATACATCCTGGCACTGCATTAACAGTCTGACTTAATGCAGTAGCTTTATCGACATGGGCATCCCAATCGTTTTTGCAATTAAACTGGGCCCTCAGGTCATCAAAGTGGCTCGCGCTTTCCAAGAGTTGAGTGTTGATAGTAAACAACTTTCTATGCGATTAACATTTTTCATGGTCATCACTTTTATTTCCCCAATGTTTATTATGAATGCTATATTCTCAGCAACATAGCACAAAACCTTCAATCAACTTAACTATAGGATTTTAGAATTTGCCATTAAGGAAAGGAGTACAGACAGCATTGTTTGTAAACAGCACCACAGGTATATTTGAATTTCACAGTTTCGGCCCATTAGCCTCGTTTACCTCCAAGTGGTGAACTATTTCTTTCAAAAATAAACTAAACAATAACGGGGTTAAAACGCAACCTTGCAGAACTCCAGATAAGATTTGAAAACTGCTTGTGCATGCACCACTCTGATCATAGTGCACTCTTGCACTTTGACCCAATTTTTTTTGGGGGGGGGGGGAGTTTTATATAGCGCGATCTAGGGGGGAGTTTTATATTGCGCAAATTTGACCCGAAGGTATCAGAGCGCTTTACATGAACACCAGTTGTGTTACAGACAGACACATTCCTTTTTTGTTAGGCACAGGGAGATTAAGTGATTTGCTCTCTTTCACTTGAGCTATCTAAGGAAACTGAAACCATTTATTTCAGCTACAGACCTTGAATTGGCAGTACAGGCCTTAGTCATTTCTAGGATCGAGTATGGCTGCACAACACTTTGAGGCTTCCCCAAGATCTCCACTGCCCCTCTAAAAACATGTCTTAATGCTGCAGCAAGACTTTTAACAGGGTCTAAAACATTTGACCACATCTATCCTCTTCTGAAGGCTCTAAACTGGCTACCACTTGAAGCCAGAATTCATCTCAAACTGGCATGTGTTACTCACAAAGCACTCCACCACAAAACACTGGTTTATCTTGTTCAAAAAATTTAGATTTCTAGAGGAGGCAGACCATCTCGGAGCACCAGGGAACTAGTGCTGAAACCACCCATCTTCCAGAAGAAGAAAACCTATGACAGAGCCTTCTCTGGAGCTGCCCCTAGAATCTGGAATTTGCTTCCTCCTTACATTAGAAGAATTAATTCTACTTCTTCCTTCAAGAAGGAAGCTAAGATCTTCCTTATGAGCAAATTCCTACCATAGCCGACGGCTGAACTTAATCCTCTACATCGTTTTTAACCTAGGTTGCCCCAAGTCCATTAGTTATGGCATCTGCTCTCCCCATCTAGTTCTATCATAAAACTTTTGTTCCTGGTATGGAGCATAACAGAAATTCCTTGCTAGCTGGGAGTTATCATGCATTGAATACTTGTATCTATTTGCCTATGATGTCCTCAATGTTTATTATCGTTGCTAAGTACATCGCATGGACCTTGTTATTATTATGTACATTGTTGTCCTCTTGTCTCTTGTGATGCCTCTTGCTTTTGTCGTAATTTTGCTAATATGTAATTGTTAAGCGCTCTGATACCGTTTGGGTCATGTTCACGCTATATGAAAATCTGAATAAATAAATAAAAATAAATAAAAAGGAGCAGGGGGGTAATCCCACTTCAGCCACTGGATAACTTCGATTGGAGAATGCTTTCTACCAGCTCTCCCTGTTAAGCTGAGGGCACATTCCAGCTGTATCAGTTCCTGTCTCCTGCTGTTGTAAATACCTTTTGGGGTGGCCTTATTATTTATCTGACTGCTGCTATTCCACAACATACCAAAATTGTGTCCATTTGAAACTGTTCTTTATGAAGTGGTCATTTTTTTTGTAGTATGCATACAATCAAGTGCATTTCTAACTGCACCCCTGTATGGCATGCTTGTATGTATCTTGAGGACTGCAGTCCATCTATCTATCTATCTATCTATCTATCTATCTATCTATCTATCTATCTATCTATCTATCTATCTATCTATCTATCTATCTATCAACATGCCTGGCTGTCTACCTCTCTGGCTGGCTGTCTACCTGTCTGGCTGGCTGTCTAACTCTCTGCCCGCTCTGTTTGTCTATCTATGCCCTGTGTAAGAAATTGGGCTGCTGTTTGATTGGGGTGTGGACCCTTGTCAGGCAGCAATCACAATCCTTTTCAGGGTGAGGCACAAGCCAACCCTAAATTAATTTGTGCTCAACCCTCTGGTAGCTTGGTAAAGAGCAGCCAGGCATAACTTAGAGGCAATGTGTAAAGTATTTGTGCAACACTTCAAACAGTAAAAAAGTGAAAAACAACACACAAACAGGGTTAGAAAAATAGAGTTATTTTATTAAATAAAATGACAAAAATCTAATTACTGGAACCGGACATATGCAAGCTTAAAGATTTCAATGAAAATACCGCCCAAAAGCACAAAGCGCCAACAGGTTGTGCCAGATCAGGACAAAGTCACAAGTTCAGGCTGACTACGATGGAGTGCGGTGAACATTTTACCTTAAATCTTGATTTGCAGAGCTTTGCGAGGTTCTGCATCAAAGATGCGTTGCGCAGCTGAAGTGATGCATCTGTTCTGAGATGCGGTGAGGCTGTGATGTGAGGTGTTAAAGATGTGTCGAGCAGTGGAGGTGATGCAGGGATTGCGAGAAATGCACATGCGCGGGTGCGCATGCGCAGTTTTCGCAGAGACAGCGAGGAAAAAGAGGAGGGCAGCCTGGGGACGCCGCAGTCCAGGTAAGTGGTTTTTCTTTACTTTTACGTCATTTATAATTAATTGTTAATAGGGGGGGTGGAGGCGGGGGCTGGCCAACTCCGCTCTGCCGCGGAGTGCGCGGAGATTTGCCTTCTCCGCGGAACGCGGAGGAGGCAAATCTCCGCACATTCTGCGGGCGGAGCGGAGGTCTCCGCCCGGGCTTACTTAACACCCTGAAACCAATGCTGTCAATGACATTCAGCTTGTCCCTTCATGTCACACATAAGCGGTCTGAAAACTTGACAGCTATGGATGCGTCAGTTCTGTCCTGGGTTGCACCGTGCAGCATAGGAGATGCGTCGCTTCCGCTGGGTCCACAGAGACTGGTAGAACAACTTAGGCCCACTTCCAACGGTCCAAGACTGGGGTGGCACCACCTGGCTGCTGGGGTTCAGGTTGTTGGAGCCTTCGGTTTCTGTAGCTCAAGTCAGAAGGCCAGCCAACTAGTTATTGGAGTCACTCTGGGGTACTGGGCTCAACAGATGCAGGTCCAGTCCTTCTCACCTAGGCAAGAAGGCAGCAGGTCAGCATAGCAGGACAGCAGTTCCTTCAGAACAGCAGTCCAGCAGAGTGGCAGTCTTTTCAGCAACACAGAAGTCCTTCTTCCTGGCAGAGTATTCTCAGGTCCAGAAGTGTACTGAAGAGTTGGTGTCTGAGGTCCAATATTTATACCCAGTTGTGCCTTTGAAGCGGAGAAAAGCTTCTAGAGGTTTTACTTCAAAGTCCCCAGGCATCCAGCCTTCCCTGTCCTGGCTCCAGACTAGCTACAGGAGGTATGCAGCCCTTTGTGTGGAGGCAGGATACAGCCTATTCAAGTGCAGCCTATTCAAGTGTAAGTAGGGCTGTGCCCAGCTCCGCCCTCCCAACCTGCCAGAGATGGCACATCCAGGCATACCTAAGGTCTCTATTGTGTGTGGCTGTCTAGGAAGAATACACAAAGCTCAACTGCCAACTACACCCAATCATGTGACCCAGAGACAGGCACTAAATGGCTAAGGCAGGAAAATAACTTTCTAAAAGTGGCATTTACAAAATTGGAATTTAAAATCTGACTTCACCACAAATTATGATTTTTCATTACAATTCCAAAGACACCAAACATGAACTGGCTTCCTGTTCCCCGTTTGGAAATTGCAGCTTCTTAAATGCAATAAGGTAATTCCAATGTTATCCTATGGGAGAGGTAAGCCTTGCAGTAGTGAAAAACGAATTTAAGAGTTTTTCACTACCAGGACATGTAACACTTAAAAGTACATGTCCAACTTCTTGAATACATTGCATTCTGCCTTCTGGGTTGGCCAGGGCCTACCTTAGGGGTGAGTTATATGTATTAAAAGGGAATGTTTGGGCCTGGCGAAAAGTTTATTTTGCCAGGTCGAAATGGCAGTTTAAAACTGCACACACAGGCTGCAATAGCAGACCTGAGACATGTTTAAAAATGCTGCTTAGGTGGGTGGCACAATCAGTGCCAGAGGCCCGCTAGTAGCATTTAATTTAGAGGCCCTGGTTAAAGGTAGTGCCACTGTACCAGGGATTTACAAGAAAATTAAATATGCCAATTGGGAATAAGCCAATCTTACCATGTTTTAAGGATAAAGCACAAGCACCTTATCACTGGTTACCAGTGGTAAAGTGTGCAAAGTCCTAAGGCCAGCAAAAAAGAAGTCAGCAAAACAGGAGTCCCGAACGCTAAAAGTTAGGGGAAAAGTACGCCAAGGATGCCAGGTCTAACACCCTACCTATTGACTATCTGCCTTTCTGTTTGGCTATCTATCTATCTATTTATCTATCTAATCTATTGATTAGTGTCTGCTCTTTCAATCCATGGCTTGCCGATCTACCTGTCTGTCTGCCTTACTGTTTGTGTGAGTGTGTGTGTGTCTGTCTGTCTATCTATCTATCTATCTGCCTATTGATTTGGCTAGCTACCTATTTATACAACTCTCTCTATTTGTGTTTGCAAGCCTCTCTTTTTACCTATCTTTTCAACACTTCTTATTTGTTTGTAATAAAGAATTATAAAAAACAGGACAAAAAACCATTACCAAAAAGGTTGGTAGCCAACAGCAGATCGATTGAATTTGTTGGGTCTGGTGTTATCCAAGACCTTTTGATTTTACTAATTTTATTGTTTTCAGCCAAACTGTCCATAACAAGTAGTATAACATTGTGCAATTTACAACATAAAATCACAATTAATTCTTAATATTTCCTCAATTGAAAATACAATACAACCAATTATCTGTTAAAGCAATTACTTTTCGATCATCTAACCAAAATGCAACATAACATTTAAAAAAGTCATTAGTTTCAAGTCGAACAAATACATCTTGGCTAATGCAGTCTCTGTGTTCATAGAAAGTATTTTAGCTAAGTCAGGTGGATAAGAAGTATAACTAACATTCAGAGGTACGCTAGGTGAGAAGTGTGAGGAATATTGTAACTTGATCTATTGATAAATAGGATAGTTAGATGGCTTTTTAAAGTGCAATAAACATAAAGTGCTAGTGCATTTCGCCCATCCACTGATGGGCCCAGCAACTGCTATAGCAAGGCATAGCTTTAAAATCTTGGTGTACTTAGAATGGAAGTGTATCTATTCACCTTCCAACACTAGAGCAAACAGCAGCCATGAATAACAAAATGCCAACCCACCTTTAAGTAAAAAAGCAAGCGTGGGTGGGTATTAAAAAGTATTATAGCTACGTCAGGTGGATAAGGAATATAACTAACATTCAAAGGTACGCTAAGCGTAGAGTGGGAGGAATATTGTAACTAGATCTATTGAAGAAAGAGTATAGTTAAATGACTTTTTAAGGTGCAATAGACATAAAGCGGTAGTGCATTTGCCACTCCAATGATGAGCCCAGCAACTGCTATATCAAGGCATATCTTTAGAATCTTATTGTGCTTAGAATGAAAGTGTATCTATTCACCTTCCAACACTAAATCAAACAGCAGCCACAAATAACTGAATATCAACTCAACTTTACATAAAAATGCACGAGAAAGAGGAGCATTAACAGTCACAATCAGCTAGATAGTGTGCCCTGCATAGAGTACAAAAACATTTGAAAGAGCTGTAAAAGCAAACCACTTATAGTGTTGGGACCTATGCAGCATATCATCTTCTCTGCCCCAATTTATTTCATCTAATCTATAAAGAAACTTTTTAAAGTGCTTTATAAGGTGCTTGTGTGCTGTTTCTATGAATTGGAACTGTGCTAAAGTCTTTTTTGGAAAACATATAACACAGTCCAATGTTCTAACAACAAGAAAGGTGCAGTTACATGGTTTCTAATAAGCTTTAGCTGATGCCAGGCCAAGGCTGTGGAGATTTAGAGATCCTCAAGTGATTAGTTTACCCTACCATGGCTCTATAGACATTATCTAACTACATACAACATTTCTATGAGCTTCAGCTCTTTGTTTCCATGCTGCATAAATATAGGATGAAACAACTAACACAATGTCTCTGCCCATACACAGAGCCTCCACTTGATTGCACTTTCTGACCTTGTGCCTTAAGAAAAGTGGATGCAGATATTGCTTTCGAAGGCATTACGTAAGTGAAACAGCAAGAGGAAGTGGGATAGTGTCTCTCAGCCACCCAAAGATCACAGACAACGATCTGACCTCTCCTCAGAGTTAGGTGTCCACCTTTTGGTTACTGAAGTCCCAGGCAATACTCCCAACTGAAGTTTTAAGGTTTTAGGGATAGATTTTTTTTTCTACGTTGTAGATCTCATTGATGCAAGCGATATGGGCAAAATCTTGTTTAATTGACAAATAGCGTTTTAACATGGGGCCTAGTTGGTTACACTTCACTCGATTGCTATGGTCCCACTATGCCTTCATTGCCACTTCGAGGCTACTCTTTGTAATTGTTTTAGGATGAAGCCAGAAGTCTTTCAGGCCTATATTGGCTAGGACATTTGACAAATGAGTGAACCATGGTAGCTTATGATAATTTCGTAACTTCATGATATCTATTAAAGGGGATCTATGTGAGGCAAGTTCCACCTTGGATCATATACGGAACCAGTATTTTAGTGGCGACAGTGTGATGTAGTCCTCGATTTTTCCAATACCTATATCTGTTCTCACAGCAAACATAGGCGTTCCGTGGGCTAGATGCAATAACCGTTGAATTAAATTATTTTCGGTGATTTGTATTAATGAGGCCTTCTTATGTCCCCAAATCTCAGTGCCATATAGACTTGCTACCCTTGCTTTCATTTTATAGGCTAACGTTGCCGGCCCCGCTGTGTGATTACCACAGATTCTTGCAAATCTCAGCACCGCTCCAGCTTGCTGAGCCAAGATGATGTCGCTTTTGGATAACTGTGGAGACCACAAAAGTTTATCATCCAGACGAATACCTAAATAGTCATATGTAATACTTATTCTAAAGGTTTATTATAGAAAGTGGCTCGCAGTTTCTGCTTTTGATTTAAGATCTTATATTTTGTTTTGCAGATATTGATAGTCAATCTTCTGGCAATACAGAAAGACTCAAACCCTTCCAGTAAACGATGCATCGATATCTCTGTTCTAGCCAACAGCACCGCATCGTCAGCAAAAATCAATATCGGTATACACTCATTGCTTAATTTGGGTGCGTCGAGGTTAAGATCCTTCAGAGTGTTTACAACATCATTTATGTAACAATTAAAAAGTGTTGATGCTGAGACGCAGCCTTGTTTCACACCTCTCTCTATTGGGATCTCTGCAGTATAATCACCTCTAGTGCTGCATCAAATCCTTATAGTATTACTGGAATGCAGGGCAATTAGTAACTTCAAGATCTTTTCTGGAACTCTCATCTCCCGTAATATTTGCCATAGTGTAGGGTGATCGACACTGTCGAAAGCTGTCTTAAGGTCGAAAAAACAGGTATAGCGATTACTTTTATAAACAGGCATATTTGGAGCAAATTAGGTTCAGTTTGAATACTTGGTCTACTGTTCTCCGGCCCCTCCTGAAGCCTGCTTGGTACGGTGAAATTAGATCCCTTCCTTCCAACCACTGGCCCAAACGTGATAGCTACAGCTTTCCAAATATTTTGCCCATGCCATTGAGCAATGAAATCAGCCGGTAGTTGGACACCACGTCTCTTGAGCCATTTTTATGTAGGGACACAGCAATTTATTTTCTCTATGATTAAGGAGTTTCTTCTAGGGACCAAATGTTATTATAAGTATGAGTCAGGATCGGCGACCATAATGTTAGCTGATTTCGGTAAACATCTGACTGAATATTATCCGGACAAGCTGCCTTATGGGGTTTTTGAGCCATAATCGCTTATGAAACTTCCTTTTCTCTAAATTCAAGCAGTTGCTCCGAAGTCGATGGATTACCAGGGACTGTAGGAGCTAACGCAAAAAGTGCATTAATCTGAGGTGCACTGTTTTGAGACTTCATGCTTGTTAATCATTATCTTTGGATCTAGTTTCCGGCTATGATCTTCAGATTGGGGTGTCTCATTGGGGTTTGAGTCACCCCCAATCCTCGCCTGATGCTGTACTGGAAGGTCGTTTGATCCGTGTGACGGAATGTCACCATCTCTCTGGTAAAGTGGTCTACCAAGAGGTTTGAGCTGATATTCAGCTCTATATTGTTTGGGGCACCTTCACAGCCCCATCTGATGATGTCCCAAAATTTGTTTGGATTTCGTGAGGATATTGCATCCACCAGACTTTGCCATAGCTTATGCCAGTGATGCTTCTCTTTATATTTTAATAGCCCTCTATACTGCTTTCTTCTTTAAAGGAATAGCTGTTCGTTGGTTTCAGACAAATGTCGATTCTTTAAAGCTAATGACAGAGCTTTTTTTTAGTTTCACACATTCCTCATCAAACCAATCCTGGCCATCGTAAGAAGAATGTTCAAGGGCTATATTAGTTATGTTCTTTCTTTCCGCAGTTGTCTGTAACAGCAGCTCCTCGAACTTTTGTTATAACTGGTGCAACTGGTGTGCCACATTATTTACACATAGCGTTAATGGCGTGCTATATAATCTTGACCATTTGTGACTAGTAGTATAAGTGTTTGAGTCGCACTTATCATCGATTCTGACAATGTTCTTCCTGTTTGGTTTTAGAGCCATTTTGAAGCCACTTGTGTTTCAGCTAGGAGTTGGCATCAGCGAGCCCAAGTTGGGATGCTCCAGAAGCTGATCACTTTCAATCCTGCCAGTTACTCCAATGTCGATGATAAGATGCCATGCTTCAATATTTATTGCCATATAATCAATGACACTTTGCCTACCGCCAACTCAGAAGGTGGATTTAGGGGGTTTATCTGATTTAGTTCGACCAGTCAATGGTTGCATACCTCCCTCAATTAGAGCCTCGAAAATAAATTTGCCCTTCTTTGTCTGTTATCGATTGGTCCCACATTAGGGGATGCAGTTTGGTATTAAAATTGCCACAGACCAACATACACTTACTTCTTTCTAGACTGAATAGGACCTCCTATCATGGTTTCAGTAAGAGGGTTCGGCCTGGTTTCCAATCTTTTCATCATAGATGTTCTTTAAAAGACAGAATGACTGATTTGACTAGAGCACAGCCGCCTTGTAGGAGGTACACATTCATAATATCAAGTGACCATGCCTTACTTCTTAAATTAATGATTTGAATGTTCTTGTTTAATATGGTATGAGTTGATTTGGAATTTTCAAGTAAAGATGTTCTTATCCAGGTAGTCAAGCCTCCCACTGGCCTGCCTTTTTGCTGTTTAGTTGCAGGTAAGTTATATGTTGAGCAACCATTTAGGTGGATAGTATCTACACCCCAAGTTCCCTGGAAGCAGCAAATGTCTTGTTGAATTAAAATGGACAGCCAGTCCTTATCTACCATCTTGGATTTTAGACCTACTATATTCCAGCTTATTATTTTTAGATGCATTTTTGTTCTGGTTTTCGGTTTGGGAGTTCTAGGTTTACCCTACAAGCATCTTCCTTTTTGATCTGTCAATAATGGTCTTAATAATGGCTGAAAAACATAACATAGTTGATTGTGTGTCATTTTATTTACTATGTAGACCTTCAGGTCTGACAAGTTTGACCATTTCGAAAGCGACTGGTGAGAACCTGATTTTTGGCTGCGTTCAGACTTATTTTCAAGAGTATTTGCACTTGCTTGTTCTAGAAATATGAAAGGATGCGGTTCCTTTTCTAGGGGGACTATATTGATGCCCCAAGACTTTATCAAATTTGTGTGATTCATATTTTTCTTCCACCCACTCCACCATGCATCATGGGGCAATGGGCCAGTCCCCTTCCAGCATTGGGTGACTTCACTGTGAGTTACAGCATGCTGCCCTTTCCCAAGGAGTACATCCACACACAAAGTAGTTATCTTGGGTGCCAGGGACTACTTTACTAATGTGCGCTGTTTGCAGACCCAAAAATATTTTTGCCTTCAACCATTTTTTTTTTTTAGATGAATGAGGGTCCAGCAACTTTCCCAACAAAAATGTTTTGCTCAAACCATGACAGAACAAAACAAAAATTGACGAAGCTAAAAGGCTGGTGACCAGTATCAGACCTTTTGGCTTTGTCAATGCTTGTTTTCTTTGAATTCTGGTACTTGTAGTTTTTACATGTGAAACTACAGAACTATAAGTACCAGAAAATTAAAGAAAAAATCGGTGTGATTTTGAATCATCTTGAATCTTTTAGGAAAGATATAAATAAAAGATGTGCAGTCCCAACAATACATTTTTTGGAGCTGTGTTTCTTTGGAGGGGAACAAAGACGGATCTTTGAAATGCAGTTGTTTAGTGGCTATAGAGCAAAGTCCCTCCTCAGGTGCAGAGCCCAGGACAAAGAGCAGTTAATTAAGGACAGCACCTGTCAGTCTACTTGGGTGTCTTCTGCCTCCCGCAGAGCAATCGCCAATGTATTAAGCCTTCTTCGCCTCCACTGCAGGCTGTCTCTGTTCCCCGGTGCAGCTACACTCCTTCAACAAGCATTTGCAATGCAATAGGTCTTGCATTTGCGAGAGATTAAGCTATTGGCATTGTAAATGACAATGCCTTTTATTTATGTTTTAAAAACCAACACGTAAATAAAAGGCATTGCCATTTACAATGCCAATAGCTCAAACTCTCACAACTAAGCTCTTAGCCCCAACCCAACATGCGACTGAAGAGTATGTCTGCGGAACAAAAGCATCTCAGCAGGAGGAGGACTTCAGAGAACAGATGTTTGCCCTTTCCCCCCTGATACCTCCAAACGACTCTTCTTCTACCACTCCTTTCAACTATCTCTTTTCATCTTCAAGCCAGTCTTCCTTTGCTCTATCAAACCTCTTCGCCACTTTTCTCCACTGCCCTAACAACTTGCCTTCTCTCCACTCACTGAAGCAATTCCTTCCTTAACCCCACTCCCGACACCCATATTCCTTCCTTCTCTCCCACAGCCCCAAACATCCCCTTATCTGCAACTTGCTCGAGACACCCATTGCTCCCGCATCAGCACCCTCTTCATCCCTGTTACACCACCCCTCTCCTCTACCACTCACCGCCCTCCTTTACCATCACCAATATAGGTTGGTGATAGTAAAGGAGGGCGGTGAGTGATATCCATCCACCATACTGCCAAAAACTACCCCTCCATCCACCCCACTACTCCCAGTCCGCATGAGCCTCTCCTTCTGCCACCTCCCGGATATATCATGCATTCCCCGTACTCACCGCCCCATGGGCGCGCCGCTGCCTTCACACAAGCCGAAGGGTGGAAGATGCCGCATGTAATCCACAGTGCGCCTAGAGACGCACTTCTCTGTGCACCAATGTCTAATTCGCCAGTTCCCACCTCGCCGTCTTCGGTGGCTGGGGCGGGAATGTGCAAGCGCACACCTCTAGAACGCAGCAAGGCCGCCCCCGGAGTACATTCAGGTCCTCGGAGCACCTGGCTCCCTCCTCCCCGGATCGCCACGCGCACACTCCACTGTTTCCCAGTCAACTGCTGCAGAGATAACAGGAGGCAGCTGTGGGCTGGGGCAGTGGGAGAAGACAGGAGCGCGAGAGGGTAGAAGGAGAGAGTGGGGTAGAGAGCAGCACGCGGGGCACCACGCGCAAGAGGGGGCACCAGAGAGAGCCGCAAAGAAAGAGGCGGGAACAGCGGGGATTGTGAAGGAGAGGACGGGAGAGGTGACTGCACAAGTGAGAGAGAGAGAGAAATGTGAAGGCAACAGAACGGGAAAGCGAAGCGCACAATAGAGAGTGAGAGAAAAGACGGGTGCTTAAACAAGGGCTTAAAACATAAAAATAAATAATAACCGGCGGCTTGCAGGGGAGCCTGTCTGCGCTCTGCCTGAGCTAGCAGCAGACCCTCCTACGTCACAAACAAATTTTAAAAAATGGCGTGCCACTCTTTTTTTCTATTTCTTTACTTTGCAGCAATCGCGGCACCCGAGCTTTACCTTTAACCATGTTAAAGTAAAGCGCGGGTGCCGCGATTGCTGCAAAAGTAAAGAAATAGAAAAAAAACAATTTCTTTACTTTTTCAACAATCGCGGCACCCGCGCTTTAGCTTAACATGGCTAAAGGTAAAGCGCGGGTGACGCCAACGTGAAAAATAATTAGCAAAACAAGTGCGGGCGCAAGTTACAAAATAACATCATAGCTATTACAACTATTGTAGCTACCGCTATGTTAAACGACTAGACACAAATGGCAAAAAAAAAGTGCTTACCCAGGAATTAAAAGACACCGTCTTACGCCGCAAGTAAAAGATCCAGTCCGGGTGGGCGGGGCCAAAAGGAGACAGGGCGGTAACAAGGAGGGACTAAGAAGCCTCCTTTACAATAGAAAGACAGCGTTTAGCATGCACAATTACGCAAACCAATTAAAAGAAGGGGCGGGGCTTAATCACCACTTCTGAAATCTCCTTGATTACAAGAAGCCTCGCAGAGCGTGCAGCGCATGCGCACTGCAACGCTAGGCGAGACCTAAAAAGCTGGGCTTCGGGGCCCAATGGATGAAATGTGATGCCGGGCTGCCTGACAGTGACACTTTACTTTCCATTAGCCAGCGCTCCATTGCCATTTTAACACTGCACTACTTTCCTGTGTACGGGCGTGGACTCCTCAGTCACCTAAGCAGGCTGGGTGCATTAAAGGGTTGAGAGCCAGTCAGTCACCTGCTGAGTCATGGCTGTCTCAGTGTAGGATGTCACATTCTACTCATTAGCATGACTTTACGTGATGACATTACACTGTCTGCACCACAGGTCATCGTATCCCATTTTAAACAAGCATTGGCAAAGTCACTAGCTCTGGCTTTAATATGCCAACGCATGTACACGCAGGCATTCCCAGGGCTTTAAGTGGGCCGGGTCCTGTCGGTGCTCAGCACCAGAAGTTCCATAAAGCAGGTGCCGAACCGGATCTCTATCGGGCTCTCCATTTTTGCCCTAAGGAGGAAAAAACAAATCTTATCTCTGCAGCAGTACCACCCTTCACTGCTTTTGAGGTAACTTCAAAGAAACTCGCTGTAGTACTTTCACAGTCTCATCGTTTCAGAACTTAAGAAGCATTTTCAGTATTCTATACAACGGAGCCATAGTTGTTGCTGTTTTATCTAACACAAATAACAACCACTGGCAAAGCCAATAGCCCTGGCTTGTTGTAGGTGTAATGGTACTTGTTGTATCAGTATTATATATCTGTATGCAGTGACAGAAGCAGCAAAATACTAGTTGGGCGGCACACTATGGTAGGCACAGATTTTTAGCTTGCGTATTGGTAGGCACAGATTTTTAGCTTACGTACATTTAAGCCACACCCTTAATTACACCGCGCCCCTTTGAGAGACCCCCTAGTTTTTTCATTCCACTGAAAGCCATGGGTATTCCTAGATGCTATTTACAAGCGTTCCATGCTGAGGAAAAAAGTAGCAAAAAATGATTGCTTTCTGTATAGGATGTATCTAGGAGAGGACAAACAGCAGGATTTTTATGTGTACTTATCAGATCCCTCTTGCATTTCAATGGAAGCACTCCCTGGAAGGCGGAACAATCCATCAACAGACAATATCGGTCAACGGTCAACAGCATGGGGTGACCGGTAATTCTCCTCTGGGTGGACCAACCAACCAAAGCCACTCTATGTACATGTTCAATATTTGGTAACAAAAATCCGGTAGACATTGCGTTGTCAAGCAGACCTAAACATTGCTGCCACCCACGGGCATTTCTGGCCTACTCATTCTCACAATGTGTAGGCGTGTAAAATAATATTACAAACAAAACCATAAATGTTACTGTCATTGCTGAGAAAAAAGCAGAGTTGCTCAGAAAAATTAGGTAACTAAGCAGAGGCAACGCAAAATAGATGGACGCACTAGGAACCAAAATGCCAATGGTATAAAAAAAATGGTTAAGAAAGTGCACGCCATATATAAGGACAGTTACATTTACATAAATAAGGTCTCTCACTGCCACCTTTCCACTTTGTACTTGAACATAACAATGAATAAAATAGCGCCTTGAGGCTCTCAGTCTGCACGGAGTCTAGCTGCACACGAAGCTGTCAGATCTGTCCTGCTCAAGGGGCACATTGTTTGGTTTCGAAGGGGATGATCTAAACATCGAGAAATGCCAGGACCGTGCTGAGCAGCGCGCGGTTTCAATATTAGTCAGAGCATTATCTGCGGCCTGTGCTCACGCTGAACCCACATGCTGCCTGAGTCATCACCGACCTCGCGTCCAATATCACCTTCAGGCCCACCACAAACCCCAAGCATGGCCTGCACCACCTGCAAGGTGCGTGCGTGTACACACTGACACACGACCATGCACGTAAGTATCTATACAAATGATAGTGCCTCTGTGTAATGTTGTGCATTTGTATAGATACTTCGCACTACAATATTCCTTCGTGTACCTAGGCATATATGAAAAAATGCATAAAGAGGCAAGCACACTTCTAGAATCAAGAGCACACGCGTAAATATGTATATACACACGCACACATGCATTATACATACAGATTGCATGCTTACCAGCATATCTACAAACACACACACAAGCATTTCATGAAACCCTATTCTCTACTCAGCAGTGCATGATACAGGAATATGAGAGAGGGCAGACCACTTAGTCAGAATTGGGCTGATTACGACCGAAGAAATGCTCTTTGTAATGTATCAAACCCAACTTGCAATTCGGTAACACATTACCGAATCACAATTTGGGTTTGCGACCAGAAACAGAATCGCTATTTGGGAGGGGCATGTTCAGGGCACCCCATCCCAATAGGCAATCTGAATGATATGGACTAATGCTTAACGGCCGAAATGCGGTCGCAAAACATTTCTACTTTACCACCAAATCAAAGTTGGTGGTAACCCACTCGCGAATGGGAAGGGGTCCCCTTGGAACACTTTCCTCTTTGAGAATGTTTAAAAAATAAAAATGAAACGTTTCATTTTTTTTTTTTAACGCACCTGGTTTTCCTTTAAGGAAAATGGGCTGCATTTAAAAAAAATTTAAAAAAAGACTTCTTTATTAAAAAGAAAACACAGACATGGTGGTCTGCTGACCTCAGCAGGCCACCATCTCTGTGATGGCAGCGAATCCTAGTGGGTCACAAATTGCGACCTACCTCATTAATATTCATAAGGTAGGTCTATTTGCGACCCACTACGAATCGCTAATTAGGAAATAAGGGCCAGATATAACTTTTGTACATTGATAATAGCGATTACCAAATAGCGATTAGCAAAAAATCGGTATTTGGTGATCTCTATTACTAAGGTTAGTACATCTGTCCCACGGGGCCACAAGTACAAAGCTTTTTTCTTGTCGCAAACGGCCCAATTAGCAGAATACAGCCATGTGTGACCACAGAAAAGTGGATTTTAATGTAAAAAAAGGGAAAAATATGATTCGGTAACTAACTTGTTACAGAATCGCAGTTTGCATTTGCAGATTGGTTCTTATAAGGGGTATGCTTAGGCGTCCCTTACAAATACTGATTCGCAGTAGTATGTATTAATGTTTTGTGACCAAATTCCCATCTCAAAACATTAATACTTTACTACCAATTCAAAAGTGGTAGTAACTGATTCGCACATAAGAAGGGTTCTTTGAGAATATAAAAAAACATAGTTTTTAAGAGAAGGCAGTGGTCCCACTGACAATGCCTACTCTTAAAAAAAGAAACCTAAAAGTAAATATTTCTGTTTTTTTAAATGCATCCTGTTTTTCTTTAAGGAAAAGGGGCTGCATTAAAAAAATATTACTTTATTAAAAAGCAGTCACAGACATGGTGGTCTGCTGACACAAGCAGGTCACTATCCTTGTGATGACAGCGATTCCTTATGGGTCGCAAATTTCAACATACCTCATTAATATACATGAGGTAGGCCGATCGCTATTTGGAAATGTAAAGTTTCATATTTTAGGAATACCGATTTCCTAATTGCAATGCGGAGGTCATTACAATTAGGAAATCGGTATTCCTAATGTTACTACATCTGTCCCCAAATTCCTAAGATTTTTCTGGGAACCTTCTTTTTATTTTCCTTCTCTTTCTAGTATTACAGTCCACCCTTGATTATACTCTTGCTCCAATCTCTATATAGAATACTACAACCTTTGATTCAATCACATTTGTTTATCTCTCTTCGATTTTAATCTCATGCCATAACTTCCCCACTACAAACTGGAATATTTTTTAACTGAACTCAGCACTCAGAAAATTCCAATTTAAAAGTATTTTTGTGCATGCACATGTATTTTATTGAAGAAAACAACATTTACCTACTTTAAAATCTCTGTTAAGCTCTATAACATCTTTTGGCATAATGACCTTGGTTGCCACAGAAACAAGCATTGGAAAAGTCAACATGTTTCGATTTTTGGCTTTGCCAACGTAGAACTGTTGGCTTTGACCATGCCTTTTGCCAATTTGTTCGACATCGGCCAAAACACAATAAATGGTTATTGCTTTTTTGCAGATAATGAACAGCACTGGCAAAATAACAAAATCTTAATGATGAATTCATCTGCAAAGCGTCTCCATAATGCTTAATGACACACCTGCCATTTTATTTTGTTTTGTTTTACCAGTGGGCGGACACCCATCTTACACCAGTAAATTAAAAAAAACATACAAAATGTGCCAAAACACTTTTTTTTCAAGAAAGAAGCGGCCCAGCAGCAAATTGCAGATAGAAGGCCCTCCCAAAAAGGTGAAAAAAAATGTAAAAAAGAACAAGATGAGGGAGGGGCAGAGCAATGGTCGAGCAGACAAGGGAATAGAGCAATTGCCATCATAAACCAGGAGCAGCTGGGTGTAGGAAGAGTAACGGAGGAAAACAGAAACAAAACCGAGCGAATTGAGAAGGGGTGGGAGAAGTAACGTACGAGCTAGGGTAGGTAACAAGGAAAGCGCAGGGGCTAGGGATTTCATTTGAGAAGCATGACACGAAGAAGACAGCAAGACAACACATCCACTCTTATGGAGTGCTACAAGAAAAAGAAAAAATTAGTTTCCTGATGTGGAGCTGTGAAAGGGTACAAGTCATTCAATCAAAAGGATGATGAATAAACTATGTTTTAGGGGAGGGATAAACATAAGAGGAAGAAAAGCCATTAATTAAGAAGCAGGTAAATGAGATTGACAAAATGGTAAGCAAGGGGCAGACCCAAAGCCCACAGCAAGTATCAGTATTGTGCATAATAGATCTATGACAATTGACAGCTAAAAGCTGTCGAAGTCGAGACATAAAAGAGAAATAAATAAATACACAAAAGAACACAGGTATTTAACACAACCACACAAGTGTACAGGCCTATTCATTTACAGCGAGGCAAAGAAAGATATAGAAGATGTGTAAATGTGGTCCCTGGAACCAGACATGGCTACTAGGTCTCCTTACCTACACACCATGGCAGATCCTGCTGCAGGTAGTACACAATTATAGGCATACTATTAATTTTCATTATGAAAACATCGCATGTAGAGCGAGGAAAATCTTCAGAGCAATGAGTTAAATGTAGACCTGCCATACAATACATTTAAACATTCAAGCAGGGCTTAATTTGAGGTGGTGCTTGCCGGTGGTGGCCACTGGTGCTCATTTTTGAGGACCAGCACTTATTTTTCTACACCAATCATTTTCCAAGAGCTAGACAGGGAAAACATACAAAGGGGAAAGAAGCAGGAAGAGAAAAGACAGAAAAACATATCTCAAAAGGAGAGCACAAGCCCTTTCAAGTCAGCAGTAAAATATGCACAGTAAAAGCCATTTGGTACGATCTTGTAGCACAACAGTGGAGCAACGACAATGATTGGAGAAGCACACACAAATATGCATAGAAAAGCACTCAATCAGACAGAGAAAAAAGTCACATGGATAATCACTCAGAAATACACCATATGCGCACATACTCACTTGTGTATATACTAACACACATGCATGCTTTCAAACACACACAAAGAAGGACGCAACAATATGCACATGTATGGACATGCATACACATATATAGCTAGACACTATTAAATGTGTCTTCACACGTATGAATGTATGAGTGCAAATACACAGGCCAACACTTCACTACACACACATACTTCAATGGTTTAAATAGTGTTTATTTTTTGTAAGGATAAAGAAGAAAGCATATATTAGTATATACGTGGTGTGTGTGTGTATATATATATATATATATATATATATATATATATATATATATATATATATATATATATATATATATATATATATATGCAAACCTCTCCTTCCCAAGGATGAAGGGCTCGACACTTGAAGAAAATGCAAAATGCTCACACAGTGCTTTTTTTTAAAAGTATGCATGGTGCTTTCCCCGTTCTAATGAGTTTTGACATACTGGTCTTGACCACAGATGGTTGTCCTTTTTCCATTGTCACGAATGATACATGACTATGTGATAACACCATATTTACTCTTATGTGGCCCAGTGACACTGGTAGTCCGCATTGTTTGTATGTCACACATATGGCAAATTGCCAAAAAATTATTACATTATTGATGGAAATTATATGAATTACATGATGCACTCCAAGTAATTAGATAATTAACTTAAATGTTCACAAACAAGTCATGTTCATGTTACATGGCCACCATGATGCTTATGTTAAATGGCAGAATATTTATCACTTGTGATGGACTGTCTTGCGACTGTTAGTCACCCTCTGGTGTGCTGATAGGACCTACTGGATCAATTAATTAGTGTCCGTGGTGATATCTCTTATTCTAAGTGAACAAACCATTTTCATCAGTTTTCAGACAGTTTGGTTGCAGTATTCCCGATCTAATGGTACACTTAAATTTGGGCTGGCTTGCCATCCTGGTTCGATCAACACCACTCTCTGATTTTTTGACACAGTCTAATGCAAACAAATGTAAACCATTTCAATCATTATTGTGGATTTGATCAAAGTGGTGGCTGCTGTGAAGTTAAAATCTTTCTTTGTTACTGCCTGAATATATTCAAAACTTATTTTCCTAAGGCGCTTGTTGTGCCACCCACATATTGAAACTTCCACATGCATTCAATTACAAAAACAACATACTTGCTATTGCTATGAGGAACATTTTTATCTCTTTGGTTCTGGCTTTTTTAGCACAAATCTCTTTGTTTTCTTTCCATTGTTACATGCCTTACAATGTAGACAAGTAATAAATCTGTGTGTTGCTGATTTAACCATTTCTTTCTGGCATATTATATTTCTTCAGAACTCAATACTAGACGGACTTTGACTAGAAGACTCTGCCTTCCCATTGGTACTAGGTGGGCCACCATTCAATCATTATGTGCTTATATAAATAGCAAATATTTTATTTAAAGAAATTCTGATTTTGTTTGCCTCTTTTCTACATGTCAATGGTAGTCTGATTTTGCTATAATGCTTTTGTTATTATGCTTTGTTCTTTGCCTCTTTTTGTTGCCTTCCTATGTGGCATAATTTCTTTTTGTTTCTACTTTCTAGATCTCTTCCTACCTCTACGTGTGCATTCCTTTCTGTATCCTCTTTGCAGAAACATAGTTTCAATCTTGTCACCTTTTTGTTCAAATTCTGCATCCAATGACTAATTCCTCCTTGGACAAAGAAGCTCCCAATATGGAATGCTGTCCACTAATCGTCTTGGATGGAAGCTACTATCAATTATAATAATGTTGGTGGAGGTTGATTTATGATGCAATGTAGATTGTATTCAGTCATTTTTTTATGCATATTTTGATATGCACGGAATTGATTCTTTCCATTCTGCTCTAATATGTGAATTTTAGATTACAGTCTTAGCTGTTTGACTTTTTAAAAAATGACCAAATTCTAACTTGGTACTATAACGATTAGAAAGTTGTCTATGTCACATAATCACATTATGATCTAGTTTAAAGTTTTTTTTTTCTCTTCACTTCAGGCTATCTGCCTCTCTCATCGACCCATTGTAAGTTGTGCCAGGCTGGCAAAAGATCTTATAACTGAACAAAAATATGTTACTCTTGAGGCCTATTTAAATCATCTCAATAGCATGTTTTTGTGTATTAGTTTTGTTAATGTTCTTTGATCCAAAAGTATCTACATGCCGTGAGACCAAAATTATGTTGTATGAGCATGTAAAGATACCACATCCATCATCATTAATTAGTAGTTTTCATTTCAAGGGATGTCTTGGAGTAGGGTCCCCTATCCCTAAGCCAGGCATTCAATGTTATTACCGTACGTGTCAAAATGTGTCTACTTAGAAAGAAGTTCTTTCAAACACGGATGAACATGCTGAGACTATTGGATTCTCAATACATTTGTGAACTTCTGGAAGGAAAAATAAACGGTGGGTAAAACTACATGTTACACAAGGAAGAAATCGCCAATCAGCATTCATCTTTCCATTGTGTCACTTTGTCTCCATGCCATTCTTTGATTTTCTCTATGGGATTCTTTTTCATTCTTTCTTAGTTGTTAGAATCATATAGCTGTCACATTGCCTCCTTAACATACTGATTTTTGTTCATTATTAGTGTTTCTACCCTCATAGGCTGGTTACCCTCATTAGTATTATCTTGTAACTTTTTGGAATGCTTGTTTTTCTGCAATCATCAGTTTTTCTTTTTTTTCACAGTTTTCATATTGGACATTTTGTTTATATCCCCTACAACTTCCTCATGAAGAATATCAATCCTGTAGCTTGGAGATAGAATGGCAAATTCTCAGTATATCAATTTTTAAATCAGATCAGTGGGGATTTTGTTGTTTCCTTCAATACCCATGTCCATCATAAGTTGTTCTTCAATGAGTGTCATAATTTCTTAAAGTATGTCTAGGTTTAGTAATACTTCGAGGTCATTTACATCAATGTTTATGTCACTTTATTTAATAGTTTTTTCTATTTTGTGTATCTTTTTTTCTTTGTCATTGTGCGATGTTTAGCCAGTTTGATCTTTTTAATATGTTTGTAGATATCAATTCTAATTTCAGACAGATCATACTGAGTTTCTGGGCAATAAAAACATTTTATGAGTACTTCTGTTCCCTTCACCGTAAGAATATTGCCTGAAATGTTGATAAATTTGTGCTGACCTCGTTCGATGAGCTACAGGGCATGCAGGGTCTACTGATTACGTGTCGGTGATGATGACTCGATTACTCTCATGAGTCTACTATGCAGCTCCTTTCAAAGTCTCTTTACCTTTTCAGCAAAATGTTTTAGTGTGCATAGTAGAGATATCAGTGTGTGTTTAATCTCAAGTCTCTGGTGCAGGCCATGCCCCACATTTTACCTGCTGGTTATTGTAGCAGTTTAGGCTGTGTGGTGGATGTGTTCTAGGCTGCTGCTCTCAAGCAGTGGCTTCTCTTCTACTGGGACTGTGCCAACAGCCTTGTGTTGGATGAAGTTTCCTGGGAAGGCAAATCTGTGCGGCATCACATGTCTTCTGTAGTGGCCCTACAGGCCATCTGCACAAAAGTCTTCTGGTGTGGAAGTTACGGCGTCCAGGCTAAATTCCTTGTGGTGCTGTCTTTCTGACAATTGTGCCCTCAGGCCCAATCAGAACGTCCAGCTCTGGCAGACACACAGCTGTCAGTCACAGCATCGGAAGCAGCAGCACGAGTCTCTTAAGCCTGCAGCAAATTGTAAGGCAACAAGGGAAACTTGTTCTGGTACTGTTTTATGCAGCTCACACAGACACTGTGCAGAGCGACTGGGGTGGGCCTTCAATGACACGGGTCACTCCTGGCATCCCTTTCTGGGTGAGTCAGCTTTCTCTGGGTGCCCCTCATGCCAAGAACCTGCTGGGCTTCTCCTCTGGGACAGATTATCGTCCTGCATGGTCATGCACATTCTTTGTTTGTAAAGAAGAACTTGGGAATGAAACAAAGTGTGTTGGTTTAGAGCCCCCATTTTGTAAACATTTTGCAGACTGCGAATGTAGATACACTGCCTAAGGTTTCAGAATCTCTTTCAAATGTCACTCTCGGGCAGCTCTACAGAGACAGTCTTTGTGCAAAGGGATTTCTCTCACAGCAGCGAACAAAGAGGCTGGCTCCTAGCAGGAGTATCCAAAAGAGGGGCACAAGTGTGAGGCTCCTCACCTGGATGTCATCAACCTTCCTAAAGCAGCAACTGGGAACAGAGAAACTTTCTCACCTTGAACAACAGAAACTACAGTCCCACCTCTCTCCCCTTACATCCACCAAATGGCAGTGCTCAAGAAAGATTACCAAAACAATACCAAAGCATATTTTTCTATTCTAACAGACCCTCCTTTTAGCATGAGCTAACATTTTGGATAATGGCAAAGAAAGACATATAATGTAATAAATCATGAATAATTGTCTTAGGAACACTCCATATCTTCAGCTTCAGGGGGGAAAACAGTAAGGAGGGAAGAAGTCTCAAAAATACCCTCATCTATTTGCATGAGGGCTTCTACCTCCTTTTGAATCATAATAGTTGCATTAGTATCATGAATTGATATTTTCTTAGGAGTGAGGAGGGTGTTGCAATAAGAGCAACAAAAGGGGAGACACTGGATCAAGACACAGCAAGAGATTAGAATTACAATGAAATAAATCACCTTTTCGAGGATCCAACCCCAACCACCGAAAAGTGACCAAATCCAGTTCCCACTTTCCAGTCCTTTAACGTTTTCTAGAATGTCTAAAATGTGTTGGGTAATGTTCTTTTCCATGTTGGTGATCCCGACTACACACTGGTCTCATACTACTGCGCACACACCACCGCTCTTTGCTAGAATGAAATCAACAGCATATCTAGTTTGCTCAGAATATATCCGCATACTTTCCAATTGGGTGGTGATGTCGCGCAAAGCCGCTACAGTAGAGTTAAACAATTTCTGCAGCTTACATCCAAAATATTCTCTAGCTTTTTCACCCCTGGCCATAGCAGTACCTCCAAAGGTAATAATGGAGGAGAGAATATACCCAAAAGTGATACCATTACTATAATTATTGACTTCAAGGTATGTCACCCCTTCGCAAAATTCCTTTGTCAGTGTTCTTTTAACCCATCTAACTTTAGGTTACGCATGTTTTCAAGGCACGCCTAGAGGCAACACCATCCCAAGGGCCACATCATTTGTACCATTATGCATGTTAGAATAAGTTTCAAAAATAGATTATGCTGTTCCCCAATGTGAGTGAATAAAAGATAAGGAAACTAGATCCAACTAATCCCTAGGCAGGGTTAGAAGTTGGAAATCCATGTATTGGATTTTAATGCCCTCACACACCCTTTCAGGTGTCATGCTTCATCATCTGGGCTGCTCCTCGTCGGGCCGGCGGTGCAATGCCCGACGGGCTCCCTATAGTAGGGGCACTTTTTCGGAGATCTTTTATCCAATAGCCGTATGGTGAAGTGCGGGTGTGGGGCCAGAACTGTGTAGATGTGAAGAGGTGATTAATGTAGGAAGGTGGAATCTGACTATATGGTTGCCCCCACTTTTGTTATGGTGTTTTGCTGGTTTATGACTTAGTTGGACTGGGATCCTGCTATTCAGGACCACAGTCTATCTGCTTTCTCTCTAAAATGGTTTCCATGTGCCTTAGGCACATCTCTGATTGGAATCTGGAGTGCCCTTATAAGTCCCTAGTATATGGTATACTATGTACCCAGGGCATAGGTACCTCAGAGGCCTACCAGGGGCTGCAGCATGTATTGTGCCACCCCTGGATGGCCATCCAAACTGACACCACAGGTCTGCTACTGCAGCCTGGGTAAGGTGGTGCATGCACCCCTTACTGTGATATAGGTTACCTATATCACTAAATACATACACACATATAAACCTATAAGTCACTCCTATGGCAGGCCTTATCAATCCTGAAGGCAGAGTGCATGGTTCCTATGTGAGAGGGTGCCCCTGCATGAGCAGGGCCCCTCTGCCGTTCGGAGACCCTTCTCTGATGCTGTTTGTAGTGCAGCCTGACCATATACTCTTAAGCGCATTATAACCTCGCGTTAAATGCTAACTTTGGAATGGATGTACCGAAACATGTCGTGTTTGGTGTCAAACATCTTGGAATACTACCCCCCCGCCAATTCCACCCTTCTAGAGGGAGAGACATGTTAACCCTGGCTTGGCCGGTAACTTCTTTCTAAAGCCCTGGCATCACAAAATGGATGCTGCTGCCACAGACACAAGTCTGGCCTCCTGCTGCTGGATGAAACTCCGGCAGGGGAGGCCTGGACAATAGGTTTCCTGTCCCAGGGAGGTGTGACCACCTCCCCAGACAGGATAGTGTGTATTGGGGCTGGGCGGGAGCACTTTCGGGTGCTTTGAAGTCCTGCACTGGGGGCACACTTGGTGTCCCTGTGCATACCCCAGTTCAAACCGGATCAGGGGCTTGCAGCCCCTGCTTTGGCGCGAACTGGACAAAGGGAAAGGGGTGTAGCCACCCCTCTGCCCTGACCCACCCATAGGTGGGGCCACAGAGTAGTCCAACCCTAAACTTAGTATAAGTATAGGAACCCAGTCCTTAGGACTTTAGATTATCCCTGGACGAAACTCTGACACTGAATCCTGGACCTTCGACGCTCTACTCAAGACTAGAGGACAGAAGAATCTCCCTTGGGGTCAAGGAGTGACTCCCCTGCTTGGCAGGCACCAAAGAAGCAATTGTCTGGTCTGCATTGCCTAAGCTCCTGTCGGACGCCGAAGTCTTTGCATCACCAGAGGTGGATTTCCAGACTTCCCCGAGGCTGCCCTGAGTCCCCAGCAAAGTTGAGGCCCGTAGCTGTCGTGGGTAACGTGGAACCGTGACCCCTGGACACCGCACGCATTTGCTAGTGCATCCTCTTCTGGGTCTCCCACGAAGTCGTGCTTTGGGATCCGAGTAGCCCTAGCCTCCAGCACCAACTGCACTGAAGATCACTGGCCTCCACTCCACGAGTGTCCTGTGAGCCAGCTCCACGTGCACCGTCTCGAGGCTCCTTCGCGGTCGCTAGCCCGTTGGCTAGTAGCCCTTCACGAAGGCCAATCCTTTTCTTCTTGGGCTCCCTGGTTGCTCCAGGCTTGCCCTCACTT
This sequence comes from Calotriton arnoldi, assembly GCA_963921515.1. NCBI lineage: Eukaryota > Metazoa > Chordata > Amphibia > Caudata > Salamandridae > Calotriton > Calotriton arnoldi. Next base: position 427,628 of record CAWUFW010009920.1, on the reverse strand, counting down.
ACCCTTGCTGGGTGAGTTCCTCAGACCTTGCTGGTCTGCATCATCGTCATTCTTCATCTACATTGAGACTTGCTGTTGCCAAGGCTTGTTGGGTCTAATCCAGTTGCCGATACCTCAGCACTCGACAGACATCGTGTACCAGCCCGAATCCTGCTCCTGGTCGCCGACAACGCCTCCTGGACCTCGTGGCTGAAGAGTCAAGATGACCATCAACCTACCTGAAGCACTCGACATCGGTGGGCATCCGCTCATCGCCTTCCTGGTCACTGGCTAGTGACCTAGACTCTGTCCCCTCTGCTTTCAGGTTCTTCAGATCTCCGATCCACCTTTGGATCCACCCGGACACTTTCCACTTGGTCGCCAGCAGCACTTTGAGGCAGATCGCCATTCAAATCGACGACGAAACCCGACCCCGAAAGGCACCTATGCACCCGGCTTCCCTGGGTGAGGTAACACGAGTACTCCGGTGCTCCCGTGGGTAGAGACTCTAGAACGACCTAGTTCTCAAAGGGTTTGCTCCAAGTCCTCCTTTAAGTGTCCCTTTTCTTTAATTTCCTGATCGCGACTTTCTCCATAGAAGTTAACGGCGTCTCGCGGTTGTGTATTTATACTGCACGCGTCCCCGTGGGTCCCCTGTGTCACTACCTTAGGTGGTTCCTTGTGGTCCAAGCACTTCTAGAGGCTCTAGGCCTAGTGTCTAGTTCAGTCGTGGTTCTTATACCACTTTATTGGTATATGGTTTGGTACGCCCTGGGGCCCAAACGTGTATTTGTGCTATTACTGTGTTTAAATAACTTATAACTTGTGTACTTCGAACTCTAGCCTCATAAAGAGACTAGAGGGGTGTGTTTAGCAATAAATACATATATTTTGAATATATACCTGGTGTGGTGCTCTTTCATTTGATCACTCAAGAGATTATAGACTGGTAAACCAAGCTGCTTTACATTCCTTCAAGACTTAGCCTGAAGGCTGCTCTCCATAGCTACCACTAGGATAGCTTTCAATAAGGTTGTCTTTAACCTATCTCCAATAAGGGGTTGTTTGGACTGGTGCAAGGTGCCCACTATAATTAGTGGACAGCATATGCCAGGCCAACTTCTCACATTGGTGTGCAGCGTGTGGGATTCCAGCTTGCTATTGTTTTACCAGATAATCTCAATTGAATTGATCAACTGAAAACCACTAAAGGTACCTAAGGTACATATAATTTAAGCTTAGAATACAGTAAGTTCTACTGAACTTAGAGTTGTGTGTTAAGGGATAGCACACCCTTTCTACAACTCAAGAGAGTTTAGTAGGCCACACTAGAGTAGGTAGTGCATACACCACACCTCACTAGTGATGTCTTCAAAGCCAGGACCCAATGAGTCCTTGCCAGAAGCCCATGGGCTTCTTCCCTCCAAGTATGATACACTCCCATTCTTGGAATTGAGAGCATTATGCAATTTGAGGAAACTGAAGACAGGCCAAAGCCCCACCACCCAACATCTGAGAGAGATGTTAGAGGCTTATGATCTCAGCAGGCCCTTAGGGACTGAAGGAGTAGGAGCAGAGGGTGGGGCAGAAGATGAGGATGGGGCGCGGGGTGTAGCAACACCCCCAGCCCCCCCTCTGGAACTGACCAGGAGGGTGACAATGACCCTGACCTGGATAACCCAATTCCTCCTGTGGATGAGGAGGAGGCTCAGAATGACCTCCACTTTGTCCCCCCAGGAAGGATTGTGAGTGTGCCCAGAAGGTCTAGATCTCCTTCTCAGGAGTCTAACCACTCTGGCACCTCAATAGGGACCTCTGTCTCCTCTCATAGGAGGGAATCCTCTCATGAGAGGAGAAAAAGGCTGATTCAACATGAGGAAGCTCAGCTTGAACTCAGAAAACAGCAACTGGCTATAGACAGGGAGTCCCTAGATCTCTACAAAGAGAGAAAAAGTTGGGACTAGAGTCCCATGGTGGCAGCAATATCCCTAAAGATAGGGAAAGGTCTTATGACCATAGAAACCTAAACAAGATTGTCCCTCCCTACCAGAGTGGGGATGACATCCACAAATGGATAACTGCACTGGAGAGGGCCTGTAAAGTTCAGAGGGTCCCCCAGAAGCAGTGGGCAGCAATCTTGTGGCTCTCCTTTGCAGACAAAGGTAGAGACAAGCTCCTCACTGTAAGCGAAGAGGATGCTGACAATTACACAGTCTTGAAGAGTGCTCTGATAGATGGGTTTGGCCTAACCACTGAACAGTATAGGTTGAAGTTCAGAGACACCCAAAAGCTCAGACTCAAGACTGGGTTGATTTTGTAGATTGTGCTACTAAGGCTCTGGAAGGTTGGATACATGGCAACAAAGTGCAGGACTTTTTAGGATTGTACAATTTGATTATGAGGGAGCAGATCCTTAATAATTGTCAAAACCAGCTTTTGCACCAGTATCTGGTGAACTCTGATCTGACCTCTCCCAAGAATTGGGAAAGAAGGCAGACAAATGGGTCAGAACCAGAGTAAAAACTAAAAATCAGGGTGGTGACCAGAAGAAAGATTCTACTAAGTCCCAAGAGAAAGGTGGGGATAAATCTAAGGATAAGTCCCCTACAGGGCCCCAAAATTCCTCTTCTGGGGGTGGGTCCCAAACTCCTTCTTCTCCTGAAAAGAAACCATATTGCCATGTCTGTAAAAAGCCTGGGCACTGGAAGACTGATCCCAGTTGCCCCAGGATTGGCAATAAAGAAAATGTTCCTCCCACAACTACTACCACCCCTCCTGGTACTACCAGTAGTAATCCTCCAGTTGGGAGTAGTGCACCCAAAAGTTAGGTGCTTTTGCAAGAGGAACAGAGGTGGGCCCTAGTTTAGACAGGGACCCCTCAACAGACTCCTCTGACTCTGATGGTGGTATAGGATTTGCCACCTTTACCATGGGTCCCACAGCATTGGGCAGGTACAGATTGGAGCCAATAATTAATGGTCAGAAAGCTGTGGCATTTAGGGACACAGGGGCTAGTGTCACCATGGTGGCAGGGAAACTAGTCCCCCTCACCAGCTTTTACCTGAGTTTAAATACCAGGTGACCAACATTGATGGTGTCAGAACAGATCACCCCATGGCCATAGTCAATCTCAGCTGGGAGGGGGTCACAGGCCCAAAAGAGTGGCAGTGTCCCCAACCCTACCTGTAGATTGCCTGATGGGCAATGATCTGGAAATTTCAGCCTGGGCTGAAGTTGAACACCAAACCCATCTCAGGATGCTGGGCGTCCCTGTAAAGGTTAGTGGGGGCTGTGATGGCCACAGCCCCAGCCCAAGATTTTGGAGAGATGGAGCCTGGAAGAATGGCCCACTCTCCCCCAAAAGAGAGCACAAGGGTTGAAGAAAAGTCTTCTTCCCTCCAGACAGTAGGTAAGGGTCAGCCTCCTCAGGGAACTGACCCTACCCCTAGTGAAGGAACTGCCCCAGAGGTAGTCAGGCCTGGCCTGGCCACACCCCTGATGGCAGAGGACCCTTCCAAGGTGGTACCCAGTCTGGAGCAGGTAACCTGCCCCTCTCTACCCTGCCTCAGCCAGCCCAGGGCTGCAGAGGTCAGGGAGGTCAGTGGACCCCCAGGGCCCCCTGTCCAGAGGAACCCCCATCAGCAGATTAGGGGCACCCAGTCTAGTAGCCCTAGCCAGGTGAAAATTCCTCTACACACTGAGGGATCCCCCATACCTTTAGGTAGGGACCTCCCCCAGAAGGACTCTGGTAGGCAAGGGCAAACCTGGGACCAGAAGGTTCCAAACCTGCCATGTCCCTCCAGTAGTCCAGCCAAAGGGACCCAACCCCCAGCTGTAGGCAGCCAAAGGTTGACCCTTAGAGCAAAGTGCAACTCAGTCATGGAAAGACAGGCATACATGGTGACCAGTCATCTGAGGAAACTGAGGCCAACATTCCTAGGGCCTCACTTCCCTACTCAGACACCTCACCAGCCTTGCACTTTACCTAAGCACACCACAGGTAGTGATTCCCCATGGTGGAGACCCTCTCATACCCTTAGGGTGAGGGATTGCTTAGTGGACCATAAGACAGGGGGCAACCATGCTAGTGCAGGTGCTTCCTTATATGGCCACTTAGTCAATAAAGGCTCAACTGGCCAAGGTTAGCCTTATCTCCTTTCGTTTGGGGGGGTTATGTAGGAAGGTGGAATCTGACTATATGGTTGCCCCCACTTTTTTATGGTGTTTTGCTGGTTTATGACTTAGTTGGACTGGGATCCTGCTATTCAGGACCCCAGTCTATCTGCTTTCTCTCTAAAATGGTTTCCATGTGCCTTAGGCACATCTCTGATTGGAATCTGGAGTGCCCTTATAAGTCCCTAGTATATGGTATACTATGTACCCAGGGCATAGGTACCTCAGAGGCCTACCAGGGGCTGCAGCATGTATTGTGCCACCCCTGGAAGGCCATCCAAACTGACACCACAGGTCTGCTACTGCAGCCTGGGTAAGGTGGTGCATGCACCCCTTACTGTGATATAGGTTACCTATATCACTAAATACATACACACATATAAACCTATAAGTCACTCCTATGGCAGGCCTTATCAATCCTGAAGGCAGAGTGCATGGTTCCTATGTGAGAGGGTGCCCCTGCATGAGCAGGGCCCCTCTGCAGCGTTCGGAGACCCTTCTCTGATGCTGTTTGTAGTGCAGCCTGACCATATACTCTTAAGCGCATTATAACCTCGCGTTAAATGCTAACTTTGGAATGGCTGCACCGAAACATGTCGTGTTTGGTGTCAAACATCTTGGAATACTACCCCCCTCCAATTCTGGCGGCGGGGTAGCATTCCACCCTTCTAGAGGAGAGACATGTTAACCCTGGCTTGGCCGGTAACTTCTTTCTAAAGCCCTGGCATCACAAAATGGATGCTGCTGCCACAGACACAAGTCTGGCCTCCTGCTGCTGGACGAAACTCCGGCAGGGAGGCCTGGACAATAGGTTTCCTGTCCCAGGGAGGTGTGACCACCTCCCCAGACAGGATAGTGTGTATTGGGGCTGGGCGGGAGCACTTTCGGGTGCTTTGAAGTCCTGCACTGGGGGCACACTTGGTGTCCCTGTGCATACCCCAGTTCAAACCGGATCAGGGGCTTGCAGCCCCTGCTTTGGCATGAACTGGACAAAGGGAAAGGGGTGTAGCCACCCCTCTGCCCTGACCCACCCATAGGTGGGGCCACAGAGTAGTCCAACCCCTAAACTTAGTATAAGTATAGGAACCCAGTCCTTAGGACTTTAGATTATCCCTGGACGAAACTCTGACACTGAATCCTGGACCTTCGATGCTGTACTCAAGACTAGAGGACAGAAGAATCTCCCTTGGGGTCAAGGAGTGACTCCCCTGCTTGGCAGGCACCAAAAAAGCAATTGTCCGGTCTGCATCGCCTAAGCTCCCGTCGGACGCCGAAGTCTTTGCATCACCAGAGGTGGATTTCCAGACTTCCCCGAGGCTGCCCTGAGTCCCCAGCAAAGCTGAGGCCCGTAGCTGTTGTGGGTAACGTGGAACCATGACCATTTGCTAGTGCATCCTCATCTGGGTCTCCCACGAAGTTGTGCTTTGGGCTCCGAGTAGCCCTAGCCTCCAGCACCAACTGCACCGAAGATCACTGGCCTCCACTCCACGAGTGTCCTGTGAGCCAGCTCCACGTGCACCGTCTCGAGGCTCCTTCACAGTCGCTAGCCCGTTGGCTAGTAGCCCTTCACGAAGGCCAATCCTTTTCTTCTTGGGCTCCCTGGTTGCTCCAGGCTTGCCCTCACTTACCCTTGCTGGGTGAGTTCCTCAGACCTTGCTGGTCTGCATCATCGTCATTCTTCATCTACATCGAGACTTGCCGTTGCCAAGGCTTGTTGGGTCCAATCCGGTCGCCGACACCTCAGCACTCGACAGACATTGTGTACCAGCCCGAATCCTGCTCCTGGTCGCCGACAACGCCTCCTGGACCTCGTGGCTGAAGAGTCAAGATGACCGTCAACCTACCTGAAGCACTCAACATCGGTGGGCATCCGCTCATCGCCTTCCTGGTCACTGGCTAGTGACCCAGACTCTGTCCCCTCTGCTTTCAGGTTCTTCAGATCTCCGATCCACCTTTGGATCCACCCGGACACTTTCCACTTGGTCGCCAGCAGCACTTTGCAGCAGATCGCCATTCAAATCGACGACGAAACCCGACCCCGAAAGGCACCTATGCACCCGGCTTCCCTGGGTGAGGTAACACGAGTACTCCAGTGCTCCCGTGGGTAGAGACTCTAGAACGACCTAGTTCTCAAAGGGTTTGCTCCAAGTCCTCCTTTAAGTGTCCCTTTTCTTTAATTTCCTGATCGCGACTTTCTCCATAGAAGTTAACGGCGTCTCGCGGTTGTGTATTTACACTGCACGCGTCCCCGTGGGTCCCCTGTGTCACTACCTTGGGTGGTTCCTTGTGGTCCAAGCACTTCTAGAGGCTCTAGACCTAGTGTCTAGTTCAGTCGTGGTTCTTATACCACTTTATTGGTATATGGTTTGGTACGCCCCTGGGGCCCAAACGTGTATTTGTGCTATTACTGTGTTTAAATAACTTATAACTTGTGTACTTCGAACTCTAGCCTCATAAAGAGACTAGAGGGGTGTGTTTAGCAATAAATACATATATTTTGAATATATACCTGGTGTGGTGCTCTTTCATTTGATCACTCAAGAGATTATAGACTGGTAAACCAAGCTGCTTTACATTCCTTCAAGACTTAGCCTGAAGGCTGCTCTCCATAGCTACCACTAGGATAGCTTTCAATAAGGTTGTCTTTAACCTATCTCCAATAAGGGGTTGTTTGGACTGGTGCAAGGTGCCCACTATAATTAGTGGACAGCATATGCCAGGCCAACTTCTCACAATTAAAATAGGGTTCAGAGTACTTAGAACGACAAGCTTTATTCTGGGGGTCTCCTACCCTAAATAAAAACAGACAACAAGGCTCCCATACAAGCTTAATGTCTCGGATTGTAGTGTCCTCGTTGAAAAAATGTGCAGGTCAACATGTTTCTCGCTCAAAGTGTTTTCCACTTGCGATTCTTCAGGACCAAAAAGGTGAAACTATCTACACTAATATTTGTGACATGGAATTACCTCACAACAAGTGTTTTACTATTCGTGTACCACCTGGATCTACCCAAATCTGTATGTGAACCAGGCTTCAACAGTACCCGGTAGGCCACGTATAAGGCTTTGCTCTTATATGTAACTAAGGTTTAGTTTGTTGTGCTTCGGCTACGACCTACCCACTCCTACCGGGTGTTAGAATAAGTCCCATTAGATAAAAAGAAAAACCCTGGGTATGCATAAATGGGCCTATCCTAATCTACAGCAGCATACATAGAATTCCATCCAACAGTACGAGGATCCTTTGGATCTACCATAGAGTACGTGCCCTTATGCAGAATTATCCCTGAGCAGTTAGCATACAGAATGAGGTCAGTAAAATTCACAATTGGGCAGCATGCAGGGTAATACCCAGCCTCTCGGGGAACTGTCAGTTTTTTGTAATGCCAACCCGCCAGTGTTACATTCTATATTCTGTTTCTCCATATAGAAATTATCACAATAAGTATTGTTGTTACATCCTGGATAACCTATACCTTTTGGTTTTCAATGATATAGACATGGGCCTCCTTGTACTTCTACGAAATCAGGGGGTCGAGTATAAGTGTAATTAACAAGTGACAATGGATATGCAGTCCATAAGCTAGTAACAGACTCAGTAGGGCAGCAAGCAGTACCTTCTCCAAAAAACCTTTTATGTGTGTCTAGAAACACATTACTCGGGGCTGTCCTTTTCGTACGAATTCGAGAAACAACCTTATGGTTAATACATGATGGTGCATTTTGATCTTGTTCCAAAACCCAGGACACCCCACCCAGAATCAATAGCAGCAAAATCACAAGAACAACACACAATATATTTTTCTTTGTAGACCAGACTATACGTGTATGAATAGGGGAATCACTGGCTGCTCTTCGTCAGCAACCTTCCTGCCAAAGGGATGCATAGCACACGGTAAAACAAGGGAGGAAGAGACCAAAATGCCAGTAAGAAAATTATACAAGTTCCCAGTGTCCGTCAGAGCCTCACTGGTATAGGCTCCTATTGTCCATCAAATCGTTGGCGCTCTTGAGCACCGGCAGTGGAGCTTGCTCTGTCCTAAGCTCGGGTTCCCACGTCGACCAGGATAATGTACCCCCAAGTAGATACTTTCAATATATCCTGTCCAATGTTCAAACAGTGCACAAATCTCACCTCACCCTAAACTAGCTCCGTTGGTACTATGGCAAAGTACACCCTAACTTACACAGTCCATCCCTAACTAATCTGACTTCTCCTTTGGTGCACTGTTTCTCAGCTGAGGTCGCAAATTGTACCTAGTGACTCCAGGCACAGAGGGATCTGTGAAAAGGGGCTCCTGGATTGCCCGTATTTCCGGAGGAACTGCTGCATTCAGCACTTCATCATTTTCCTCATCCGTTTTGGTCCAGGTCAGTCTGGCGTCGCTGAAGGGGATAAATCGAGGCACCGCCTCACACTGGGAATCCCCTACTCCATCTTTCACCCACTGGTCATAGGGCAGAGGGACCTTGCGACTGTGAGTCGCATGGATCCAGTTCTTACGGCCAGCAACCTTGACTGCGGTGCACGTTGATAGGAGGACCTGCTCCGGTCCCTTCCACCGTGGCTCCAAACTCTTCTTCCGCTGAACGTTTCGCACTAGCACAAAGTCCCCAGGCTGAATATCATGTCCGGGCCCCTCTGGTGTAGCTGGCAGGGATTCCCGGACCTGTTGGTGAATAGAATGCAAACTTTCAGTTAACTGGCAAAGATAATTTAGCAACAACGGATACTCAATGTCAGAAAGCAGCCTAGGGCGCGGGACGCCCCCGACATTTGCCGGGCATCCAAACTCGACCTCGTACGGTGACAATCCTGTCCTAGAATGTGCTCTTGTTCTTGTCGACAAAAGAGCTAATGGTAAAGCATCTGGCCACTGTAACCCTGTGGTCTCCTGAATCTTTGCCAGTTTCAGTTTGAGAGTATCATTGTACTTCTCAACCAAACCAGCTGACTGTGGATGATTGGCAGCATGAAACTTTTGCTTGATACTTAAGCCATCACAAATTAATTGAATTACTTTGGCATTAGAATGACTTCCGTTATCACTCCAGATCAAATGGGGCAAGCCGAAACGAGGAAAGAACTCCTTTAGGAGTACCTTTGCAGTCGTAACGGACGTATTGTCTTTAGTGGGATAAGCCTCGACCCATTTACTGAATGCACAGACAACCACCAAAAATATTTCAAATTATTGCACCTATCTAATTCAATATAATTCATCTGAAGGACCTCAAAAGGGAAAGTGGGTGGTGCAAAATTACCAGGTGGTGTAGGGGTACCCTTTCCAGGATTGTGCATCATGCACACCATACAATACTTCACTAAATGTGCAGTTTTTGAAATGTTATCATTCTTCCATACAGGGTCTAATAACTTGCAAATACCCTTAGCACTGATATGGGCTGGGCCATGGGCCATGGGCCATCGTGACTACAGGAAGAACATATGCATCTGGCAACATCCATCTCTGCTTCCCTGACTTATCAATCCGACATCCCTCGTCGTTCAATTGTGCTGTACTTTCTAGCCACGATGCTTATTCCTCTATTGTGGCCTCACTTTGTATCTCTTTCACATTCTCAAGTGTATCCTCAAACATGGTAACTTCAGGCACCCACCTAGCAGGACCTGCTACAAACATTCTTTTCATTTTAGTCCGGGCTGTTTCCTTAGCTGTCTGATCGGCAAAAGCATTTCCCTTACCTACGTCATCAGTGACTTTCCGGCGGGCACTACACTTTACTATAGCCAATTTCTTAGGGAGTGTCAAAGCAGACAAAAGCCTCAATATAAGGTGCCCATGCTGAATCTTTGTGCCATGCAAAGTAAGAAACCCTCTCTCTGCCCAGAGTCGCCCAAAGTTATGGGTGACTCCAAAGGCGTACTGGCTGTCAGTATAAATATTGACGACCAGTCCCTCACTCAATTTGCAAACTCGTATTAACTCAACAAGCTCGGCAGCTTGGGCTGATTGATAAAGAACTCGTGAGGTCTCAACTACTGTACGCAGCGTAGTAATAGCATACGCAGCAGTTGTAGTGCCATCTAGTAGTTTAAAACAAGAGCCATCGACTTATAGTTCCCCTTGTGGGTCGGATAAGGGAACATCAGTCAAGTCTACCCGTCCTTTCGTCTCTTCTTCCGTCCGCAAGATACAGTCATGTTTATCAATCTCATCACTTTCAGAAGGGAGGGACAGTAACGTGGCTGGATTCAAAGTGGCACATCTTTTGATCGTGATATGTTTGGCAAACAATGTTAATTCATAGCCAGTCATACGTGCACTGGTGAGGTGCTGTGTCTTTGTCTTGTTCAAAAGTGTATCCACAGCATGTGGTACCATGACTGTGAGGTCAGTATCAAGTACGAGTCCAGTCAATTGTCTTATTGAGATGGCCACAACCGCGACCGCTCTTAGACAGCTCGGGAGGGCTCTTGCGACAGGGTCAAGAACAGCAGAGAAATAAGCACACAGCTGTTGCTTATCTCCAAATTTTTGTGTTAAAACAGAAAGCGCTCAACCAGCCATCTCATGGACATACAACACAAACAATTTATTATAATCAGGGGTGCCAAGTACTGGAGCTGAACAAAGCGCAGTTTTCAATTGCTCAAAAGACTGCTGACATTCAGGCGTCCAGGGCAGGGGCTCATGCACGTCTTTAGTGGTTAGTGCAAGCAAGGGTTTGATTAGTAAGGAGTAGTTAGGTATCCACTGCAGACAGTAGGAAGAGATACCTATAAAAGCGCGCACATCTTTCTGAGTCTGTGGGATGGGCATTTTAACAATGGTACTGATGCGCTCAGGGGTCAATCTCCTACCCTCCTTCGACAGTAGGTGACCTAAATAGGTGACCTCCTGTCGACAATACTGTAATTTAGAAAGAGAAACTTTATGTCCATGTCAAGCTAAATGTAGTAATAACTTAACTCTACTATCTTTGCAACCTTATTCAGTATCAGAAGCAATAAGGAGATTGTCAACATACTGCACCAATACATTACCTGCGGGAAGCGACAAGGAATCCAACTGACCTTTCAATGCCTGGCTATAAATTCTCAGACTCTCTCTATAGCCCTGAGGAGCTCGACAGAATCTAAAGCTCCTACCAGCTAGGGTGAACACAAACAGATATCTGCTATCTGGATGAATTGGAATGCTGAAGAACACGTTTTTCAAATCGATGACAGAAAAGTATTTAGCAGAAGAAGGAATCATTGTCAAAAGAGTAGTAATGTCAGGGACCACTGGAAACTGGGGAACCACTATTTTAATAACTTCACGCAAATCAATCACAAAATGATAGACATCTCCTTGATCATCAGAAGAACCCGAAGGCGACCGTTTAAGAATGGGAAGAATAGGACTATTACAAATATTGGCTGTCGTCTCCTCAACCACTCCCTTCTTGATCAAATCCTGAATAATTTGCAATAAGGCTGATTCTCCTGCCTGTGATAATTTATGTTGAGGGATACGAGGCAAAATAGCACCATCCTTATCCTGTATCGAAACTGGTGGTATCTGCAGCAGTCCCACATCTGTGTCGCCTGTCGCCCAAAGAGTGGTTGGCACATCTGCAAATTCAACAGGAAGAGGCGCATCCTTGGACAAACACTGTTTAGCACGTACTACACCAGACCCATTGTCATATAGACACCTGCCGGAGAACAATAGATCGTAGCATGCAATTTCTTCAACAAATCCAAACTCATCAAATTTTCACCACAATTAGATGTCAGCAAGAATGGCGAATCCACAGTGAAAGGACCAATGGTCAACGCAAGGGGTCTTCAAATGGGGCTTACAACCGGTATACTAGAAAAACCTACCGAAACATTATTATGGCCAGACAGAGCCGCCCCAGGGACCATGTTCTGAGAAACAGAACTTTTAATCGCACCTGTATCCATCAAAAATCCTTTCGTCGAACCTTGCAGTTCTGCTGTTACATAAGGACCACACTGGTCTACAGGTATCGGAACTGGTCCCCCACTCTGTCCCTGGCTGTCCTAGCTGTAAGACATTCCAGTCACTTCCTCCATATCATAATCATCATGGTAGTACTGTCCATCCCGAGAGTCATCAAAGTAATTATTGTCAGAACGGCCCTGTGAGGCTGCAGCATTCTGTGCCCTATCAGCCCCGCTAGCTCCACGACCCCGTCCACGAGAACCTCGTCCTCTAGGGACCGCTACCTTCTGCAAAAGCGCGGGACACTCGCTACGCCAATGCCCCTCCTCCTTACAGTACGCACACTGATTCGGCCCCAAAGGCGTCGTATTTGGCCGCCTACTGGAAGCTGTCGGGCAGGGCCACCACGTCCTCTACCATTCCCTCTAAAAGCCTGCTGTAACAAACATCTTCGTCTTTAAATCCTTATGCCGTTTCTCTGTCCTCTCCTTTTACTCATTATCCCTATGTTCATAATACTGTGCCATATTCAAGATAACAGAGGGGGAAGAGGTGGACCAAGTACTTTCAGAGGCCTGCAATCGAGTCGCAATTTCAGGATGCAAATTAGAAACAAATCTATTAACAAACAACCGGACACCTTCCTCAATAGACAAATCCTGCCCACTGTAATCCAGAAACGTACCTTCAAACCGAGTGAAAAAATCAGACACACTCTCATCTTTCTTTTGTCGACAAGCCGACAACTTATCCCAATATACCTTTCTCGGCGGAATAAGGGAATGCATATAAGTAATAATGCGGCCTGGCAATCCCAAAATGTCAGCTCGGGGCTTATCACCTGGCTTTCTTTCCCGGTCCCATGCTTTAATTTGATCCCATGTACCTCCTAATTCCACAACATGATCTTGCATGTGCACCTGCCTCCAAATATCAACCGGAACCAGTAAACCAAAAAACAGTTCAATATCAGCAAGACAGTGGTGGCTGGTGACATCTGAAGGTGGTGAGGCGTAAAACAATTGTCGCACAGCACTGTAGCGAGCGAGCGTAGCGAGCGAGCCCGAACCACCTACGGGTGGTTTGGAGGGGTTCTCCCCCCAAGCAAATTTTGAAAAAAGAGTGGGCAAATGGTGCATTTTCAAGCAAATTTGAGAAAGCAGGAAGGTTAATAAAGCAATTGTGAATCTGTTCTAACAAAGACAGTGACTGGCAAAACTGTCAGTCCAATCGGATGCATATCAGACGCCGGCCTACCACGTGCTCTGTCCATCTGTGCCACTGTGTGCTATTCTTTCACAAGTGATGGTTTGTACTAAACTGAGCTGGTATTCCTTGAATTCCACAGGTCTCTAGTATTCCAAAGAAAATTTCAACTCATCCATCAAAACAGTGCAAGACTGAAATTCTCCTGTGTGGGACAAACAGGAATAAAACCACTTAATCAAGATGAGACAACTGAGATAGACGCTAGAGCCAGCCAGTCATGTGCAAGGGGCTGACTTAAGCCCACTTTAAGTTCATGTCATGTATGGAGACGAGAAGTTTAGGCCCTTTCCATACCAGTACGTAAAGCTAAATGTGTAAACATTCCTATGAGCAGTGTCCACCTTTTTGTCTGAAAGGTTGCATTTGGTAGCAGCGCTCCCACCGCTTCTTTTGCGACATATTTTTTGCTGTTACAGAAAAATAAAGGAACAGGGAGCGGGAAGGGTGAAACCTTTGACCTCTCACAAGACCCTGTTTCAGAACACCAGCTTAGTCCACATCTGTGTAACAAATTCCCTGTGACTCTTAAGGGCTCCAGGGACGGGCCCCATGACAATAAATATTACCGCTGACATCCACTTGAAAGGACCGTGCCAAAGGCAAATAATTTACATAGCACTTCTGAACAGTTAATTTTTGCTCGCATCCGTGCAGCCTTTTTTCCAAATTGGCGAAAGCACATACTGTATAAACTCCACTGGTAACCCATCACAAAGGCCACGAAATGCGAGTAGGAAAAACCTGCCTTTACTTACAAATCCGCGACACACACTAGAAAGCTTCAGCCATGAACGGTGACAACTATAGAAGAGACTACCCTCGCGCAATCTTCGGAAACAAAATCTACATTGACAATCTAATGCTAACAGAGCACCTCAACTCTGAGCAAGCACCCATCACACTACACCCGCAACCCAACGCTGCATGAGCATCACTGCACAAGGCAAACGAGCAAACAATACACAGAAAATCAAACACTACCCAAGCAGTCCAGCGCAATAACCTATACAATTCTGTGCATGCATTTGTGCTATTTTTGGTGCCTTTTTGATTTCTCAGTTTGGATGTCCCTGCCTCCGTGCTAGCCATCATACCGAAAACGTGCAACACATCCTCTCTGATGTTCCGCCATTCCCCAGTGCCTGCTTTCTGTCCCCAGGTAGGAGGACCCGTTGCACAAGCACCCGCTTCCACTCATGTGCAAAGTCCATGCTCATGGGTTCACCGATTCCACCCCTCGCATGGTCATTCCTTGACCCTTCAGACACTCTGCATTCCCTTCCGCTCTTACACAGGAAGTATTGCCTATTATGTGTGCCCTTCTGGTCTATAGCTTAACTCCCTGCCTACAGGCATGTGTCAGTGTACAGCTTTCTTATCTGTGCATGTCTCCCACGCATGTCCACATCACCCCTATATGTGCACGCCTCCCATGTCTAAGCGCGCTCTGTGCCTGGCTTCCCTCTTTGTAAATGTCACTTTCCAGTGGCAGACGTGATGAAAAGTGAAAGGAGGCAAAAAAAAAAATTCTCCTACATTATTTTTTCTTTTTTAATAACTTTGCAGAGGGGAAAAATAATAAGTCATAGGGAAAGGGGAAAAATAATAACAGTCATAGAGAAACGGGAAAGTCAGTCTTTCAGACAGGCGCTTATTGAAAGGTGGGACCAGCAGTAATAGAACTGTCAGGCGATGAGTGCGGCCGTCAGCAGCACTGGAGCCTGGCGAGTGACACCCCCTGCACCCAGGAAGGACTTCACCATTTTATTTTTAAATCCGGCTTCGTTATAGAGGGGAACGCTTGCTGCCAGGGACGCCTCCTTTCCTTCTCCCTCTCACCACCCACCCACACTATATTAGCCCCATCCCCTCCAACAAACAACTTGGCACTAGCGTGAGGAGCTGAGAGGTGTTTGTGTTCAGAGGCCAGTCATAATTCTGATGCAGACAGCCAGGGACTGACCCCTGAACACAAAACGGGCTCATTTTAGGTGCCAAATTTATTTATGCCCAGGCCAGGGTGCAATTCTGGCAAAGGCCGACTCCGGGTGTCTGCATTTAGAAGCTGCGGCCCCCTGTGACTGGGCAGTGGGCACTGTTGCACTCACGGATCAGGGGTCAATTAGAATCTCGGCTTTCCTACTTGACAACAGTGTGTGATCTTAATAATCTTGACGTCTCACCCTAAGGTACACCGGAGCGCGTATAAACCGGTTCATTAGCAGTGGAAAGGAATAGATGAAAGAACTGGACATAAATGATCAAGTCGACATTTTTGCAGAAGACGTTAATTCAAAGGAAACCAACTGTTTTTCAAGCAAGTCATTTTGTAGCAGCTGCGTGTGTGGTTTACAGTGCACGTGGCTACCGAGACAAACAGGATGCACCCAGTCGCGGCCGGCAAGAGGGGGGTGAGGAGGGTTTTGCGCACGGGGGGGAGACGACGACAGCGGGACGGTAATCAAAATAAAATTAAACATTTACCTTACTCCTCACGCGCCGCTGCCTCAGCTCCTGCTGCTCCCAGCCGGGCCTGTGTTTAACCTAGGCAGCCTCCCTCCCACCCCCCTAAACCAATCACAATGCTGCAATGGCAGCGTTGTGATTGGTGCGGTGCAGGCAGACAACGCCCCAGCCAGGCACCTGTACGGAGGCCCTTTTCTCTATGTAGGCTGCATGCAGCCTACATAGAGAAAAGGGAGAGTGCGCATGACTGGTTTGGTCGGCCCTGGAGCCGAATAAACAGTCAGGGCCCACAACAGTGGGCAAGCCACTCCCCCCCTGCCCTCAAGCAGGACCGCCCACCCGCCCTCCCCGAACCAGGCACTTCTGCTTTCTCGCGGTGCGAGAAGCTGAAACATGAAATGGTAGTTTTACCACTTTATGTTTCTGCTTCTCGCACTGCACGAAAACAGTGGGGCGACGCCCCCATGGAGGAGCCGCCACTGCAGCAAGAGTCATTACCGTAGAAGAGGTAGCTTCAGTCAATTCTTTATAATATGCAGTAGGATTTTTCCTAGGGTCGGGAAAATGAGTCTTAAGAGACAAAACTTCACTTCTTTTCCACAGAGTATAAACTCATTGCTCCTGAAACCTGGTCGTCACTGCCGCTTGAGTAACATTACTACGGCCATCCGTTAATTCCGGTATCTCGGGGTGATATATGGGATGAACCTCTCTCATCGGAAACTGAGACACTGACCTGGGACTTTTCTCATGCAATCTTCCCCTATAAGCCATTATTGTTGTGACATTAGCCCCGCTCGTCGAGGTTAAACCCGAGGGAACGCGGGTTCGTCGGAAATAATAGCCACGAACGAGGTACCCTATCGGTAGGATCTACGGGAAAACTCAGATACCCGCAAATAGAAACGCGACTGAGGGCGGTGTTTTATTTCAGAAATCGACTCTTTTTTGATTAAGAATCAAAGGGAACTTCCCTAAGATTCTATGAAATAAGTTATTCTACTTCATCTACTAGTTGAAAGGATCTGTAAATTCTAGCACTGAGTGCAGTTGCACCGATGTTGTGAAAAACGTCACACAATCCTAACCATTTGTGGAAGGGACTCGTGAAAAAATTGTGTACTGAGTGCAGTTGCACCGGTTTGTGATAAAAGTTGATTATTTTTAATATATGAGGAGAGAAAAAAATAATGTCCTGAAGAAGGTGGTCCTATTGCGAATGTACCACTGAAACGCGTCGACGCCCACAATAGAAGTTGTGTTAAATTTGGCAAGAGTCAGCATTATACTGCAGACAGGGAATTTGGATCCATGCTCTATGCTGTCTATATGTATGGTCGAATTAACACGTAAAAGACATAGTGCAGTGTCTTTATATTTTCTCCTTTTTTGCGATATTTTTAGATTATTGTGTTTCTAATGCTTTTGAATATTTGTGTCTAATTTTGTGTGCTATATGAAATTGTACAAAGGAATCTTTTTTGCTAAATAAATTAATCATCTGATTAAGAAGTGTACTCGATTTATAAGTGCCTTAATTGTTGATAAGTATGAAATGTGTGAAATATAAGTATGGTTGGAGTATAAAGTGTTGAATTTTAGGTCCCATCCAAAGGGAGCATTTCTTTTAACTTGATAGTTACTGGGTGCTCTATCCCTTTGGAATTCAGAGCCCCCTCTCCTTGATTTCAAGGCAGAGTTAAGCCATGTTAAGTGGCTTAACGCTGCCTTGTACATAAGGCAAGGCCCCTATCGCCACGGGAACATCACAAAAAGTGACGTTCCCGTGGCAATAAGGGCTTGTACATATGCCCCCTAATCTTTTGTTCATCGAAAGTGCCCGTCAACGGCCACTGCAACTCGGCGTTGTCCCTTGTATATTTGTCCCATAATGTACTAAACATAATAAGGCCAAGACCATGCTTCACATACATATCAAAATTTGGAGTGCCTTCTGGAGGCGCCGGCTGAGCTTCTTCCAAACGAGCATCAGCAGAACAACAGCGACAGCACAAGGAAAACAACTTACTGAATCAAGGCATGTTTCAAAAGAAAACAAGCGCACTATTTATGCCTAGCAAAACAATTGCAAATGCTCTTATCCAAAAGACGGCCCTTAGACCGTACCAAATACAAACCAAAATGGTACCATATCCACACAAAAAAAAAAAAAAACTCACCTGATATATGCAGGTCAAATGAATTTATTCTCCACTGCCGACTCTTCAGACCAAACGGTTAGATCCAAGGGTTTCGCCATTCAGGACTCCAGTCGGGATGACCACTGGGCGAGGCACCGTCCGGTGGGACAGAAGGGGCAGCTGCGAGTACAAGGAGCTCTTCGTGCAGGGATCCCTGATCCGTCCGTCCGACCCGACGATGGCCTCGACCTCCCCCCGTCCGCGGAAGGGGATGGGTCACTCACCCGAAGGAGTCCCTGTTCGGGCGCCAACTGAAGGAAGTGACCCGATTAGGGTCACTCAGGTCACTTACGACCACCTTTCAGCCTTCCATACCAAATGAAGAGTCGGTCAGACAGTAGAGAATACAAACCAATAACAGTTTATTCAAAGTACACTCAGAGCGGAGCCCTGTCTGCCCAGTCGCTAGGCGTGCTGCAGAGGGACTGACATCAGCAAGCATAGAGATATATTATGTACATTTCAGAACCAATGAAGGCACGCCCACAATGGAATTTTCCAAGCAGATACAACAGAACAGTGAAATATAAAAAATAAGTTTTGATTCTGCAGCTGGGCACACACTATCTAACAGTGAAGGTCATTCTGCCCGTGCCCGGCACTAGACAAGTGGGAGAGGGCCTACATCTAGAGGAAAGGTATGTGCTAATAAGAACAATGCATTCATTAGAGTAGCAAAACTCAGCTCTAAAGAAACACAACTTAGAGAAGGTCGTTTCCCAGAAATGGCAAAGGATCAGTTTCGATTATAATTCAAAATGGCGGCCACACACAAAATGGTGCCACGAATGCTAACTTATGCAAAACAATACCAAAGCATATTTTTCTATTCTAACAGCTCCAGACTGCACGGCCACTTTATCTGCGTCTACAGCAGGCTTTCTGGTCGCAGCCAACCCATCTGAGGAATTTATATTGTATTGTACAGCCAAGATGAAGTATGAGACAAAAACCACGAGTCATGATGAGGCCCATGAGTCTCTCTGTTTACCTCATAACCTGTACTAGGAGGTGAATCTAATCTCTCCAATTCCGACAACCATATTTCAAGGTTGTCATCGGTTTTACATTGATCACTGAAAGCATGGAGTAGCTGTGAGGCTATACAATTTCATAATAAACCTCTTCAGAGCAAAGTTAAAAGACAATGCTTTGCTTTAAAGAGAGGAAAAATGACACCCGACTTCTTCATTCATTTAGTCACCGTCCTACATAATTACATACATGTATTTATTTATTTGTAGTTCTATATTGTGGAAAATAGATTAAAATGGGTAACAGAGTACTATATAAAAAGTTGCAACTAGAGTCAAACAGGATAGCAAATATGAGTTTAACGATGATAGGAAAAGCATTGATGGAAACATTGGAATACATAACTGCATGACAAATATGGTGTCCGGTGAGGGAGAGTTTGCAAAATCCAAAATAGGGTTGCTATGATGGCATTCGGGAAAGAGTTCCATAACTAAGATACAGTTGCAGAGAAGACTAGAAGTTCCACAAAATGTTGAAATGATCAAGAATCCCAGAGGTTCGATGTATAAATGAAAGAGCGTCAGGGAATGCATTGAGCCTTGAGGTACTCCTTGCAGAAAAAGGGAGGGACGTAGGAGGAAGGTTGTGATATTTGTGCTTTCACATCAGTTTTCAAGATGTGAATCAGCCTAGAACTGCACCTTTTATTCCTATTTTTATACTGAGTGGATTGGTTGCTGTGTCAGGTTTTGCAGACAGATAGAGGAGAATGAGGTAGCATGAGGTACCTTGGTCCAAGATACAGAGTGCATCATCAATGATTGGTAGCATCGTAGTCACTGTGCTACACCACAGTCTTAACCCTGAATGGAAGTTACTAAGCAGGTCTTTTTACATTATATAATGTTTAGCTGTTTCTCCACGCAGCTTTTCGGACATTAACCAGGAAGGGTAGATTGGACACAGGGTTACATTTGTTCAAGTTTCTTGGATCTATACCCTATTTATTCCACAGAGGAGTGAGCGGACCTATTTTTTAGACAATTATGAGGCCACTCCAAGGACAAGTGATATACTTATCAGACTTTCGCAGACTGGCATCGTGGATGTACCTATGTCTTTGATGGGATCCACTGTTGAGATATACGAGTCAGAAAATAGCCTAATCTTTGAGATTGTGTTAGGTATCTCTCTGAACTTAGAAAATAATGTATTTGTGTGTCATAATTAGAGTGGAGAAGTCAATTTCAATTGTCGCATTTTTTATTTAAGGAATATGACAACGTTTTTGCTGTGTGAGTTAGTATTTTTGTTAAGTAGAGTATTTGAGGGCTTATTGGTTCACTGTCTAGCATTGTCTAATAGAGTTTCAGTCTGTTTCTGTTTGATTAATTCCCTGTCTGACAAATGATGCTTGGCCTCAAAAATATGCATTTTATATTGTTTTCTCTTACCCTGAGTTTTTCAGGATCTCCATAAAGGGATTGAGATGTCAGACCCATTCAACGTCTGTGAGGGTGTTTCTTTCCTTATTATTTCTAGAATAATTGAGCTGAAGTTTTAGATTTATGACTTTGAGGTTTTTGTGGTATTAGATCATCTATGATCTCCTTTGTTCTTTCTTTAAATACATTAGTTAGTCTGAGGAACTGTTCCGAAGAGAGGGTATCTTGCTGTGTTGAATAGACTTTGGTGTCTTGCAGCATTGAGGAGACTGAAATAAAAACTGAAAGTTAGGGTATCTAGATGAACAAAATACTTCTAGCTGATATGTTGCTAAGCTTTTGTGATTAACTGTTTTGTTATGTTATGTTACAAATATAATGAAGATAAGTCGGAAATCCTCCTTTATGGGAATTTCCCTCCCCAGTTCAGAGAAACATTCTTGCCACCAGATTATCCCTTGCCATCTTCCTCAGGTCAACCCGTCAAGAACCTGGGAGTCTGGTTTGAAGAGAACTTATCTTTTTCGACCCAGATTAAGAAGCTGGCCGGGAGCTGCTTTGGGATACTAAAATCCCTTAGGAAATTTCTCCCGCTGCTTCCCAGGGCAGCCAAGGAGACGGTAACTCAGGCGCTGATTCTGTCACGCATCGACTACGCCAATGCTTTGTACATTGGCTTATCGGTCTACATCCTTAACAAATTGCAGGTCGTCCAGAATGCCGCGGCTAGGCTTCTTTTTAATATTCCAACTAGAAGCAGCGTTAGACAACACCTGCGCACACTTCACTGGTTGCCTGTCGCCAAACGTGTTAAGTTCAAAGCCCTGATCGTAGCACACCACGCCCTGTATGCTTCTGGTCCAGTTTATTTAAGGAAGCGCTTCATTTTGTATACCCAGTCAGACATTTGAGGTCAGCGTCCCAGCTTCTTGCCCAGATACCTCGTGTTCGCCTCCATAGAATGGGGGGCAGTTCGCTTGCCTTTAGGGCCGCCACAGCCTGGAACTCTCTTCCGTACTCTTTGCGCAGCATTCAGGATCATGTTCAGTTAAAAAAACAACTCAAAACATTTCTGTTTAACTAATTAACTTCATCTTACACCTCAAGGCTCGCGCCGGGGCACTCCTTGAAGTAGCTGTGCGCGTTATAAACTGCAATAACATAACATAACATTATATTTTGTAAAAAAAAAGGCCCAGTCCAGCCACTCAATGATATATCAGAATGGTTTTAGAGGTAGTGATTGTACTTTTCACTGTGCTTCACTTTCGTCTGGATTGTTATAGTTTTAATTAACTTAGACAAAAAAGTGTACACCTTTCTTACCAGATTAATGTCTTCATAGTCTTTGAATTCGTTTTTTTGGGGCTGGCGCTTAGGAACTACATTCGATGTGTGGACGGAGAACAGAATGAGGAAATGATCTGATAAGTCAACAGGATTGGAGTTTGAGATTAAATGGTTACTTCACTTGTGATTAAAAAGCCCAGAATAGCACCTTTTTAGGTTGAGCCTAGGCAGCATATGCGCTGTCTCTTCAAGACATACTGTAGTCACTCTGTGGGCGTGCAGCCCACCTATTGCCTTTATATTCGTTCCTTCGGTTGTCGTTTAAAATTGCTTGCTTGTTAGTGGTTAATCCTTCCTCTTTGTTCCTCCTTGTTGCCATTTGTTTCCTCCCACAGAGCAGTGCCTAACTATTGGTATCTTTCCACTTTGGTGCTTATCTGTTCGTTTTGGGGCACTACTTTTTCATTTCTTTCCAGCTCTTGTTAGTACAAGCTTCGCTTTTTTTGCTTCCTCGTGCTTTTGTGGCATTTGAGCAGCAGAGTGTTTCCCCCTATGCTTTTGTGGCAGCTAAAAGACATCGTGCTTCTCCTTTATATTTAAATATTTATTTACAATGCAAAAGGGCAAGATAGCATGTGTGTGTGTTTAAAAGCTTTCCCCCCACCTCCTCCCTCCTGTATATGTGTGCTCCGTCCACAAATCACTCCCTCTACCCGTTACTGCTTTATACCTCCATTAGCCTTTGATGTCCTGCGATTCTTTGTAATCAGTGTTATGAACTGGCCAGCCTCCGAGAGCCGTTCTGAGTCTCTGTGCAGACACGTTCACAGAGTCGAAGCAGTTTGATGTTTTTTAGCCTCATTTGGCCTGCATCTCGAGACCCAGCAGTGGGCACCAGAACGGGCTACATGTTGAAGATCCTAACAGTGCATATTTCCAAGAGAGCAGGTAGCGCTACAAAGTTGCCCGGTTACTCACCGGTAATATTCATTACTCCGAGTCCTGGTCTTCCCGTCCCATTCCTTAACAGTGAGCAGCTAGTCTGCTCCACAGAAACCTGTTACCTAGCCGAGCTTTTCGCACTTCCCCAACATGGCGCCACCACCAGGTGACAATAAAGGGGGAAGTGCGTCAGAGAAACATCCTGAGAATACCAAAGAAAAAACCCAGAAAGGAAAACAATCACCCAAAAAACCCAAAACCAGGGAGGGAGGGAAGGGCTCAGGAATGGGACGGGAAGACCAGGACTCGGAGTAATGAATATTACCGGTGAGTAACCGGGCATTACCTCCTCGTCCAGTCTTCCCGTCCCATTCCTTAACAGTGAGCCCATACCCAAGCACACGGTGATTGTAATAAAACAGACCAGAAAATGCAAGAAAACAGGTCCATTTAATCAACAGAAAGCAGTACAAATTATAAACCATGTACAGCAGACAAAACATGAGTGCCAAAGGCAGCCGAGGCCGCCATCCCCAACTGAAGACGATAATGGGAAACAAACGTATGGGGAGAAGCCCATGTGGCAGCATTACAAATGTCTCTCAAGGAGGCCCCCTTGAACATGGCCCAGGAGGAGGAGACGCCCCTGGTCGACCTACCCTGAACAGAAGAGGGGAGAGGACAGCGGGCAGAACCGTAGGCCGAAACCACAGCACCCTTGACCCAACGAGTTAAGGTGGACAAGGAAGGACGAAGACCCCGCCCAGAGAGGCCGTAGGTGACAAATAAGGAATCAACCCTACGGAAACCAGAGGTCCGATCCAAGTAGATGCGGAGAGCCCTCAGCACATCCAAAGAATGGAGGACCAACCTCCTCCGGAGAGGCAGGATCCGGAAAAAAACAGGGAGAACAATATCCTCCTGACAGTGGAAAGAGGACAACACTTTGGGCAGAAAAACTGACTGGGACGGAGAATGACCTTGTCAGCGCAAAAGCGCAAAAGGGGGTGAAGCCATCAAAGCCCCAATCTCACCAACCCTCCGCCCAGAAGTAATGGCCACCAGGAACAGAACCTTAGCAGAAAGGAACTTAAGGTCCACCGAGACCAAAGGCTCAAAAGGGGGACCCGTCAAGGCCTGGAGAACCAGGGGAAGATCCCAGGCCGGTACAGGAGAGCGAGAGACAGGACGCTGAAGCAAAAAGCTCCGCAAAAGGCGAGCCACCAACGGTGAGACAGAGGACACAGAGGAACCCCGAAAGGCAAGAATGGCAGCCCACTGCGCACGTAGGGAAGAAACAGCGAGCCCCAAGACGAACCCATCCCGCAAGAAGTCCAACACCCTCACAGCCTCACAGGAGGAAAAAGAGAGACCCTTCCCAAGACACCAGGAGGAGAAGTTCTTCCAATGACGGTCATAGGACTTCAAGGTAGAAGGGCGCCGAGACAACTGGAGGCACTGGGCAACCTCAACCGAGCAACCCTGACCCAACAAACTCAACCTCTCAAGTGCCAAACCCCCAGCCGGAGGCGGCGCAGGGAGGCAACCCGGAGAAGAGGAGCCCGCAGAGGGGAGGGACACAGGGGAAACCTCCAATGGGGGCACCCAGACAAGGTCAGAAGCAGGGGAAACCAAGACTGACGAGACCACTCCGGCACAACCAGAAGAACTTCCGCCCGGTCCAACCGAATCTTCCAGAGGACCCGCGGAATCAAAGCAAACGGAGGGAATGCAAACAGGAGTCCCAGGGACCACGGAATGGAGAAAGCGTCGATCGCCCACGCCAACCGGGAGGGAACGAGGCTGCAAAACCGAGGAAGAAGGGCAGAATCCTCCGAGGCAAAAAGATCCATCCAAGGAAGGCGGAACCGGAGTACAATCAGATCGAACAGATCCGGGGACAGACACATAGTCACCGAGGAGGGGAACACCCTGCTCAAAGAGTCCGCAGGCCCATTCTCCTTCCCCGGAAGATAGACCGCCGTCAGAGACAAGAGATTCTGCTCGGCCCAAAGCCCGATCATCCTGGAGAGGAGGAACAGAGACCGACACATGCCCCCCTGACGATTGACATAAGCCCGAACAACCTGGTTGTCGGTCTGCACCGAGACAGCATGGCCCAGAAGGAGAGGAGCAAACCACCGAAGAGCCAACCAAACCGCCCGCAACTCCTTCCAGTTCGAGGACTGGAGAGACTCAAAACGGGACCACCGAATCTGAGCCTTGGAGGCACCCATCACAGCACCCCAACCCACGGCACTGGCATCCGTGGACAACACAACCACAACCCGAGGAGGAAGAAGATCGAACCCTGGGAAAGAGACAGAGGGGACAACCACCATTGGAGATCCACCCGAATCCCAGGAGAGATGGGAATCAGGGCCTCGTAGTCCAGGGAGGCAGGATCCCAGTGCGACAGGACATGATGCAAGAGGGGATACAAATGCAGCCGGGCCCAAGGGAGGAGATGCAAAGTGGACGCCATCTCCCCCTGACTCCTCAACCAGAGACGGGCAGACACCTGGGACTGGGACAGAACCCAAGAAAGGTGACGAAACAAAGTCAACTGGCGCTCCTGGGAGAGGAACACCATCCCGAGATCCATGCGGAAGAGAGCCCCCAGGAACTTCAGGGTCTGGGAGGGCACCAGGGAGGACTTCCGGTGATTGATGAGGAACCCAAAGGACCCCAGCAGATGACACACCTGATCCACATCCGACTGAGCCTGAGAAAAAGAAGGAGAAACAATCAACCAATCATCCAGACAGGTAAAAACCAGCAGACCTCTGGAATGAAGAATACCCACCAGAGGGGCCAAGAGCTTCGTGAAAACTCTTGGCGCCGACGAAAGGCCGAATGGAAGCACCCGGAATTGGAAGTGCCGGGAACCCACAGCAAACCGGAGAAACTTCTGATCCGCAGCATGGATCGGGACGTGCAGATAAGCATCCATCAGATCCAGGGACGCCAGGAAGCTTCCAGGAAGCACTAGATGCAGGATGGACAACAAAGTCACCATCTTGAATGTACGACGTGGGATGAAGCGATTGACCATTTTCAGATTCAAAACAGGGCGCAGATCCGAAGTATCCTTCTTGGAGACCAGAAAGAGGATCGAATAACAACCCTCGCCCCTTTCCAGAGGAGGAACCTCCACGATAGCCGCCTTCACCAACAGAAGGCACACACCTTCCAGCAAGGCCTCCCGTCGCAGAGGAAGACGGGGCAGGGGAGTCACAAGGAAGACCGGAGGGGGAGGAGAGGAGAACTCGATCCAATAACCCTCCGACACTGTCCGAACCGCCCAGGCATCCGGAACCGACAACCACTGTTGCAGGAAAGATTGAAGGCGACCCCCAACCGGCAAAGGCATACAGTCATTGTGAAGAGGAAGAAGCGGCGGCAGCAACACCGGCAGGGGCCCAGGGCTTGGCACCTCCAGGGGCCCCCCGGCCACGACCCCTGCCATGAAAGGGCTGCGAAGCACCCCGAGCAGAAGGCCCAAAGGCACGCCGGTAGTCAAAACCGCGCCCCCGAGAAGGAGGGCGGACCGGAGCCACAAGCTTGCGATTCTCCGCCGACTGTTTCACCATCTCTTCAAGTTGAGGCCCGAACACCCTGGAACCCACAAAGGGCAACTTCAGCAGGACCGACCTCTGAGAAGACTCAGCTTTCCAGGAACGCATCCAGATATGACGCCTCGCAGCAATCGAAGCACCAGAAGCAGCCGCAGCGGCACTCAAATTGTCAAAGGAAACATCCGACAGGTATCGCACCTGCAACTCCATGAGGGCCAAGAGAGAGGAGGCATCCTCCCCATCCTGCAAAAGAAGAGACAGGGCCTGAAAATCCTTGAGGAGGGACTGGACCATGTAATTAGAATAGGCAGTCGCCCTGACAGAAAAATTGGAAGCAGCATAGAACGCTTCACCGCCCCTTCAACACGCTTATCCATTGCGTCCACAGGAAGGGCGTCATCCGACAGGACCAAACCCTGAGAGGAAAGTCCAGCCATCAAATTGTCAACCTTGACAGCCTGTGGAAATTCAGCAGCAAAACCCTCCAAAGGATAACGCCGAGACAGAAAGCGAGGGAAGGCGGATTTATCCACCTCCTTCCACTCATGATCCAGCACCTTGCGCACAGCACCATGCAAGGGGAAAGACTCAGGAGTCGGCTGGTGATATTGCGTAAAGAAGTCATCCTCCAGGACATCGGACACAGGAGGAGTGAACCCCAAATTATCCCGCACATGGGCGAACAAGTCAGAGAGCTCAGCACCCTGAACAAAGCGTCCCCGGACACATTCCTCCTCATCAGGACCCATCTCGCCATCAGGAGCGACCAGCGGATCTACAGACCCACGAGGCACCTTGGCAGGAGGGCCAGCAGCCTCCCGAGCCCGGAAGGCAGCAGCCACCGCCTCAGCAATCAACAGGCGCAGGGCATCAAGAGGAGGAGCAGATGAAGAGGCACCCGAGTCCATGACAGCACCGTGGACCAGCAACGCTCAGAAACAGCAAAACGCCACCAGAACAGGCACTCACAGAGGACGGGTGCATGAGGAAAAGGACCCCATTTAAAATAAACGAAGTCCCGAGGTCCTGAGCTCACGCGGGACCAGGAAAAGGGGCCGGCGCCTAAAAAAGCAGCCGGCCGCCCAAATTTCGCCCCAGAGGAACCAGCAACAACGCGGACCACTCGCGCCGCATGAAACACCGCCGCAACCCCGCCCGCTAATGCAGGGCTTAGCGGGACCGGTAGGAAGGAACACGGCCGCTAAGGCAGGCCGCGGAGACATCCCCCATCAGGTGAGCACAACCGGCACAAACGGCCGCTAGAGCGGACCGCGACCAAGGCAGGCACAGCAGGCAGCACAAGCGGAGGGTCCAGGGCAGAAATACAGAAGCAAGAAGGCGGCCGCTAAAGCAGGCCGACCAAACAGAAAATAAAAGAAGTGAAAACTTACCCCACAGCTCCGCTAGGCACACGAAGGAACTGCGAATGCAGGAAAAAAAAAGAACAGGATGTTTCTCTGACGCACTTCCCCCTTTATTGTCACCTGGTGGTGGCGCCATGTTGGGGGAAGTGCGAAAAGCTCGGCTAGGTAATAGGTTTCTGTGGAGCAGACTAGCTGCTCACTGTTAAGGAATGGGACGGGAAGACTGGTCGAGGAGGTAATGTTCCAGATGCATGTTCACAGTGCTGGCAACAACGTGCACCTCCTTCGGCAGATGGTGCCATTTTGTGGATCCATGAATCCCAGTGGCATACACCACACACGAGTCGTGATTGCATGAGATTCCCAGGGCATACCCCGGGATTGAGTGAATTACAAATACTGGACTTTTGTGCACAGTCTCAGGCTTTGTAGTTTCTTTGAAATATTTTTGAAAAAAGAACTGTTTTTGTGCACTGATAATCTGTTGGCATAGCGTTCACTATAATAAGGAAGCCAATGGGAGACAGCAGGGAAAAGGGCTCTCGTCACATAAGGGTATAATAAATATAGAAAAAAAGGCTGAACCTACAGCCGCTGCTGTGGGTTTACTGCACAGGAAGAAAATGTCTGCTGTACTGCACAAGATCACACAGTATCTTCAGCGAAACTAAGACAGGTGATCACAACATATGAATTCAAACGCAATTTCTTCACCGTTCCAGTGCCTGTAGCCCCGCCTGGATTTGTTTCTTGGAGAGGGGGTTGTTGGGACAAATGTGGGTGGTGGTAGGAAGGACTCAGACTGTTCATTCATATGGACGCTTCCACTTCAAGTCATCAAGGGCAGCAACATCTGCTGCTTTTTGATACAAACTAGATCTCAATTTTACATACCAGCGACGCACAAAGCAGAAAACATAAAACGCTATTGATCAATATTCAAACAAAAAAGTAACCTTAAAAAAAACTATTATCTGTGAATGTAAAGATGGAGACATAGTTTGTGCCGTTAACATATTAGCTATTTCCTCTGATCTGTTTATCAGTAGCTGTGTAGTATTAATCGATTTTTAGTGTGCTTATACAATTAGGTTGGTATTTCCTGTAATTATTGTATTTTATTCTGTATATGAAAGGCATTCTTGTGCTGACAGCAATAAAACTCATTCATAATTCCCTTCGCAGCTTAGTACTACGCTGACTTTTATGGAGCTTCTCTGCGGTTCCAGGGTGGTCTGTATGGCCTCTATATTTATTCGTATGCTCCCCTCGGGTGCTTACAGTTCGAGGAGAG
This sequence comes from Calotriton arnoldi, assembly GCA_963921515.1. Lineage (NCBI taxonomy): Eukaryota > Metazoa > Chordata > Amphibia > Caudata > Salamandridae > Calotriton > Calotriton arnoldi. The sequence goes on along the minus strand of CAWUFW010009920.1, from coordinate 398,730 downwards.
AGAACACCCCATTGCCTCCTGCCACCGTCCACCTGATGCAGATATGTTTCTATTCGCGAAGCACATCCAGTGCTCTCTGAACCAAAACATTCTGGGGGCTGCAGTCACTCAGGGGCAGGGGACCTTTTCTTTTTAGAAAAAAAAGGAGTGCAGTTTTTTATTCCTCCTTTTGTGAAATCTCTTCCGTTTGAATACTTATGTAACGTGCTGGGTGTTTCTGTGCTTTTTACTATACTGTACCTGTATGGCAAAATCAAGTGTTTCTCCCTCCTTAAATTGCACATTTCGCCGCTCAACAACGGCATAGAATCCAGATCAGCCATGGGTAAGCTGAATGTGTGTTGCACCTTCTCCCCATGGTCTCCGAGGTCAAAGTGCATGCCAACAATCAGGAACCCCCGCTTTAATTTTCACTGGAAATACTTCCACTACTTCTTTGTAGTCACTTTCAGAGTTTGGTCATTTCTTTTTGCTATTAATGCGTAGCTATTGAACTCTTGTACTTGTTTCACATGTGCTGCTGTTGATCTGAGAGGAATCTGAATTATATTCTGGTTTCAACAACTCACTCCACTTTCAATTCAAGTTCCACTACTTTTTTAGCTCGAGCCTAGGCAGCGTAAGTCTAATGCTTGCATTTGTACACAGGAAGAGTGAAGGAAGATACTGTCTGTGTTGCTACTTAGACAGCGCTTTCTCAGTAATGTCTCAAAGACCTATAATAACAAGCATTTGCAATGCAATAGGTCTCGCATTTACGAGAGTTTGAGCTATTGGGATTGTAAATGACAATGCCTTTAATGTATGTGTTGTTTTTAAAACAGATAAATAAAAGGCATTGTCATTTACAATGCCAATAGCAAATGCAAGACCTATTGCATTGCAAATGCGTTCGGCGCCCATGCTATAAAAAAAAAAAAAAAAGCGTTAGGGAGAGAGCGTGTGCTGCCTGCAAAAGCATGCAGGACAAAGCTATTTGAGAAAATAGTGCTCAGAGGCTGTAATTAAAGCCTACTGAGTAACAACACACGTAACGGGGGTGTCGCTATGGGAGGTTACAAAATGAGACAAGGCAGTACTAAGGAGGAACTTCTAACCCTATTGACCAATGAACAGCCACAGTTTACAGTGGACAATGACAAGCAAAGAAAAATATGGGTGGAGAGTGGGCGGAGCTTTAAGTCCCTACCTGAATACAGCATGCCTTGCAGAGCAGCACATGCGCTGCCAAGGCGTGAACTAAAAAGGGCACACTGGTCAAATTCGACAAAATGGTAAAAAATTCAGTCAAAAAATGACTGAGGGGAGCTCATCTGTATCCAAGCTGATGGTGCATAAAAGAAGTAACTGAGGTCAGCATGCTGGGGTGGAGCCTATAAAGGCATCGCATACATCTCTTCTGATGAAGCCATGCAGAGGCGAACAATGCCACCTTTGGGCGCTCAAGGGGACTGCGCAAAAATTTCCGGATCCAGCCTGACACCTGGGGAATATTCAAAGATAAGGAATCTGCGATAAGAAGTGCCTATTAAATAAGGTTATACAGACAGGGACTAGTCTATGTAAGGATATTTTGGCAATCTTAATGTATCCAGTTACTGTACTTAATGTTGATGTTTTAACCCACAGTGGTGTTGGTCTCATCAAGACATATTAAAAAAAAAAAAGAAATAGTGTTCAGTTTGTCACCTAGAACAAACGAGAAGGAATAAATAAGAGACGATTCCAGTCAGCCTAGTGCATGCCCTATGGAGTGCTCCACTGGGCAAAAACAGGGCACACTGGTCCAGAAAAAAAAAACAGTTTGAAGAATCATTTTAGCTATTCAATAGTAATGAACGATTTAAGTTTGAAACAAATCTACAGGTGAGTACACATGAGTAAAGGGTGCATATTACAATGAAGGAGTACATTCCTCTGGGTGTATGCAGCTTTCTGCTTATTGTAATTTTACAGGACTTAATTGTCATGCCCTGCACAAGAACATGTACCAAGCAAGCCTTTTGAATAAAGTGTGGCTTAACACCAAATACAGTATACATTTCTGCACATTTACATTTTGTACATCATTAACACTGATACGTTTTAATGTCGTATATGTAACACTGCTACAAAGAGACTGGTATCCAGGAAACTCAGTGAACTGGAATTATTGCCACATTAAAAAACAATGTATATCTAAGAATATAATGACCAACTTCCGGTTTACACGGAAGAAAGACTAATGTCACGCTTTGCAGCTAGACAGACAGCTTATCAGAATACACCGAGTGAGCATGCCCCTGCTCCGCCAGTGGTTAGGAACACACTAGTGCTTCCCGCAATCATGATGGCAAGAAGAGGTCCTAGATTACACTTATACAGAAGAAAAAGAAACGGCGCCAAGATGCAACTTTTACTAAGTTATTGCTGTTTCAGAGGGACCCATGTGACTGACAAATTAAATAAAATCCACAAATAAATAAAAGGCTTGGTTCTTTCTAACTTGGCACCACACCAACTAATGGGACTTAAATTTTGACTTCGCAGGGCCACAGGTTACGCTAAACTGTTTAGTTAAATTGACCTTTCGATTCAAAAACCTCCAAGAAGAATAACAATTATTCCAACAGAAGTGAAAGCCAATTAGCTTTTCTAGAAATAATGATTGAGTCATCATCGTACAATGGAATGGGGATTAGGCGCTTCCTAGGTATGTCTTTCCGTGCTTGCATAAGAACTGCTAAGGTTGTTTACAAAGAGCAGAAAGAGGAAGGGGGCAAAATACACCCTTGCCTTACACCTCTATGTGTTCAAATTGAGGGCCCTTAAAAGACCATTACAGAAAGTTTCCCAGTGCCAATGCCTTATCATCGTTAACATTTATTTTTCCACCTCCAATTATTCCACTATTTCCCATAATTTAGTGCGGTTTATCAGATCGAAGTCGCTAGAAAGGCCCATAAAAGTCAGTTGGTGACGCTGCTGGCTAAGGAATCTATTGTTTGTAATCCTTAGTGCGATATTGTGACAGGACAGCAGGAACTGTTACTTGCCTGTCGGAAATTGTGCCGTGCTCTGGATCGCCCTGACGGCTGCTGCTCCGGGCTCCATCTACCACCCGCGATGAAACAGAAGGCAAGAGGAAAGGGGAGTGCGGCCCTTGTTATCGGCAGCACCCCATCGGCGGATGCAGCCCCTTTGTTAAGCCGCTCCCTGGTCGATCTGGAGGGAGGTGGAGCTGCGGCATGGCAGCCTGGATGCCGAGGGCAGACAGCGACCTAGACAGAGAATGCTCCAGAAAGGAATAAGAGTACGCACTGCAATGGAATCAAATGTAGCATCTAAGTGAAATCCTTTTTGCTCTTAAGGGTCTATGGCTAGCGCGCACGTAGTGCTGCGGCGATCTATCTCCGCGGCGTCGTTTATTGACGGAATCCACTTAAAGAGAACAAACGACACCGACTCCCTCCTCACAAAGGCAGATATTAAGACGAAAGGAAGTAATGCTCGTATTAATGGCGACGCGAGTACTAATGTAGACGAAAGGAAGTAATGCTCGTATTAATGGTGACGCGAGTACTAATATAGACGAAAGGAAGTAATGCTCGTATTAATGGCGACGCGAGTACTTAGCCGCGGGCTCTTTGTATCAGAATGCTGCAAATGAACTTATATGTGGCAGGAGTTCTCTCGTCCACCGCAGGCAGGCAGGCACGGCGCTCCCCGACCCGTACGCGTGCACATCTCCTGTCCTCCGTACACGCAGACAGGGAGCGCCGTACTCGTGCACATGTCCTGTCCTCCCTACGCGCACATCTGCTGTCTCTTGTGCTAACGCGTGCACATCTCCTGTCCCCCTTCCACCGACGACAATAGATCTCGCCAAGGCGAGCAGCGCATGCGCTGCGTCGCTAGGCGAGACCTAACAAGCTGAGGATCGAGCGCTCACCCAGGCAAGTACTACTCACGGCGAGTACACTGTGTGCTACCGGGGCCGCTGCTCTCTTTGCGCCGTCTGCCGGCGCGTGTCCTCTTCTGCTGCTGACAAAGAACAAGCTGTCCACACGTGTTCAGTAAGCGCGGCGCGCACAGACCGGAGATGTGCACGCGTATGGTGAGAGCAGGAGTTGTAATAACGCCGCGAGCCGTAGGCGTGCACATCTCCTGTCTTGCCATACGCGTGCACATGTCCTGTCCCGCATCGCTAAGAAAGTCGACAACAATAGCTCTCGCTTAGCGAGCAGCGCATGGCGCTGCATCGCTAGGCGAGACCTAAAAAACGGGCGTTATTATTACCAAAATAAGCATTGTTTATTTTACTTAACTCAGAAAGATGAAAGAATCTGGCTGGAAACACTGAGCTGGTGAACTGCGATTATCACTCAAAAAACATACTCCAAGATATCAAATGCATTACCTGATAGATATCGGTCGGTTCTACGTAGGTGCAAAAAGTAGTGTCATTTCAGTGCATCCAGCACTGGTGCCCCTGCAGAAGAACTTTACTCAAGCAAGGTCATATTTATGGTTGTGTGTCTTCCTGTTAATGCTTCCCAAAGAAATACATTGGAGGAACCTTAAATGGCAACAATTTTTTATTGTCTTTAAAAGTTTAATGGCTATCACACATTTGTATAAATAATTAATTAAATAAATAAAATATGCAGGTTTGCTAGTGCCAGCTCTTCAATCCCTGGCGGCACACCACCAAGGATAATGTGCTGCATGGCTAAACACTTATAAAGTCCAAAAGGCGAGACCTATTGGCTATGCTTGTTTGATTATGGGAGCAGAACAGTCTTGCATAAGTTCACAGCTGCATAAAAATGTTTAAAAATGAGGCCAGTGCCATGAGAATTTTCATATCTCAATTGTAAATTAAAATGCTCAAGGAAGATGCAGTTGGAGGATACTATTTGTTTTTCTTAATTACCTCACTGCGAAGACCTGGAACTCCCTGCCACTGCACCTCAGGCAATCACCATCACTGCCGCAATTCAGGAAGGACCTCAAGACCTGTCTCATCGACTGAACCACAGAACCCCCCCCCCCACTCAGCGCCTTTGTTGAGTAGTCGCGCTTTATAAGATTACTGATTGATTCTTAATGTAAATTCAGCAATTTGCTTGACAAAACCTGATCGCCTCCGGAGGGATGGAAAATGAGATGGAATTTGGTAGGGATCGGGTGAACAGGGTTTATTTCCACTGAACAACACTGAATTGTTTGGGAACTGATAATTAATTAGGTTCTTGCATTGTTAGGTCTTTATTGACAATCGCCACCCCTCTATTTGTTTTCCTTAAACTATCAGAGTAATCAGCGGAACGAGCAGGTCCATTATCCATTGTACCTAGGTGGAGTCATTCAGTCAAGTCTAAGCCCAAAGCCAGCGAGGAATTCACATAGGAATCCAACTGTACTAGGCTGCGATGTCAGAAATACTGCCATTTATGGTAACACTATAATCGCTATAATCACAGCCACTGCTGGGGTCTACAATGCTACCAAAACAGGAGGATATCCCCAAAAAAATATATAAAAATCTCAAAGCTCCACATCGAGTCACCAGACTAAACAGCACAAGTTGCAGTATAAGTCGCAGCCTGACATATAATACACAGGCCTAACAATGTGGTCTGGGAGGCCAAGGGATGACTGGGGTCAGAGTAAAAAGAAGGCGTCCAAGAGACCTAGAACGCCTGACATTAATTTAGCGACATGCTTAGATGGAGAATAAAAGACAGAGGCTGCAATAAAAAAACAGAACACAAAAAAGGGACCCAAAACAAGGGTGACTAGAGGAGTAGAACACAAGATAACGGATTTCCTGATACAAAAAAGAACTGACCAAGCAGTTACAACTGACAATATAGAGGGTTCAGTAGGCCCCCAACAGGGACCCACACAGAGGCCAGACTTACAACTTCCGAATATGGCAACAACGGACGGACCATTTAGCCCAAAATTACACACTGTTCAAGTACAAGTGCACAGAGCTAATTTATTGTCATCATTCTCAACACTGAACCTTTCATGGCTCAGCAATTGGGACTTACTTAGTTCAAGTCAAACAGAAATCAATAGCATAAAACAGTCAAAGCAACTAGTAATACAGGATCAACCACTGATAGAGTTTTGGGAAATTTCATCTGCGTCACAAGGCAAAGAAGTAAACACTGGCAAACAACATCTCTCCTCTACATCAGCGGTTCCCATACGGTGGTCCGCAGATACCCAGGGGTCCATGACACATTCCCAGGGGGTCCGCAGGCAGCAGTTTTAAAAGCACTGCAAAGTTCCTGTATAATCAGCAGTTTTTGGGCAAAAATAAAAGTGTCAAGATAACTCCGGTGATTAATGTACCTGCTGGAGAGAGATGGGAGTTTTGCTAGTGACAGCTTTGACCCATCTAAGGTAGTACAGATGGTTAATATGCCTGCTGCAAAGAACGTGTACCATGAATTTAAAAAAACTGTATTTTATGTGTATAGCTCTGTGGGTTACTGCTTTTGTCACAGAGGTTCTTTTGTTACTGGACAGTTCATAAGTTACAATCGTAATCTAGCACAGTGAGCTATGAACTGCCATCAAAGAGCTGCATGCAAACTGCATGGTACAAGTTAGTAAGTTATGTTTTTCCCCAGTCTTTCGTTATCCTGATGCTGCTAAAAAGGTTTGTTTGGGTAGAAATAAGTTCTTATTATTAAAGTCAACGCTAACCACTGTGTTATGTTCTGAATCCTACGTTTTTGCATCTCCAGACCAAGCACTCTTAAAAAATGCCTACCAGTATGGATGACATGTGAATCCTACACCTTGCAGTCCCCTTTGCCTTATGTGACATTTTCTATACACTGATTTACACACGTATGATTCATTGTCTCTGTATGTATGGGATGTAAAGTGCTCCAACACCCTACACTAGTTTGAGAGGTGCTATAAAATAAATGAAATACATGTGACTGAAGAGCTATGGAGAGATGAGAGGCACTGTTACAGGGCGATAGTGAGGGAATCATTGATGAGCCCCATCAAAGATTGTCATAATCTGGTGGAGAGTAAGGTCATCATTTACTATGTTTTAAAAGCTAATAAAACTCAATATATAATGACAAATGTGTTCCCCCCAAATTTTCTTGGGGGAGAGCTCTCCAAAGCCCCCTTTGTTGAGGTCAAGCTCACTCGCTGCACTTGGTATGCACCGTATGGGGGCCGGTCTGCCAACATTTGCCAGGGCTGTTTTGCGTTCCCAGTTTGGCTCTGGTAGGAGCTGGAGCCTTGTACTACGAAATAAAACCAAACGTTGAAAGGTTAGTCGCCGAGATGCAGCACAAACCTTTCCATTAACATTTTTTGATTTTTGCACATTTTTTCAATATAAAATAATAAATTCTTTAGTAATTCGAGTATTTGTTTGTTGTGCACTTGTTTGTGTATTTTTTGCGAACTACTGTTTTAATGTGTAAAAATTAAATTGTGCAATTTGCATGGGGGTCCCCAGCTTCCAGTAGTGACTCAGTGGAGGTCCTCAAAAGTCAAAAGGTTGGGAACCACTGCTTTACATCAAACAGGGAAAGAACCGCATTTGGACATAAGCACAGTCAGTCTGAGCCCTTTTTTTAACCAAGGGTGTAGCCCTTTTTCATCCATAATTGTTTTTTTTTATGAGGCTAACTCACCATTAAGCCTAATTAAGTTGACACTGCCTAAAGTGGAATCAAAATCCCAGTCCCACAGTACAATCACATTAATGTTAATTCTTCAAAGAAGGGCGAAAATGGTCCAAAACCAGCAACTAAACGGTAGTTGGACCAAGGGACAGAGGCAAGGTCACTAGAACTGGACGTCTTTGTAAGTCCCAAAAAAGTAATGTGCGAGCAGACTCCACTTGGGTGACTCTCTTAAACACAATGGAGGCAATATCATCGGCAATCAGTTACCATTCTGATAAACAAGAAATATAGGTCAACCTCCTTAATACTCTGGCTGTCCACATAGTTGGCATAGATAAAAAAAAACTTCAGTCATTGAACGTGCTGATCCTTAGAGCCCAGGATTGTAATTACACTCAGCAAGCCCCATGTCATTGCACAATGTTTATGGACAAGTTACAGCCACTACCAAACCTCTTGAATGATATCTTACAGGAAGTAAAAAAAACACAACAGAGCACAGGGAAAATTCAGGGCTATAAAAAATGAATTAACTGAAACACCACCCACTTTGGCTGTGCAAACAAAATCAGTTAGCACACCTATAATAGCTTTACAAAAGCTAGTCAAAAGGAAAACCGCAAGTATAAGTTCCGCAAGAGCTCTGGCTTCATACGGAACTTCAGGAAAAGATAAAGGGGACACTACAGTTCAAACATTGACACAGCAAGAAATACAAGAAAATATACACAAGGAAATAACGAGGGAAGGACCGTCCCTAACATAAAGGGAACGGAAAAGACAAAGGAAAACCCGAAACAAATATAAAGGAGGGCAACAACAAAGTATCCGCAACCTATTTTCTAAAAAAAAATCAAGAACAGGAAACTGTCCAGCAGACAAAAAAATCAGAGAACCCAGTTACACCTGCCCCAATTCTAGACAAATGTCAGGAAATAGATCTCTCACCAAACAGCATTCAAAGCACTCATAGACTGGCAAACGTGCCAAACACTTCAACACAAAGTGAAGAAATTGCACATAAGATGGAGGATATACGAATACCGGCAGTACACACACTCAACGAAATTAAAGTTTTAGAGAGCCCAACTCAAACAACTGTCGATCACCCAGTGCAGATAAATCATTCTTCAATAGAAAATCCTCTAATTAGTTTGAAGAAAAGAAATGTTCAGTTACAATCTGGATATCAAGTTATCTGTAAAGAGGAGATTCAGACCATGCCGCATACTAAGTCCCAAGTTCATAATATAAAGCAGGAAGATCATCCCCAGGAATAAATTCAGACATGTCCTAAAATGCAGGGCGATTTGCTCCAGGGTCACCCACAGGAGCATCATTCTACAAACCTCATGTTGATTCGTAACTATTCATCTAAAGGAACGTTTGACATTTTGAATAGAGGGGCGATCATTAAATTAATCAAGGAAATACGTGCGTTGGTGCATATCAACTCATCACACTTAACTTCAATAGAATTTAAACCTCACCCAGCCAAAAGAATAGAGAAGCAACCCTAAAAACGTGGGCTACAAGTGAGATAGCACACCAAGTGTTGGACCAGCAGGAACTCTTTCAACATTGAGGGATATAGCTATAGGAGATAGAATCATCATGTTATCTGGGCCCGTTACTCCCCACAGATATCTCTGCCAACAACCCAAGTCCAAGTAAGCCTTGGTCTACTAGCTCAGAAAACAGGCACAGGGCGCCAAGGGGAGCGATGGGAGCAGAATTTTCCATGTCCAAATTACAAAAATTAACAATGATGAAATCAACAACCAACGTTTGCCCCAGACAGGATCAAAAGGCCCCAACAGTGGAGACAAAGCAGGAATGGTCCTGGCTTCATCAAGTCTTGATCTCAAGTTGGTCCTGATGTTGGTAAACTCCGGCAAGAGCACATTTAAATCAAGATAGGCTCCTGGAATGTACATGTATTTGGGAAAATGCTGTACAACAGAGACACAGTGGTATTTCTCCAAAAATTTCGATCTCATCTTATTCAAGGAAACATGGAGCTTAAACCTTACACCTATAGCAGGCTACACGGAACATTACACCCCTGCCGAACTATGGGCATACAAAGTGGGGCCTCTCTCTCTCTCCATATAAATATGTGTATGTATATATATATATATATACATATATATATATATATCCACAAAATTCAATGGTTACAAGTAACAATTTATTTAGGTGTCAAATGGCTACAGGCAATCAAATTAGAAACAAAAACTCAAACGACCCCCATAATGTCACTACTCACCCTGAATGTGTACATCCACCCAAGTAAAATTCAACAGGCAGGTAGGATGGCAACCCTGTTTGAACTAATAAAGTCACTAAAAAACTTACATCAACATTCACACTTCATCATTTAAGGGGATTTTAATACCAATCTCAATCAGATGTAAAAAAAAAAAACCCAAGCAGCCAAGACACAGCTGCCAATTATTGCCAGAAATTGTAAGATCAAGGTTTGCAGATCGTGAATGGTACCTCAATGGAGGACACCCCAGCAGCAATAACCTTCCTTAGTGGGAGGAGACAATCACACATCAACTATATGTTAATAAACAGAGAAGCATTAATTTGGTTAAATTCATTCTAAATTATTCCTTGTTTAGAAAGTAACCACTTCCCTCAAGGCTTCAGACTGGAATGTCATTCTCTAAAATTAAGTACAACGAACGGTCTATCCTCACTGCTTACGACCTACAAAATAAAAAAGATGAAAATGGCGTGGCTCAGACATAGAACAAATTATGGCTGTGGTGTATAACATTGTAGAAAATGCAGAAATGACAGGCGTGGGGTATTGCGATAAGGCCTGGGCAAGCCTAATCAGGATCTTACTGTCAAAATTTCTAGTCAAGACAGTTCCCTACTTGAAATTCAAAGAAAGCCATGCTAAAAGGGGACCAAGAAAGGCGGAACTGGTACACAAGGGAGTTGCAGGAACTAAAAAACAAGTTACCTGAGCAGTGAGAAGAGTCACATTGGATACAAAAAATCGGAAAAAAACAGAAAAATCCCAACTTTGAAAGATGATGTTACTCTATCACAAGGAATGTTGGAAGGCAAGAAAGAAACTTCAAGAAGGAATATGAATCAAGCTCCTGCAGTCTAGCAAGCTATCAAAGAGTAAAGAGCTTTGAGGTGAGATAAATAGACTGGTCTTGGGACAAACTCCATCAAAATGCAGGGATCACAGAGGAGGTTTGGGTGTCCCACATCACGCAATGTTAAACAATCCGTCAATGGATAACCGCCATAATAATCTAAGGACGGAAACGACACCGCTTGAGGCGATTGGTGGAATTGAGGAGGCAAAACAAAGAACCGCAAGTCACAGCAATCAGGCAGGCAACCTTGAAATACAATGCTCATCCCAATCAGAGAACGAAGAGGCCTTAACAAATGCTAAGCGCCTAGAGAAGATCTTTAAAAAGTTGAAGGCGGAGGGAGCACCGGGTCTAAACGGACTCCCGAATGCACTGTTCAAGAATGATGTTACCTTCTGGGCTAGTTATTTAACACCTCTTTTTAACCAAATCTTCCAACTGAACAAAATACCTCCATCATGGAAAGGGAATATATTTCACCCCATCTACAAGACTGGCAGCCATTCATCACCGCTTAACTACAGGCTAATAGTGTTAACTGACGTAGAAGCTAAACTGTATGCTTCTTGTTTACTTCAAGATCTTCAAGCCTGGGTTAGTGAAAATAATCTAATTCCCGAAAAGCAAACTGGATTTAGACCAGGCATGGGGACAATTACTAACCTGTCAGTTTTAACCATCTTAGCAGAAAAGGCAATACAGCAAAAATTTCGGTTGCTCGCATGCTTCATCGATCTTAAATCCACATCGACAGAGTCCCCCGTGGCCACCTTTGGGAAAAATTGGCGGGATGGGGAATCCCAGGAATTTTGCTAAATGCTAACATTAGAACTGTATAGTGACACATGGGCCCAGGTTGTAGTTGTAAACGGCAGCAGAGTAACAACAAAAGTCCACACAATGAACGGCCTGAAACAGGGGTGCATTCTAGCCCCAAGTCTATCCAACTTATACCTTGCCGATTTAGACATCTGTCTGACACAAGAAGAAAGTCATTCACCAAAATTGGCAACAGAGAATATTGTGTGCTTCTATTATGCCGATGAAATCGTCATTTTGAGCCAAACTCCCATTGCGCTTCAGAGATCAATCGACGTACTAGTGTTGTATTCCTCTTAGGGTGTCCATAAACGGGCTTTCCAGTATCATGTCCTTATATAGGCACAATTCGCCCTGCCCTTATATAGGCATAAAATCCCAGCCCTTATTTAGGCATTAAACTGTGCACTCCAAATACAGGCATGGTTTCTGACATCCGTCCACCCTAACGTCACAACGAGTTCTTGAAGAACAGACCCTTAGGCTGCGGGAGTTTCCCTAGTCCAGGACTATTGATTTCTTCAAAGACTCATATATTATGCATGAACCATTATTCCTTAGGGGTTCATTCATGACGTCTTTCGCTGTCCGACTCACGTCAATACTAACATTCTTAGGTGCTTCTCAGGTATAAATATACCTTCCCTAGCCCCTGTAAATCAGAGGAGACCTCGACTTCAGAGGAGCCCGTTTCCCGGCCTGACGCACTGAGAAGACGCTGTCATCCCTGCACGCAGAGAGTCCAGCTTCCAGTGATCTGACTTCCCTTGCGGGGTGTTGGAGTTCGAGTCTGGCAAAGAGATTCCAACCTCTCTCATTCTTCAGGTATGGAGCAGACTAGAACCTAGAGAGACTCTTGGCATACTAGGCATACTGGGGTTAGCGTACTCTTAGTATACCATAGTAAGGAATACTTCACCTACTTCATACCTCGTCCTATACCTAGGTTAGGTTAGGTACATTGGGATAGAACTAGATTAGAAACGCATCGTATGAGTACTCGCATTTTTAGTCTGTGTTATTTATGTAACAGCATATGTACTAAAAGATAATGCTCTCGCAGTATTATTTATTTCTACTGCTCACACTGTACATTATTTATCTCGCATACTGTCTTGTGATCGTAACAGCACATTTTACTTACACCAGAAACAAGACTGTTCAATAAATCTTTTATTGAAACGCCCGTCTATTTCTTTCTGTGTATCTTGGAGAAAACTAAGCATGCACGACTGAGCTGAGTGAAATAGTTATCTATTGTTTCCACGACTCTGGGACACGTTCTGATTCTAAAGGGAAACACAGTGGTCATGTTTTGCGGCTGCCAGAAACTACTCCCTTCTTGTTGTCAAGGAGTTTCTAGTGGCCTCTGAGCTAGCTGGCACAAGTAATTAAGTTTAATATACTCGATAGGGACATACTGACCTTAGTCCTATGTCAAACCTATAGGATATATTATTCCAATGCGCAGAGCCTATTAGGGAAACAGGAGCTACACTACATGGCGCCCAACGGTTTGGTAAGGCAGTAATTCAACGTTAGATACTGAGTAACTCAGCCGTGCTTTTTCTCTCAAGACCCCTACCCATATACTCCAAAAGACGTCTGGAGTGGGCAGGGTTTAGTATCCGCCACGGCTACATAGGGCAGTACCCTATATATTAGCTGTTTGGTTTGCTCAACGTTGAAGGATACAGTGTTCCAAAATATTGTGCACCTTATCTTTGTTTCCTTGAAACTTGTTCTACATTTTTCAAAAAACAAAATGAATGAAGACGCCGGAAACGGTGTACTGCGGCTGATCCAGCCCAAGCAGCAGCCTTTAACATTACAGGTTTAAATGAAACCGAGGAGGGTGTTATAGACATCGCTCCAAACTTAAGAAGAACCATCACTCTAAAACTTATAAAACATGGCCTACCACCAAGAGGCGGTAGAGCAGTTTTCGTGATAGAGGCACACAAATCCTTTCAGACAGAGGTATTCTATTCATGGGTAATATTTCCTGAATCCAATCCAATAACACACATGTTTCACTTCTACAAAGAAGATGAACCACCAGAGGAATACATTCCTTTCGAGGATATAGAAATTCCATTAACATACCAGGAGCATCAGCTCTGGTTTAAAGGCGCCCTAAAACATCACAGAAACATTACCAGGCTCGGTCCACTAGGTAGACCAGGAGCAACATGGCCGATTCTAGCCGGCTACACACCTCATCCTGAACTGGATATAATGTCAGATGAGGACTTATTTGTTCAAATACAAGAATTAATAAAAATTTACAGACAATTGGTCCAATATGTCATGCGGACTTTTACAGTCCAGCAACCATTAACACTTCCAAATCCAACTCCCCAACAGGGGAATACACTAAAAATTACACCACAGACTCTATACGCAGTCATGGGTAAAATGCCCACAAAACGTGAGCAAATTCCTTTCTGGATAGCTCAAAAAATTACTCAAATCGAAGCAGTATTTCCAAATACTAGCCCGTATGAGAAACACAGAATACTGACAATCAGTTTACCAATGGGGATCACACCACAACTGGAAGACTGCACCACTTGGGGCTCAGTCTTTGCTGCCATCTATACCAAAACACATGGCATTCCGTCAATTGCGGTAATACCTGATGTCCTGAAACAAATTCAAAATGAATACGGGGCAGAGCCTGCTCTAAATTTAGGTATGAAATTACTGAAAAATTTCGACCAGGTCTCCAAATAATATTATCTAATATTAAAGGGGAGGCAGCAGCAGTTGCGATCCGCCAAAAATTAAGGGAATTTGATGTTACAGAACATCAAACAGAGCTACCCAGAATTATAGAACAATCTTATGCAGAATTAGATAGTTTGGGTGGAAGACCAGTGAAGCCGAAACTATCTGAAAGTCCTGAGAAGGACTCAATCAAACAAACTCCTACATCTTCTAAAAAGAAGTGGGATACTAATAAACAAAATTCAAACGAGAAACATTCTCAATCCCGAGGTAGGTCTCCTCAATAGGAGCCCTCTGAAAGGAGGTATAACCTCAGGAATAGGGATAATTTGAGAAAACCTGACAGGTATCAAGATACTGATACACGTTCCTCTCGTCCCTTTCAGATCTCATCACAGACTTCGGAAAGAAGAGGACGATCGGAACATAGAGAAGATCGCGTGAAATCGAAAGACGACAAACACGCTCCAAAAACTAAAGCAAAACCTCAATTCTCCAAAAAGAAAGTAGCAGGTCTAAAGATCAGACATGCCGAGAATACTGAGAACACAACTCAAGAACGGAGAATGGGCTCAGACAATGCTGGACAGTGCAGCAGAAGTCACAATAGTTCGCCAGAACCTGAAGGAACTTCTGGAGATAGTGGACTTGAATGAGTACATTACAGTCGAGACTGTAGACACCAGGGTTAGTACTCCACAAAAGTTATATGAAATAACACTCCGGATGGAGGGAGACAAACCTAGACAGGTGAAAGCACTTTTTGGGAACGACTATCAAGGGGCTATGACATACTTCTAGCAGAAAAGGACTGGCCACCACAATTTGTCAGGGAGTGCCCACATGGCGAGGACATTATTATGCCTGCCTTCTCCAACCATATTCCAATTCACCTAAAATATACATATGCCAGGAAATGGGCAGTGGCCCAGGCCCCAGCAATATATAAAAATCATGTAGGATGGGATGAGGACTCACCTCACCATAAAATACATCTGAAACATGAACCAACTGCACAAAGGCAGTACCCAATAAAGCAAGAAGCTAAAAAACAGGTCAGGGAGATCTTAGATCAACTTGAATACCAAGGGGTGATTGAAACATGCACCTCCTCAATGAACAATCCTTTGTTTCCTATCTCCAAACCAGACAATACATATCGTCTAGTTTTGGACTACAGACACCTAAACACTTGTTCTAAAACTTTTGCAGTGCAAAATGCACATAGCACAGCATTAATGAATAACATTGTGCGTAAAAAATATAAAACCACATTAGACATCTCAAATGGTTTCTTTTGTCAAAACATAGCACCTGAAAGCAGGTACTTAACAGCATTCTCCATAATGGGGACCCAGCGTCACTTTTGTCGACTCCCACAAGGGTTCAAGAACAGCCCAGGTTTATTCTCAGCGAGAGTAACGGAGTTACTACAAATTTATGACAATGAGGCATTGTCCTATGTCGATGACATTTATCTGACAGACGATGACCTGGAAAAACACTTGAACAGGGTGAGCACCATTATACTGGGTTTCGCCTCTGAGGGCTACAAGTTCAACTTCAAAAAGTCCAGAATTGCCCATCTCAATGTCCTATTTCTAGGATATGAGCTTTCAAGTGAAGGCAAGAGCTTGGCAGATAACTTTTAGAAAAGTGTGCGCTGCTCCAACCTCCAAAAACGCTAAAAAACTTACAATCAATCCTGGGTTTCCTAAATTTTGGAAGAACATACATTCTAAATTACGCAGAAAGGGTTAAACCTCTCTACGCATTAATCAAACCTGATTTTTCGATCAGAAACTGGACACAGGAACACACAGAAATCTTGCGTTCACTCCAGGCTAACATGTTAGCAACAAATCACTTACAAACACGGGTAAGTCAACGCAATTTGGTAATCCGAATAATTTCGGGTCAATGTGGATTCACCTACTTAACCTTCAATGAGGGTGAGAAAATACCAATAGCATACAAATCTCATTTGTACACACAAGCGGAAATGCGCTTCAGTTCTACTGAAAAATTCTAACAGCAGTTCAAACCTCTGTAGCAAAGAAAGAGCCTTAGCCCAAGGGAAACGCATTATTGTCATAACCCCGGTACCAGCTTTAGAAGCGGTCACAAAAGCAAGCATTCCAAATGCTAAAGCATTACATCCAAGATGGATACAATGGGTTAATTCTCTTGCTGCAACAGATGTTGAATATGTTTTTGATCCAGAATTAAAAACACAAGCATTCCTGCAATATGAACATGAATGTCCTCTGCCTACTGACATTCTGCCTCTCGATCAGTACGAATTCATAATTTACACTGACGGATCCGCACAACCCGCAATAGGGAGTAAGCAAGCTTACAGTGCAGCGTGTGCAATCGTTAAAGGTCGCATGCGAAATGGCATCTTCAGACCTATGGTCACAAAAACTCAATCTCTAGGAGATTGTACAGCTCAGCGAGCTGAACTACAAGCATTCAAACTGGCACTTGAAAGTACAGATCGAGAATTCCCCACACTAATAGTGTGCGATTCCTTTACTGTGTTCAGTCGTATAATGAATATATACAAAACTGGCTTGAAAATGGTTTCAAAGATGCGAAAGGTGGCACAATAAAGCACAAAATGCTTTGGGAACAAGTAGTTCAGTTGAAAAACGAACTACCAAAGGCTCACGTGATCCACACACTGAGTCATCAACGTGATGGCGTTCACGTTGGAGGGAATTCATTGGCTGATGAAGCCGCAAAGGGGGCTGTGTAGACGGCTTCCGTAGCTGCGATCACTCGTTCAAAAACAAAAATAGACGGTGAGATAATGTTGGCTGTCAATGCTTCAAGCAAAGGCAGCAGTGCAGCGTTACCAAAAAAGTTTCCACTCAAGTACTCTTATGTAATTGATGTGAACAACGTTCCTTTTGCTCGAATCCCTGGAGTGGGGGATAGGGTAATTCCAAACATGGAACGCAGAGCAGCCTTGATTTATGAAACACATTTGGGGGAGGGTCTGTCACATCAAGGGATCTCTAAAACTATTTTGACATTAAAAGAGATGTACTGGTGGCCTGGAATTAATACAGAAATTCACATATTCATCAACAACTGCTTAGACTGTAAATTACAGCGAGAGAGCCACCAGACACCATGCTGCGAATGCGGCAACCCAGTACAGACACCATTGTTAGACAGCATTCGTCTATCTACGCGCCTGCGTCCTACTGGACAAAGGCATTCCCACAAATACTGAATCTAGGTTCCTATGGTTATGGCCTCAGCGCTCGGCTGACGCTCGAACTGTTATAAAAGATTTGCGAGTCTTTATCGGCACATACGCAATAGGCACGCTACATTCTGACCAGGGTCCTGCGTTTAGCTTTAGGGCTTACAAAGAAGCCATGGCCAGTCTGGGCGTTGCATTGCGGTACTCCTCTCCATTCCATCCTGAGGAAATTCTGTTGTGGAAACGAAAAACCGGGACATAAAGCAGTCTATAACAGCTAGGGTATTAGGTTCGGGTGATGGGTGGGTCAAACACCTTAGTGGGGTTCAACGCTCTTTGAATAATCTGCCAAGAAGTTCACTAGGGGGGGGTCACTCCGTATGAGGTCCTATTTGGGACAAGAATGTGGGTACCAGACCTTGAACACGTAGGCACAGTGGTGGAAAATAAACCCTTTGATATCAAAGATCGTTTGGCTGTTTTACAGGAACTCAATAAATTAAGAACGCAACAAAGCAACGTATTCCTACAGCCAACCACCACTGGGGATCAACCGGCTGTCCCAGCAAGGCCTGTCTGGATTCCAAAAGTTGGGGATCTAGTCAGAGAAAAATTGCGGACAAGAGGGAATTTGGACCTTCTTACAGACAACCAGTACCTGTCCTAGCAGTTCAAGGAACAAGAACAGTACTTCTGCCGCCCCTTGCTGGAAGAAAGGAGAAAAGATTTGTGTCCATCGACCTGATCAAACCACAGTATGTGGCCAATACTAAATAGTAGGCCTCGTGGACTCCGACCTAGTAGCAGACGCACTCCTCTCGCTACTATCCAAGAGGTTCAGACTGAAAGACTGATAACAATCGAGAATTCAGCTGTAACTGATGGTGGACTAAGCAACAATGCTATGGAACTCATCCCTCTTGACAACCAAGTAACAGTTCGTCCAAATACACCTGTCTACACCAACGTGGTAAGTGATGAACTGGTTCCAGTGATTTCTACAAATCCTGATGCAATTCCAACAATTGACAGAACTGCTTCTGGCTATTTCATTAACTTTGATACGTTCTCAGAAGATCCGAGTGAACCTGACACGACGCCAGCATCATTGAAATTCAAGCAGCAAGTACAAGACTTTCTTCACTTTCTGAAAAAGACTTATTTGGTTTCTCCATGGATTGAACTCTGGATTATATCTGGACTTTTTATTTTCCTGCTCTGGCTAGCTTTGGTAACAACTGTGAGCGTGCTTTTAAGTGGCAGATACATCCATGTGAAAACTGAAGGAAAAGGCGTGAACGTACTTTTGAAACCTCATAAATCTTCCCATCGTGAAGCAAGAGACTTGTCATCAGTGAACATCACAGCTGTTCCTATACAGGATGGTATAGTGTGGGACAAAACAGATTTTGAAATCTTCGGTCCGACGGAACAATTGAACATTCCACATTTGTTTAAAATATCACTAAGTGATCTAATTACGTCCAGTACCTATTCAGATGATTGGGACTTTGAGACTGTGAATGACATAATGTTTGACCTAGAAAAATCTGCTGCATTTTCTAAACATGAATATTTAGAGGGTTCATCAGACTATGAACAACTGTATTGTTATAACCACTATGGTCATCATTATTTGCATAAATCTGCATATCCAAGAAATGTGTTTATGTTTAACCAATGGGAACATTGTCCTACACCACCTAAAGGTAGTTCAAAAACATTTGCTAGTAAGTTTCCATATTTTTCAGGTTACAATACATCTGATCCAGAAATGTTTTACTATAAAAATGTAAACAAGACAGGACTGAAAATTATGTTAACAAATACAAAACAGATTTACTCTGCATTATTTAATGCCCAACTGTCTAGACAGGGTTTCGACTTTTGGAAAGACACAGTAGACACCAAAACAGTCTGGGGTACTAAAGATTGGCAAGTGCAGGGGATAGAAGCTTTATTTAGAGCCTGTATCATCCCTGACCAAATAATGTTTTTGAATGAAACCATCCAACAAACATCTTGTCTTGGATTAGCCAAGATCAAAGAAATGAACACACCTTCTGTACCAACACCTGCCAGAGATAACGATACACAGGCAGTGGTGACAGTTGACAATATACTACAACTCAACAGATCTAATCCTGATTGGAAAAAATGGTTGATCTGGCCCACAGACACGAATAACTGCCAGGAAAGATTCCTGAATAAAACTCAGGGCTTTACTATTCATAGGCCAGACCCAAGATACGTCCAAAGACAACATCCGGGGGTAGTAACAACATACAGTGTAGGAAAATTATGCCTCGATTGGCTGCATAAGTCTACACTACAGGATGTGAAACAACACTTAACCTTACTTAAAAAGGACGCAGACCTTAGGGAATTCTTGCTTGGACCAAGAAAACCGCGTCAAAAACGTTTCATATATGCCGGCATTTATGCTGCCTATAATGAAGCATGGAAAGTATCACAGATGGAGGCTGCAGAACGAATACGTGAACTTGATCGTATTAATTTAGAGAAAACACTCTCTGTGGTCGACAATGGGTTAACAACTTTGTCCTCCAGAATATATTCATTGGATGGCATTGTATCCTCTGCTATCGACATACTAGAACAAGATTTGGCGATGTTACAACAAGGCCAGTCTCAATTACGTTCTATTATGTTATTAAGCTGGACGCTGCAATCTTTGCGAGCTGGCTATGTGCCTTGGCGTTTCATCAACACATTGGCTCTGTTTGCAGAATACAATCTAACTGATAAACAGATCGAACTGGCACAAAGAGGAGCAAAGTATACAGTGCTGAGCATTGAAAAACTGGAAAAGTTACCATTCAATGGTCCAGCTACAGAATGGCTTATTCATGGCAAAATAACATTACCTGTGAGTACTTTTCAGTTTCAGTATTGCCTCAAACGAATGCAAGCAGGCAAATATGAAAGGTTGGATAAGGAATACATTAAGACATCTTGGGATTTACTGTATACATATAGATGTTGGAGTGGGGATCGTGAAGTGTTTTTGAGCGGTACACACTGTAAACGTGCACTGAGCGGTTCCCTTATATGTCAGGACATTTCTTTACACGGGGCTTGCAATGGTTCTGTGGCAAATTTGTCTTGCCATCAGCAGGGTACACCAGCTGCTGTGATTAATCCAACGTTTGGACAACTTTCTAATGGGAGTTACCTCATGTTGAATGATCAGAGTTGCTGCGGCATGCTGCCAGGCATCCCATATCTAGTAACGGTCAACTCCAGGGTCACTTGCTGTATGCAAGTATTGTTTGCCCCAATAGACACAGTCAGGGAGTCGCCTCTATGGCCTTCGCTGAACGTCTCTTTTATAAGATTTGATACTTTGAGCAGAATGAAAGCCATGCTTTTACAGCAAACAGTGCCTTTGACCTCGGCCAAAGAAACCTATGATCTACAAGTAGCAAGGACTTCGGCTGAGATACAGACTTTAATACGTACAAACTGCCCTATACATTTCGTAGAAATGATAACACGTATCTTCAACATGTCTGATACAAGTGGAATTATACATGTATTTAAGAGCATCTGTACCGGTCTGTTAGCACCTTTCCAGGCAATACTCGGAATCATCCCGAACTTTGCACATTCGGTGTTTGGTGGCATACCATTAATTCTAGCACTTGTTGCCGGAATTCTATTTCTCTTCCTGCTATTGCGCTATGGCCAGCCTATTCGCAGACATCACTCCAAGCGAAATGGAGAAAGCTCTCCTTGAACGAAAGTGCCGTGAGCGAATAGTACAGCTATTGGGCATGACTCGTCTACGGGACCTTAATACAACTTGGTTCCTGTCATTCAGACCAATCTGGCAAGATTGCATCTTACCTGTTCTACGATGCCTGCTATGCGGTGGAGCATGCGTGTTGGACACCTGTCTAACATTTCCATCAGCTACGCCAACGGATGTCGATACTCTGCTGGTCCCGATAACGGCCCATGCTCTGTGTTGTCCCCAGAGGCTTCCTATCCTGATGTCAGCATTCATTGAGATCTCACAGACGCTTCCGGCTGCTGCTGAGGTACGAGAAAGAACTACAGGCACACAGGTAACAACGGACGCGAACATTGCTGCGGCAACCTATGCTGGAAGCAATGCTTCTCATCTCTGTGCAATTAATCTACTACACGAGGTGTTCCAACTGACACCAACTACAGTGGAGGATGTTTTGTCTATAGAAATAGATGATCTCATGTTTACACCAGACCCGTAAACTGACTCTGATTCAGCATACAGTGTTCCAGAGGTGCAGTAACAATTTGGCCTTCATTTTCAAAACAACTTGGAACTCTACCAAAATTGAACTTTTTCCCATTTTTCGAACGAAAAGGGCACTTCAATCTGCTTAAAGTAGAACTAGCCTTTTAATACAGCCTTCAAGGTACTTCCACGGACACTTAGTCATCTTGTGTGTCTAAAACAGTTCATTAATTTTCATGACATGAAATGACTTTGATTTTTGAACAACTTATCGATCATTTTTTTGTCACATGTAAATATTACTGCTTCTTTCATTCATATTGCATTTTATTTTAAACATATTCCTGTAATGAAAAGCAATGCTTCAAATGTACAGTACCTTTTGCATTTTTTATTATGTTTTTTAAATGCTTTTAAGAAATATTTTTTTTTTTAAATATGCAGTACTCCATTTAATGTTTAGCATTTTAAATGTTTAGCATTTTAGTATTATCGTACATACGAAAGTGGAGTGGGTGTTGTATTCCTCTTAGGGTGTCCATAAACGGGCTTTCCAGTATCATGTCCTTATATAGGCACAATTCGCCCTGCCCTTATATAGGCATAAAATCCCAGCCCTTATTTAGGCATTAAACCGTGCACTCCAAATACAGGCATGGTCTCTGACATCCGTCCACCCTAACGTCACAACGAGTTCTTGAAGAACAGACCCTTAGGCTGCAGGAGTTTCCCTAGTCCAGGACTATTGATTTCTTCAAAGACTCATATATTATGCATGAACCATTATTCCTTAGGGGTTCATTCATGACGTCTTTCGCTGTCCGACTCACGTCAATACTAACATTCTTAGGTGCTTCTCAGGTATAAATATACCTTCCCTAGCCCCTGTAAATCAGAGGAGACCTCGACTTCAGAGGAGCCCGTTTCCCGGCCTGACGCACTGAGAAGACGCTGTCATCCCTGCACGCAGAGAGTCCAGCTTCCAGTGATCTGACTTCCCTTGCGGGGTGTTGGAGTTCGAGTCTGTCAAAGAGATTCCAACCTCTCTCATTCTTCAGGTATGGAGCAGACTAGAACCTAGAGGGACTCTTGGCATACTAGGCATACTGGGGTTAGCGTACTCTTAGTATACCATAGTAAGGAATACTTCACCTACTTCATACCTCGTCCTATACCTAGGTTAGGTTAGGTACATTGGGGTAGAACTAGATTAGAAACGCATCGTATGAGTACTCACATTTTTAGACTGTGTTATTTATGTAACAGCATATGTACTAAAAGATAATGCTCTCGCAGTATTATTTATTTCTACTGCTCACGCTGTACATTATTTATCTCGCATACTGTCTTGTGATCGTAACAGTACATTTTACTTACACCAGAAACAAGACTGTTCAATAAATCTTTTATTGAAACGCCCGTCTATTTCTTTCTGTGTAACTTGGAGAAAACTAAGCATGCACGACTGAGCTGAGTGAAATAGTTATCTATTGTTTCCACGACTCTGGGACACGTTCTGATTCTAAAGGGAAACACAGTGGTCATGTTTTGCGGCTGCCAGAAACTACTCCTTCTTGTTGTCAAGGAGTTTCTAGTGGCCTCTGAGCTAGCTGGCACAAGTAATTAAGTTTAATATACTCGATAGGGACATACTGACCTTAGTCCTATGTCAAACCTATAGGATATATTATTCCAATGCGCAGAGCCTATTAGGGAAATAGGAGCTACACTACACTAGTAGGTTATATAGAGCAGCAAGCTTTAGAGAGTTTAAGAAAAACAAAAGTGGTCCGTCTTGTCGACACAAAACAGAGGTCATTCACTTGGTTTATAAAGGGCAAACAAGCCGAGACAGTATCCTCATATTAGTATCTGGGCATTAACATGGAGCACCAGCAGACCTTTAAACACCATCTGGCCGCTCTACGGGCAAAAGCGCATTCATTAAGATTTGCATTTCAGATGATGAAAATGAAGCCTAGCTGTCCTTCGCATGAATATATCGTCTAACAATAATGGCAGCCAAACTAATTACAACTGTAGGATACGGCTTGGAGATCATGCATGGCAAGGAAACGGACACCCTGAATTTGCTACAACCGAATGCCTACAAAGCAGTTTTTATCTTGCCAAATCAACTTCCCCAGGCCAGGTCCGGCTCGAATTTGTCTTAAAAAATCAAAAGCAGCGTAGCTTGAGGAGTGATTTTGTTAAACTATGTTGGAGACTTCATGCCTCAGCGAGTGGCTCCTAGCTAGAAATCGAGGCTCAGATGAAGAAACAACTAAAAATAAATCCTGGGGGGACTACTATGGACTGACAATAGACGAACTAGGCATTAAAGAAGCACGGTCAAGCAGCATGGAAAGAACAGTCTTCTTTCGAATAATTAATTCTTCAACAAAGCTCTTGTTTCAGCTACAGGATAAGAATATATTTACAAAGAGACGACACGCCTGAAAAGTAGTTAACGCACACTGTAGTTTGAGGCCCCAATCATACTTGACAGCTTATGTTTCTTTACCATTAAAACGTCAGTTCAAGTTATACCGCTTCGGGCACTTGGACACAAAAAATCTCACCCCAGCATGGAAGGACAGCCCGCCACATTTAGGATGTCATCTATGTGGATATAGAACAGAGTCTATCACCCACATCTTTTGCACCTGCCCTGCAGTTCTGGGACAAAGTAAGAAGTTACTTAAATCATTGTTTTTAAAACACCACATTCGCACCTGCAGGCAGGCTTTCATCTCCTGGCTGAGTGGAGCTTCAATTCCCCTATCCTGCCAGGGAACAACTTTTTTTAATTGGGTGAGGAATCAACTCGGTGATACATGTAACTGAGGCCACTGACCAGGTTATTTCATCCATGAAAGTCTCTTGCACACTTAGGATTATGAATAATCAACAAGGACAAAGCTGGCAATAGGTGCGCATCATTAATAAAGAGTAGAAAGGGTCGAAACGCACCTTGCAAACTAAAAAAGGCAGGGAATTGGCACAAAGCACAGGCACTTTAAGAGTGATGAGGAATAACAAGAAAAAGTACCTGTAAGATTATGCCCTACCTGTAAGATCAGACTTGCACAAAGCACAGGCACTTTAAGAGCGATGAAGAACCAAGAAAAAGAAACTGTAAGACTGTGCCCTACCTGTAAGATCAGATGATTCACTCTTCATGTATTATGTTATTACATCTCTTTTTTATTAGAACCTTGCAGGGTATGTTTCACGAATTATTAGCACTTTTGAACTCTAGCTAGAACTGATTTTATCAATGTTGTTGGATATCAATAAGAAAAAGGCAGCAAAGTTCTAGATACTGACTGACTGTGCCCCACCTGTAAGACCAGATGATTTGCACACTATGTACTACGTACCTATTCCTCTTTTAAACCAGAAGTCACGATACTTTGAATGAATTGCTTGTACTTTTTTTAGCTTCACATACAATGTTTTTTATTAACTATGCAATAAACGTACTTACCATTCAGTCATGTTACAATTACAAATAGCAAGTCCAAGTTACTACTATTGATTAGAGCATCAATCTTAGGTCTTTTCTTTGCAGCGGATCTGCAATTTCGTCTGAGGTGACTGAAAGAGGGCTATACTCATGTCCCTGTGGGTCTCTAAATTGTTTAATTGCAATGAGATTGCCCCAGTTTGAGCCACTTCTTCTCTAATTCCACACCTGTTCGCTGTTGCTTACTGCTTTGGGACCCTCATGGAGAACTATTATAACCTTTGTTTTTGTAGTCAAATGGAAGATCTAAGATATGTCTTTACTTGTGCAAAAATCTTTATTACTTCGAATTCTGTACTTGAAGATGAATCTATAGTAGGGACCAAGGTAAAGAGAAATAATGTGTGAGTTAACGCTCGCTTTAAGTGCTGTTACTGCAGCCCGTTATCAGTAACGTCTGAAAAGAGAGACCTCATTGCAGGAAGAATAGCATCCATGAATTAGTCTCCATGGGTTTGTTTCTCTGCGCAATGTGCTTGTGCAGCCTGGCACGTATGTTCCTCATGCTTGAGTGGCCAGAGTCGGAGTGCTTCCTGAATCTTTTGGTGAAGGTGTACATAGTCTCTCAGTATTCAGTTCAATCGGAATATCACATTGAGGGCCTGAGAAATTGTATGGGTGTTACTCGTGGGTGACTAGAGGTGGCTCTGGCCCGGGGTGGCAAAGGAAGATGAGATGACGATGGTGGGTTCATATGTGGTCCCATTGTCAGATCAGGAGCCGTAATAGTGAAGTGACGCAGAACTTCCCATTGCTTTAGTCCAGCTGACTGTAGCAGAGCCAGTCCATGGTTATATCCTGGCAGGCAGCCAGGTCAAGAGAGTCTTAGCTCGTCCATGAGTAAAGTGGGCTCCTATCACTGCTCATATCCAGTGTAGGTTTACTGATGGTACTGTTGGATCATTGCGTGAACAAAGCAGTATTAGAGGCTAGTTGGTGGAATGGGACATTCTTCTGCATCATTGTCAATTGCTTGATGCAGTTCATGGGTCCTTAAGGGGTAAAAGAGCACTCAGTTAAGGGAGAGATGGTGAAGTGTAGGATGTGTTGGAACTTAAAGGGCCTTCTGGACCAGAGAGACTTGGACTGAGTCTGGATAAAAGAGTTGGATTGCTTCTCTTGAATTCCTTTACTTAAGAGAGGCATAATGGGAGTTACATCTAAGCAGCTTTTCGTCAGAAGGTTCTATCATGTTTTTTTCATATTTGTAAACTCCTGCAGAGGAGGAGGCGGAGGAGCAATATTGAGCTTCATTCCATTAGAGATCATTTTTGATTTTTGCAAGAAACCATTAGTGAACTAGAGAAGACATCTTGCCAGAGCGCTGTGTTGCTGAAAGGAAATAAGAGGTCTGTTTTCTCCTTCCTTCTGTGAGAGCAATAATACTGGTCTCCAACAGGGTTTCAGGGAGTGTTTCAGGTAACCTGTGCTTGGTTTTAGCTGCATTCTTAGAGATTAGTAGAGTAAATAATTATTGGAAGCTCTGCACTCAATTTCCTTGCTGCCAAGAACCCACCTTTCGGTCCTTCTGAGCCATTTACCCAAACCTGTTACCTTTGTGTTAATTTGTCTTACTGTATACCTCCAGTCCCTATAATTATTTTTGGAAACCTCCTCAAGTACTGTCAATGATGGCAATATCGTCAACATACTGAAGAACATTTATATGTAATAAACCAAAACTTTGGGGGAAAAATTAGATTTTATCAAGTTTACTCCCTAGGTCAGCAGTATTAAGGCTGAGTAGCAGAGTGCTAAAATGTATCTCTGCCTCACACCTTAACTATTTAAGTTTGGATGTGAAACCATATGGTTAACACCAATCTTGACCCCGAACCATGTTGCAGTAGACAAAGATTGAATGGCACATACAGGCATATTCACTAGGCAGTTAACTGACTCCATAGACGTGCCTTGGCCACACCATCAAATACAGCCTTGGTAATCAATAAAATGTGCATACAATAATTACTTCCTGGTGTGAACAGAGTCATGGGTAAGGATTGAAAGGGCTCTATATTAACAGTGGTACCACAATTCAAGCTAAACCCGACCAGGATCAAGTTTGAATTCTTATTGACCCAGCGAAGTCCAAGCGTAGGCCTTCAACTCAATGTCCAAAAAGAGGTATGAGGCAATAATTACTGATGAAGGTGTGATTGTGTTTTATGTACCTTTTGTGGAGGGTTGAGTCACTCCAGGGATCCAGAACTATCGGCGTTTCCAAACAAGCAGAAAACAAAGGAGAAAGCCATTGATCCTATCACAAGGTTGACCATCAACACGCTCCTGGTTGCTGCTAGATTCTATGGCACGGACGAGCTTTGGAAGCTAGGGGCTATCCACCACATGGAATCTTGCCACAGCTGAGTAGGCATATCCTATGTATTGGCTGTAGGTTTATCAAGCTTGAAGGACAAAAAGTTCCTATTGTGCATAAAACCTTATCTCAGTTTCCTTGAAACTTCTTCCTTTTCAAAATAGTGGCTGAAGAAGACGCCGTTGCGCCAGCAAAACGTACTGCAGCTAGGGAGGAAGAACAGGAAGGGGAAATCAACATTTCAGAAAATGTTAGAACTGCCCTTACTCTAAAACTGGTAGACTATGGAGTCACAGCTAGGGGTGGGACAGTAACATTTGTGATTGAGGCACACAAATCATATAGAACAGAGGTAGTCAATTCATGGGTTAAATTCCCACAAGCAGATGCACATTCAAATACATTTCATTCTTACTCTGAAGATGAAACACCAGAAGAATACTGTCCGTATTAGGACATTGAAGTTCCGCTCACCTACCAGGAGGAGCATATAAACTGGTTTAAAGGCACCCTCCCACACAAAAGAAAAAGTGAGACTCGGTCCGCTCGGAAGAGATAGAGCAACTTGGCCAGTCCTAGCGGCCTATACACCACATCCAGACATTGACACAATGTCAGTAGCAGACTTACGTCCCCTTCATAAAGAAATAATAAAACTTTACAGAAATCTGACACAGTTCGTGATGAGAACACTCACATTTCAGCCACCACAGGCTACACAAGCAGGACACATTCAGGGATCTACAACTAAAATCACACCACAAATGCTACACGCAGTTATGAGTAAAATGCCCACTAAACGTGAGCAAATGCCATTCTGGATAGCTCAGAAAATACACAGCTAGAGGCAGTATTTCCACAAACAAGCCCTCAAGAAAAACACAGAATTCTAACAATCTACTTGCCAATAGGGATAGCTCCCCAGATAGAGCATTGTACCTCTTGGGGTACAGTTTTCGCTGCCATATACACCAGAACTCATGGTATCCCTTCATTAGCAGTAATACCAGATGTATTAAAACAAATAATGAATGAGTATGGAGCAGAACCAGCTCTGAACTTAGGGATGAAATTATTAGGTAATTTTGGCCAGGTATCAGCTATCGTATTAGCAAATGTAAAAGGGGAGGCAGCAGCAGTGGCAATACGCCAACGCCTGAGGGATTTCACTCCTTGACAACAGGAATGTGAATTACCTAAAATTATCGAAGACACCTATGCTGAATTAGGTAGAGACAATTTGGGAGCTAGAGCAACAAACCCTCAACTTATGGGTGGTCCTGAAAAGGATAACACCAAGCAAGCACCTGATTCTTCCAAGAAGAAATGGGATAATAATAAAAAACAAAAGAATAGAGAGAATAGATCACAATCCAGGGGTGGGTCTCCTCAACAGGAGC
Organism: Calotriton arnoldi; assembly: GCA_963921515.1. NCBI lineage: Eukaryota > Metazoa > Chordata > Amphibia > Caudata > Salamandridae > Calotriton > Calotriton arnoldi. The sequence goes on along the minus strand of CAWUFW010009920.1, from coordinate 369,686 downwards.
CCTCCGAAAGGAGGTACAACCTTAGGAATCGTGATAACATTAAAAAACCTGACAGGTATCAGGATACTGATGCACGTTCCTCTCGTTCCTTTCAGGATTTATCAAAAAACTCCGAGAGGAAAGGACGGTCAGAACACAGACAGGAAGAGCATACGAAGTCCAGAGACACACAACACGCTTCAGACTATACTTCCAAAAAAGAAGATAAACAAAAAACAAAACCTCAATTAAAAAGAAGAAAGTAGCAGGTCTTAAAGTTAGACATGCCCAGAATTCTGAGGACTCAACTTCTGAACGGGGAATGGGCTCGGACGATGCTAGACAGCGCAGCAGAAGTAACAATAGCTCGCCAGAATCTGATGGAATTTCAGCTGAGTTGAATGAACATATCACGGTGGAGACACCGGATACCATGGTAAGTGTCCCACATAAGTTACATGAAATAATACTCCAAATGGAGGGGGACAAACCCAGAAAAATCAAAGGTCTCTTTTGAGAGAACCTGACTTATGGATATGACAGCCTTTTGGCTGAAAAAGTTTGGCCGCCTGCAATTGTTATGGATTGCCCAAAGGGAGAAACTGTAATTTTACCGACTTTTTCCGACCTCGTTCCCATATACTTAAAAATACATACTCGCAGGAGTGAGCGATAGCCCTTGCTCCAGCATTATATCGCAACCATGTTGGGTGGGATGCTGAGTCACCTCACCATGTAATCGCAGTAAAAACTACTACAACTCCACAGAGACAGTACCCAATAAAACAAGAAGCGAAAAACCAGGTCAGGGAGATCTTAGATTAACTTGAATACCAAGGTGTAATTGAAACTTGCACCTCCTCCATGAATAATCTGTTGTTTCCTGTAATGAAACCCGATAATTCATACCGTCTAGTTTTAGACTACAGACATCTGAACACATGCACTAAAACATTTGCAGTACAGAATGCACACAGTGTCGCATTAATAAATAACATTGTGCGGAAAAAATACAAAACAACATTAGATATCTCTAATGGATTTTTCTGCTAAAATATAGCGCCTGAAAGCAAGTATTTGACAGCATTCTCAGCGCTAGGTTGCCATAATCAATTTTGTCGACTCCCCCAAGGGTATAAAAATAGCCTGGGTGTTCTCAGCTAGGGTAACAGAGTTACTTCAGAATTTGGATGAAGAGGCATTGTCCTATGTAGATGATATTTATCTGACGAATGATGATTTAAAGGAACACTTGACCAGGGTGAGCAACATAATTTTGGGGTTCGCATCTGAGGGCTACAAATTCAACTTTAAAAAATCAAAAATAGCCCAACTCAGTGTCCTATTTTTGGGATATGAGCTTTCAAGTGAAGGGAAAAGCCTGGCAGCTAACTTTTTATAAAAGTGTCCGCTGCTCCAACCTCCAAAATCATTGAAAAACTTACAATCCATACTGGGATTCCTAAATTTTGGCAGAACATACATTTTAGATTACGCAGAAAAAGTGAAACCATTCTACGACCTAATAAGACCTGATTTTTCAGTTAGGCATTGGACACAGGAACACACAGATATCCTTTGTTCCCTACAAGCTGACATGATAGCTTCCAAACACTTACACACATGTGTAAACACCACAAATCTTGTGATCCGTGTTATAGCGGGTCAATCTGGGTACACTTACCTAACCTTCAATGAAGGCGAAACAGTACCCTATAGTATGCTATATACAAATCACACTTGTACGCAAACACTGAAATGCGTTTTGCTTCTACAGAACAAATTCTGATAGCAGTACAGGCCGCTGTAGTGAGAGAAAGAGCACTAGCTCAGGGGAAACGAATAATTGTTGTAACTCTGGTACCAGCCTTAGAGGCTGTTACAAAAGCAAGTATTCCAAATGCTAAAGCCTTACATCCAAGATGGATACAATGGGCTAATTCTCTCACTGCAACAGATGTAGATTACAAATTCGACTCTACACTAAAAACACAAGCATTCCTGCAATATGAACAGGAATACCTCTTCCAAATGAAATAATACCTCTAGATCAGTATGAATACATTATTTATACTGACGGTTCTGCTCAGCCGCCCATAGGTAGTAAACAACAATACAGCGCAGCATGTGCGATTGTGAGGGGTCGTATGCAGGAAGGCAAGTTCCATCCTAGCAGTTCGAAGACACAGTCTCTAGGGGACTGCACAGCGCAGCTACCAGAACTATAAGCCCTATTACTGGCACTTATAAATACGGATCGAGAAATCCCCACAATGATAGTGTGCGATTCTTTTTACTGAGTCCAGTCGTACAATGAATATCTTCAATACTGGGGTCAGAATGGGTTTAAAGACTCTAAAGGTTGCACAATTAAGCATAAATTGCTATGGGAATCGGTAGCTGAGTTGAAAAACGAACTACAGAGAGCTCACGTGATACACACGCTGAGTCATCAACGTGATGGCGTTCATGTTGACGGGAATTCATTGGCTGATGAAGTCGCAAAAGGAGCAGTATGAACTACTACCGTAGCTGCAATCACTTGTTCTAAAACAAGAATAGATGGGCAGATAATGGTAGCTGTCATTGCTTCACGCAAAAACAGCACAGCCTTACCGAAAGGTTTTCCACTCAAGTACTCCTACAAGTTAGATGCAAATAACATTACGTATGCTCAAATTCCAGGAGTAGGGGATAGAGTAATACCAAACATAGATCGCAGATTAGGCTTAATACTAGCTGCACACGAGGGTCTATGTTCTGCACACGCAGGGATTACCGCAACGTTTTCTTTACTGAAACAACGCTATTGGTGGCCCGGGTTAACTAAACAGACGAAGAATATTGTCTTTAAGTGCGACATTTGTCAGCAGATGAAGGGTTCCACCGTGGCGCGTCCAGCACAGACACCATTACTAATATCAGACTGACCTCTCGCTTGTGTCTATTTGGACCACTGCGGCACCCTACAATCGGATGGGGCTTACAAGTATATCTTGGTGGCATTGGATTCATGCTCTAGATTCCTGTGGGTTTGGCCTCAGCGCTCGGCTGACGCTCGAACTGTTATAAAAGATTTGCGAGTCTTTATAAGACATATGCAGTTGGCACATTACATTCTGACCGTGGCCCCTCGTTTAGCTCTAGGGCTTACAAGGAAGCCATGGGAAGTTTGGGTGTTGCATTGCGGTACTCCTCTCCATACCATCCCGAGGGAAATTCGGTCATGGACAGGAAAAAGACTTAAAGCAATCTTTAATAGCGAGAGTATTAGGTTCGGATGGTAGTTGGGTCAATCACTTATACGGGGTCCAAAGAGCCCTTAACAATATGCCAAGAAATTCCCTAGGAGGTGTCACTCCTTACGAGGTCCTATTTGGGACGAGAATGGGGGTACCTGATCTCGATTATGAAAGCACAGTGGCGGATGAGAAACCGTTTGACATCAATAAATGTTTCCCTGTTTTACAGGATCTCAATGAATTCTGGGCACTACAAAGTAACGTGCAAGTAAAACGCACCGCCACTGGGGAAGTCAAATCAGTCACGGCAAGACCTGCCTGGATCCCAAAAGTCGGGGATCTGGTCAGAGAAAAGATTGTGGACAAGAAAGAATTTGGGCCCTCATACAGAAAGCCTGTACCTGTCCTGGCTGTCGAAGGAACAAGAACAGTACTTCTTCCGCCTCTTGCCGGCAAAAAAGAAAAGAGATTTATCTCCATCGATCTGATCAAACCACACTATGTGGCCGATACTGAATAGAAACCCTCGTGGGCTCCTGGGTAGCCGATGCTCTCCTCTCGCTACCATACAGGAAGTTCAGACAGAAAGACTCATAACTTTTGAAGCGTCACCAATACAAAGTAATGGAATTTCCAACAATGAAATGGAACTCGTTCCTCTGGAAACAGAACTTCAAAACCAAAATGAAAGACAAATATCAATTCGGCCTAACACCGATGTCTACATCAATATTCCTCTACAAGAGACATCTGCCAGTTCACCAAAACCTGCTGAGCTACCAAAGATAGATCGAACTGCATCTGGCTACTTCATCGATTTTGATACCTTCTCTCTGGATCCCAGTGAACCTGAAACAATGCCAGCTCCAGTTTCCCGTAAGCAACAAATTTGTGGCTTCTTCTTTTTTCTGGAAAAGACTTACTTAGTATTACCTTGGCTCCAACTCTGGATAATAACTGGAATACTGTTTTTTCTGTTATGGATTGGCCTAGTGACTGGCTTTTGCTTACTTATGAATGGAAACTATCTCCCAGAATGCTCTGCAGTATCAAATGTGAACTTGGTCCTGAAACCTCATACATCATCTCATTGTGAACAAAGAGATCTGTCCTTCGTGAACATTACAACTGTTCCAATTCCTGATGGTATAGTTTGGGACAAAGTTGATTATGATGTATTTGGTCCCACTGAACTTTTAAAAATACCTCATGTATTTAAAATTTCTCTAAACAATATCATTACCTCCAGTAAATTTTCTGACGATTGGGATTTTGAAACTGTAAATAATATGTTGGCTGATTTAGAACAATCCGCTGCATTTTCAAGCATTGAAATGTTAGAAGACACATCAGACTATAACGCTATGTACTGTTACCACCATTATGATCATCACTTTTTACATAAATACAGTATCCCACGAACGGTTTTCACATACCACCAATGGGAACAATGCCCGACACCACCAAAAAGTAGTTTGAGAACGTTTGCACAGAAATTTTCTTATTTTTCAGGGTTTAACACTTCTGACCCGACCTCATATTACTATAAGGTTGACCTACAACTGCACAGAAAAATATGCTGACTAACACCAAACAGATTTATTCTGCATCCTTTATTTTCCGACTGTCTGAACAGGGTTTCAACTTATGGAAGGACACTATAGACATAAAATCAGTTTGGGGTTCAAAGGAATGGCAAGTTCAGGGAACAGAAGCACTATTTAGAGTGTGCCTCATTCCACAGCAGATAATATTTTTGAATGACACTATGCAACAGACTTCCTGTCTTGGAATAGCCAAGAACAAGGATTTGAACACACCTCGGATTCCCACACCGTCACACTTTGAGGGGTGGCAAAATTTAACAACACGTGGAGGGGATACAATAGATAATATCATACAGTACAATTCATCAGACCCCAATTGGAAGGGATGGTTAGTTTGGCCCACAGACACAAACAGATGTCTAACAAGATTCAGGGGTACAACCGAAGGGTTTAGTATCCATAGGCCAGACCAACGCTATGTACAAAGAGAACATCCGGGGATGGTGACATCATACAGTGTTGGGAAGTTATGCCTCGATTGGCTAAAAACCTCGACACTGTCCCAGGTGAAACAGCACTTATCCTTACTCTCAGATGAGGTGGATCTATGGGATTTTTTATTAGGTCCCCGAAAGCCAGATCAGAAACGTTTCTTATATGCTGTCTATAATGAAATCTGGAAAATCTCTCAAGAAGCTGCGAAGAAACTTCGTGAAATAGATAGAATTAACCTAGAAAAGGCGTTAGCTGTAGTTGACAATGGTATGACTACATTAACATCCAGGATCTATTCACTGGGCAACATTGTATCTTCTGCTATAGATATACTAGAACAGGATTTGTCCATACTACAACACGGACAATCCCATTTACGTTCTATTATGTAATTAAGCTGGACGCTGCAATCATTGGGCGCTGGTTATGTGCCTTGGCGATTTATCAACAGTACGTCCTTGTTCTCTGCATACAATCTCACTAAAAAACAGATAACAATGGCACAAAGGGGAGCAAAATATACAATGCTGCGTATTGAAAAACTGGACCGGTTACCTTTTACTGTGGCAGAGTCACCATCCACAGAATGGTTAATCCATGGTCATATGACATTACCGGTCACAACTTTCCAGTTTCAGTATTGCCTAGAACAACAGGCAGGCAGATATGAAGCGATGGGTAGGGAATTCATCAAGGAATCTTGGGAATCGCCATACAGATTTCGATGCAGGAGTGGGGACACGGAAGTGTTTCTAAGTGGTACAAACTGCAAGAACTCTTTAAGTGGATCTCTCATATGCCAGGATAGCATTAACCCTGGGCGTAGTTCGCGTAGTAGCGCTACGCATAGCTACACGAAGTGCACTTCGCACTACGCGAGCTACGCGTAGCACTACACGAACTGCGTAGTGCGGTAGGAAATGCTGTTCACAATGATTGCACAGTGCCGGATGCTTGTCCACACTGTGCAATCATTGCAAACGGCATCTTGCACAGTGCAAGCAGTCGCTTTCCGCCGCTCGAGTAGATTTGTACTCGAGCTGCAGTTTTCTCAACGCGGACTGGTAGTTTCTCATCGCGAGCGGTCGCGAGCATACGCGACCACTCGCAATGAGGAACCTGACCTCCCCGCGTTGAGAATCTCGCCGGGAGGTTTATTTTCCACGCTCGCGATCGGTAACTTGATGTTGCTGATCGCGAACGAGGAAAAAGTCTCGCCGGGATGTCATTTTGCTCGCTCGCGGTCGCCAACTTGACGTTGAGGACCGCGAGCAAGCAAAAAATGCCCGCTACTCTACGCTACGTGCAATTCGTGTAGCGCGTAGTTGCGCAAACTACACGAGCTTAGCGTAGTTTTCCGCCCAGGCCTAGATATCATGCTTCACAGGGCCTGTAATGGTTCAGTTGCTAACTTATCCTGTCACTTGAAAGGGTCCCTGGCTGCCGTGATTAGTCCGGTATTCAGATTGCTCTCGAATGGAGTTACTTGATGCTGAACGATCAAGGTTGTTCCTCATAATATTAAAATTAATGCCATGCTTGGCCCTTTCATAGGTCACACTTCTGTCAATTGTGAGGACTGTTCTCCAAAAGACCAGGTAGACAAAAGAATTGAGAAGTGTTTAAAGAGATCATATGAAGCCAATAATATGTCTCTTAGAGCCAGAACCTATGCTGCATATATGGCACAGAACCTGAAAAAAGATTTTGACTGGTAAAAGCAATGCAGGAAAAGGAAGATTGTTCAGATCTTTTGGTAAATATGGAACAACAGGCGAGGTTCCTTTTGGATATCTCTTGTGATGCTATAAAAACTGCAGCAATAGCATCGGGAGCTTCCATCTTGGCTCTCAGGCAAATGTGGCTAAGGGATTGGAAAGGATATACCGCAGAAACCTCAGCTCTACTAAAAATTCCTTTCCAAGGCCAGAAACTGTTTGGAGATAAACTTGAGCAGATGGTGACGAAAGCTTTTAAAGATAGAAAGCATGCCATGCCTAACAAAGGTAAATCTGGATATGCTAAGTCTTATGAAGACAAAAAGAAGAACCCAGTCTTCCCAGACAAGGTACTTTCAGCCAGAGAAAAAGGAAAGAAAGACAGAGTGGTCATCCTTTTAACCAAGACACAAACAACAGAATTCCTGACTATCTCTGCAGGGAGATGCTTCCAGTTGGAGGGCACCTGCGTTTTTGTAATCAAGAATGGAGATCAGATATATTTGATCAATGGGTACTGAATACCATTCTCAGAGGTTATGTCATAGAGTTAGAATCCAAGCTTCCAGACTCAGGTAGAATCCATACTCGCTTACCAAAGAACAAGCAAAAAGCAAAGACATTATGTGATGGTATCCAGACTTTGTTGCAGAATGGTGCGAGAGTTCCTTCATGAAAAGAGGGTCTGGGTTTTAATTCAATCCTATTCCTAGACCAGAAAGTGTCATGGGCCTTAAGACCGGTTCTGAATTTGAAGAGGGTCAACAAACGGGTAAGAACTATCCAATTCAAGATGAAGAACTTGCAGAAATTATCAATAATTCTGATAGTTTTGCCATAGATTTGCAAGATCTGTATCTGCACATTCCAATTTTACCTTGACATCAAAAGCACTTAAGATTTGCTGTTCAAGGTCAACATTTCCAGTTTGCAGTTTTTCTATTTGGGATCAAGTCCATAGTGTTTACAAACATTTTGGCACCGCTTTTGGGGATTCTTCACAGAGATGCAATTTTCTTGCATTCATATTTAGATGACTTGCTGGTGCATGCAAAATAACAGGAAAATATTACCAAGGAAAGACACAGAGTTTTGGAAGTTCTTTAGACTCATGGTTTCTTAGCAAATTAGGAGAAATCCCACTTAAATCCTTCCCAAGACATAGAATTCATCCGGCAAGATTCCAGACAGTCATTGGGTTGGTACGACTTCCTCTCAGAAGACAAGAGAAAATGACAAGGAATCTGCTCAACTTCATGAATAAAGACCATCCAACAACCAGGGAATAGCTAAAGACCTGGGGGACATGGCAACTGCTCTCTTTTTTTGATTCCTAGGGCAAGATTTCACTTAACTCTTTTTGTCAATCAGTTCCTGAAACTTTGGTGTCCACCTGTCAAGCATCCGAAGAAGAGACTGCCTCTGTCTCAACAAGCAACGGAGAACCTTAAATGGTGGCTGAATATATCTCATCTTGTGAAAGATTTTCAGCTTTCTTCTCCAAACTGGTTGCTGATAACAACAGATACCAGTGAGATTGAATGGGGTGCTTGGTTGGATGGTCACTTGATTCAGGAGAAATGGTCATTAGTGGAGATGAAGAAATCTTCCAACTGGAGAGAGATGGCGGCAGTACATCATGTCCTTCTTCATTTTTCTCCACTAATACAGAACAAAGAAGTTCTAATCAGGGCAGACAATATGGCCACAAAGGCTTTTCTGACCAAACAAGGGAGTACGAAGTCAAAAATCCTGATGGATTGTGTAATCTGCATTTTTCAATGGGCTGAGACTCATTTAGAGAAACATTCAGTGATTCATATTCAGGGAGTACTCAATCAAAGAGCAGATCATCTAAGCAGGATGTTCCCTTCATCACAAGATTATCAGTTAACCCCTCTAGGTTTTGCGGAACTTTGCAAGAGATGGGGAGTCCCAGTGATAGACCTCTTTACCAGTCAGACAAATTCATTTTTCTATTTTGTTATTCGAGAACCAAAGATGAGTTCATCTTTTGCAAAATGGTGTGATGCCAAACAGTTAGACCCTTTGTCCTGCTCAAGTATCTCTATTTTACAATTTTTACAGGATAGTTTTGACCTGAGCCTTAAATGATCTACCTTCAGGTTACATTGGGCAGACATTTAGGTTTTCAGAGAGAATGTGAAGTATTGGCTTCTAGGATTTTTAAAGGTTTCTTAAACATCAGGACTAATGTGAAAAATCCTTTGCCTTCATGGGATTTCATTTTGGTTTTGGATGTTTTAAAGGGTGCTCCATTTGAACCACAGACATCAGTCGATCTAAAGTTCTTGACTTGGAAAGTGGTTTTTCTTGTAGCAATTACCACAGCAAAAAGAGTAGAGGGATGGGTTATTTTTCTTTTAAACATCCTTACTTAAGGGTTTTTTTACCAACTGTATCATTTTGAGATTCGACCCTGCCTTTGCTCCAAAGGTTTCTTCCTCATCCAGTTTTCAGTGGGAGGTAATCTTTCCTGAGTTTTTCCCATTCTCTCTTCTCAAGACGAATTGGAACGAAGTAAACTGGATATACGTACAGATATCTTAATTTATTTGGAGAGGGTTGCTCAGTTTAGGTCACCACAGGCTCTTTTTGTGAAATGTTGCCCTCCGAAAAAGGGAGGTTGTCCATCCTTGCAGACTTTGAGTAGGTGGTTAAAGTCTACATTTGCATTAGCCTTCCAGCTACGAAGGATTTCCCCGACAAAATGTATTGAAGGTAGAGCTACAAGGAGTATGGCGGTATCATCGGCAGAGTTTCAGGGAGCCTCTCTGAAGGAGACCTGTAGGGCAGATACATGGTCTAACCCTTCGACTTTTGTGAGACATTACAGGATTGATAATTTTTCCAATCAACAGGATGAGTTTGGTGTAAAAGTATTGTCTGCTATGAGTTTATATTGAAAAATACTTTAATAAATTGCAGAATTTCTTTTGGTGTACTGAAGAGCTTTTTGTGCTAATCATAGTCATTTGAGGGATAGCTTTGACATAACTCATTTCGTAATGAGAGGCACAGGGAAGAGTGCGAAAAGTTTTTTTTTTAATTTATAAACTTTTATTTCTTGCAATAGATTACAAAATACAAATCCAATTAGGGTACGAAATGTTAACGCTAAAATTGCTTACCGGTAAATCCATTACTGTGTGTCCAGATTTTCCTGTTCTGATCATTACATCCCTCCTTCTCTCCCTGTTCATATTATTCAAATGATTATGTTGATGACTGTATGATTGTTCTGAGAATGAAAACTTGGTATATTACAGGCAGTTTGGTGGTAAGCAAAATCCCCATATCCCAGGGAGGGGAGAAGGGGCAGGTGTTGGGTTGTTTTTTAAGGGGTTAGTGCTTGTCTGCAGGTGTCTGTGGAGGAATGAATGCCTCATGTTGTAGTGATCTGAAAATGGAAGTCTGGAATCGGAGTAATAGAATTACCGGTAAGTAATCTCAGCATTACATAGACTCTGCCTTTGGAGCCTATACAACCTTGGTTCTACTACAGTTTACTTTGCAGAGAGTTGTCAGCAAAACCCTGCACTTGCTGGGCCTGATTACAAGTGGGTCGTTAATTCCGACCCATGTTTACGTACAGATCGGCATTGTGAGGTAATAGGTATTTAATGTATCCGATAATTATCTGGTGTGCTAAATACCTTAAGTATTGTTACATTTTGGCAGGTAAAACCTAACAGGAAATGTGTACTGTGTTTGCTGTACCATGCAGATTTTGCTGCATTAAACACCAAATCTGCATGTTATTCCCCACAAACTTGTAACAGGCACCCGATAAATAACGTACCCTGAGGTATCGTTATTTATCAGGTGCGGTAAATAGCACCTACACTCGTAGGCTGGGCCACTGTGTTCTGTGATAGTAGGTACAATTACATAACTGTCACCTGGCAAGCATGCTGGGTCCGGTTCACCTCGACTAATAAATCAAAGGTTAATGTTCAAGTCCCAGCATGCTTGGTGCCAGTGGCAGTAGAAACCAGGGATGGCAGAAAGTCACTCTTATGGCATTTGGCAAGTTGACAATTACTGTATAAGTGCCATTACTTAAATGTATGCATTGATCACGTGACCAAGAGGCATATACATTCTTCCCACATCAGAGGGCTAGAACGACAGTCAAAGAAACACTGTTCTATGGCAGACCAATTGTGGTGGCGTGCAAAGCTGGATTTCAGGTTGTGCCACACCATGGAGTCAAGGCAATATGCAGCTGATACATGTTTTATCTAAATGATAGTGTATCGATACTAGAAAAAATAAATGCGAGACAGACATGTCAATATTGTGCTGCCTAACATAAACTAATGAAAACCAACTAACACAATGCACCAGAGAAAACTACTGCACGCTGAGCCTCCCATCAGCCTTTGCTGGATTCATTTATCTAAATTGTGTAGCAGTGTCATTCTGGCAGCAGGTCAGAATTTAGTGAATTTAAGTGAATACAGTTTTATTCTGTCATTTGGGAAGTATGCATAGCGTGCTGATCTGCTGTGGGTGGATTTTTACAACTTTGTACTGTAGGCAAAAGTTTGGCCTGATCATCAAGTTACATGGATGCGTACCATCTGGGGTTTCTGTGTTTGCACTTGAGCACCAAAGAGTCACTGCTTCGTGGCCTTGGTCGTTGTATAGCAGGATGATGGAAAGAATATGTTAATAGCCGGGGGGGAGGGGGTTGCATTTGAGGGTGTCTGGGGCAATGTAACGCGTCTTTGGACAGTGTACCTGTCAACCCATGGTTTACGAGGTTTGCATATGTGAGAGAGAAGAGAATATACTAGATGTGGGTCTGTCAGGAGAACTCAGAGGGAGTGCAGACCTGGCCGTTCCAGAGGAGAGGCGCTGGGTGTGGGAGTGAGATCGTCTCTGAGAAGACAGTAATCTCGACAAGGACGCGTTGCTGGTTTCTTTTATTAGTTTTGGGAATTGCTTTATTTGCTGAGTAAGCACTGGCCAAAGAGCTGGATGTAGGGATAGTGGAGTTCTCTGGAAGCCCCGCTTGTAGGATAGCATCAACCCCTTGACTGCATTTTTTTATATACCTTCTAGGGAAGGCGTTTCTTGTTTTCCCTTCAGAAATTCTTAGTGAGGCCCGAATCTTAATTTAGAGGAAATATACTCCTGGTAAAATCTAATATGATCGATTTCCCTAGATTAGGGAGCTGGTGGTTCCATGTTTTTTCAAGAAAGTAAGCACCTGCAATAGTGTATTGTCCTTGACATCTATTGTTTCCCCACGAAGTTGTTGCTTTGTAACAGATTTACAATAAATTAACTCATATGGTGTTTAGAAGCCCATTAGTCGTCTATTGATTGCCATAATTGGCTTGCCCTTTATACATTAGGACTATGGCCAGGTCAGTCTGGTACTGTATTTATCAATGTTTCAGGTATTGATTGCCTGGGATATTTACCTTCTCTGTAGAAACAACCCTGAACAGTTATTTAGTGGATGTGTCCTTCGATGCCCCGGTTCCTGAAAACACAACGTGACAACTGATTCCCAGGGGAGTGAACATCTGAGTGACCTCCACAATTATGTCAACAGGGTTGGCATGTGAAGTGGAAAACAATCCTGGCTCTCTCCTGATGGACCTATATATGAGTTTTTGAGAACTTGTGTGAATGGCTGCCCCCACCTCCAGCAAAGTACAACTAAAATGGCTGACCTGCGGCTTGTGAAATGTAAATAGGGGTGAGAAGTCACAGATGCACCATAGAGTGGGGTGCAGTCGGTGATTTGGAAAGTTCTGAGGTGTGGTCCACATGTGTGAAAGTGGTGCCCTCTGACCGTCAATTGAGTGGATACAAAAAGAGAGATCTTGGGAACTCCCTGGATTGGTGGCACCTCACAGCACCTGGAGGAGCACCAAGCCAGTCATAGGTGAGAGCTGTCTGGGGAGTGAAAATTGTGAGCAATGGGCAAAAGGCAAAGGTGAAATGGGGGGAAGGGCCTGCAGGCAAAGCTGAACAATGGTGAGGCTTGAGAAATGTGGGCGGAATTGAGGTGACAGGACAGGAGTTGATCCATCAGAACATATTGTGTGGCAGTTACTGTGCAGGACTGAGATAAGCGCCGCTTACCTACAAGAGGTTTGATCATCTCTTTAATATGAGAAAAGGTCTGGAGGGTTTTCTGGTACATAGGGAAGTACGAGGCTTGCTGCGGTATGGAATTGGCAAAAGGAGGCAGTCTCTTCTGAGCCAACCGAGGCATTGGAGACTGATGACCCAAGGGAGGACAATGGAAGAAACACCCCCTGCCCTACTGAGAGGTCACGCGGAACTGTGCACAGCGGTGGAAGAGAATATGCATAGAGATCAAAGCATGTGGAAGAGCACCATGAGACACACCACACACACTGCAGCTATCAACAGGGTGGGAGGAATACCCCAGTGAGGCTGTGCGATAAGTAATGTGGCTCTATGTACACCCTGCTGCCAAGTGTTAAACTTCGACCCAAATAAGAGACATTTGAGGCACGCTGTAAGGTAGTGCCTGATGCATTTTCTGAGAACATCATATTTCGAGGCCAAGCAGCTATTTTTAACGCTTGTTTATATGATACTGCAAACAGAAATGCAGAGTCGCTCTTAAATAACAGATTAAGTCCATTCCTTCTACCCCCTCCCCCATAGCCTTCTGCAACCCAACCTCACCCCTTCCCTCCCCGCCCCACCTTCGCAAGGCTCTCCCGAAGCTTCTCAGCACTTGGAAAAAGGCACATATGGACAAATATTATTTAGTCCTTCATTTGTGATATATTTAATAACATATTTCACGTTATTTGAAAGTAGTGATGTTTACATATGTACCATCTACCTTCTTTGTGTGCCTTTTCTTAATGACGTGTACCAAAGAGTATCCGACCCCACATCTTATTTATTCAGTAATACATTGTGTTTTCATTCTTTCCCTTACATATCTAAGGATGTGCCTTGCACAAGTTTACATTTACATTTTCGTTGCGGGTCAGGCCTTTGTCTACATACGGTAAACAGTCAGAATATCAAGTTTTTATTGTCGACTTGCACTAATATCGAGTGCAAGATATCGGGATACAAAAATATGGACTGTCAGAATATCGTGGTACAGAATATCGAGTCTAAGGTAAGTAATATCGTTTTAAAAAATATCGAAGTCATTAATATCGTTTGCAAAAATATAGTTGTTAAAAATATCGTTTTTTTAGTTAGTGTTATGTATTTTAGTATGTATTTTAAATGTATGTGTTCTATTTTTTTGTCTAAGTATTGCTTTTGTTTTTTAATATATGTGTTCAATTTTTGGATGTTATTAATTTTATTTTAAGTAAATTTTGCGTTTTAGTTCCGTAGCGTGTTGTGGGTTTATAGGGGAATAGGGTGGGAGGTAATTTAATTATAATAAATGTATTAATAATTTTTAGAAGTTATTAATTTTATTTTAATTACATTTTGCGTTTTCGTTCCGTAGCGGGTTGTGGGTTTATAGGGGAATAGGGTGGGAAGTAATTTTTTTTTTTTAATTTTCAAAAACCTTTATTGACAAAATTGCATAGACAAATTACATTCTTGCACTAAATCACAGCACCATGCACATAAGTACAATTGCGGATCACAGAAGGGACCAATAGCACGTTACATTAGTAAGTGGCAGCGTAGCAAATGGTATACAGGCACGCTTGGACAATAAACAGTCATTGAAGTGAGACGCACAGGGCTTGAGTGGAGGGGCATGCCTACGGAGAAGGAGAAGGAGCAGGGGGGGAGGCCGATAACTATCCTGCACCGGCGGCCGCCGCGGGCGGAGTGCCGGCGGGGAGCGCAGGAGAGGAAGCCAGACGCTGGGGGGAGCGAGCAAGGAGGTATGACACAAGGGGCCCCTATATGTCGTGTGGGCGAGATCTGGCTGGCATAAGGTCCCAGAACTCGGACAATAGGGTCTGGCAGCGCGATGCATCCTCAAGCCATTGAGCGAATTTAGGTGCAGGTCTGCGGCCCCAACACATGGAAACCCTGCGCCGTGCAAGGACAAGCAGCATGGCGATTAGACGGCGGGAGGCGTCCGGGCAGAATTTAACAAAGCAGAGGAGGCAAAGCGGGGGGTCAGGCTGAACCGGAGAGGAGGTAATCTCTGATATAGCAGAGCAGACCTCACGCCAGTAATCGGCGACCTTGGGACATAACCAGGCAAGATGAGCGAAATCCGCCGCAGGGGCGGAACAGCGTAGGCATCTGTCACTAGGGATGAGTCCCATCTTGTGCAACTGAACAGGGGTGCGGTAGAGCCTATGCAAGTATTTAAAATGAATTAGGCGCAGGCGGTAATTGGGGGATAATCGCTTAGTCTGCTTACAACAGTATAACCAATCAGGTTGAGAGATGTCTGTGCCGAGGTCCTCGCCCCACGCCACACGAGCGCGATCGGTGGAGGTGGCCGCTAGCGTGAGGGCATATAATTTAGTTACCAACTTCCGCGGGGAGGGAGACGAATATAGGAACTCAAGAGCGGTCATCGAGGTAGGGGGCAGAGGGAACGCGGGGTGCAGCTCTCGGCAGATGGCCCTTAGCTGATAGAAAAGCAGAGTGTCCATGGGGCCAGAACTTTCAGCCAGGGAATAAAACGTATTCCCCGAGTAGAGATCCGCGACCGTATTCAGCCCCAGGCGGGTAGCATGTTTAGCCATGCCAGATGGTTGAAGAGGAGGAAAAGATGGGTGCCGAACTATCGGCATCGAGTTTGCAGAGAGCGAGGGGGCACCGGAGAAACGACGAAGTCCCTCCCAGGCCCACCGTAAGGTCTCAACCGTATCTATTTCAGTGCGTGGGAGTTTTGCTGGGGTGAACAGGGCAGTGGTGAGCGGCCACGGGGCTGCAAGATCCGCCTCGACCGCCACGTGAGGCTGGAAAGGAGTGGGGTGAAGCCAAAAGTGCAAAAAGCTGGCCTGAGCACACAGTGCATAGAGCTTAAATTTAGGGGTGCCGAGACCGCCACTCGACATTGGAAGGGTGAGTACGTCGTATGCGATCCTGGGTTGCTTGCCGGCCCAGAGAAGAGAGATGATCAACGAGCGAATCCTGCGAAAAAAGTGGGCTGTGAGGGGGACAGGTATGTTCAGGAATAAATATAGGAATTTGGGGAGGACAACCATCTTGGCAATGGCTATTCGACCAGCTAACGAAAGGGGCAGCTGGCTCCAAAGGGGGATCTTCGACTCAAGCCAATCCACCGCACGACCGAAATTAGCCCTCCAGAGTTCGTCCACGTCCCTACTCAGCCAGACACCCAAATAGACGAAGGGATATTCCGAGGTAAAAGGAGTGGTGGCGTCCGTGAGAGGGAAGAGGATTGACTTGTTCCAATTGACCTGTATGCCTGAAAAGCCCCCAAACCGTATGACCTCGCGCACTAAAGGACTAAGGTGTTCCTGGGGGTGTCGGACATATAAAGTGATGTCGTCCGCATACATAGAAACCAGGAGTGCGCGTGCCGCAAACCCGATGCCCCTCTGGGTGTGGTGTTGCCGAAGTCGGGCCGCAAGTGGTTCCATCGCGATGGCGAATAGCATCGGCGAGAGCGGGCATCCCTGGCGGGTGCCACGGCCGACAGGGAAGGGATCGGATACCATGCCATTGATCCGTAGGCGGGCGGTGGGGAGAGTGTACAATAGTGAGACTTTACGAATAAATATTGAACTAAAACCGAGACATGGGAGAATGAAGAAGAGGAAGGGCCATCCCAAGGTGTCGAAGGCCTTGGTGGCATCGAGCAGGGCGGCCACCGCAGGAAGCGCTGGGTTAATCTGATGCAGGACGGAAAAAATGGTTCGTAGGTTGTGGGAAGTTGCCCGGCCCGGTATGAAGCCGGACTGGTCTGGACGGGCGATGAGCGGCATAAGAGGGAGAAGTCGCGACGCAAGCAGTTTGGCGAATATTTTGTTATCAATATTTATAAGAGACAGGGGCCGATAGGAGTCTCACCGTTCGGGGGGCTTATCTGGTTTTAGAAGAAGGGTCAGCATGGCCTCCCGGAGCGAAGGTGGAAATTGGCCACACTCGAAGGACTCATTATACATGGCGGCCATGTGTGGCACGAGTAGTGGAGCAAAAGTCTTGTAAAAGGAGACAGGCAGGCCGTCCGGACCAGGTGCCCTGTCACCAGGCATACCATTGATGGCGGCAAGGATTTCCTCTTTAGAAAAGGGCTCGTCAAGATATTCTCGGTGGTGATTTTCGAGCCATAAGAGCTCGAGGGTATCAAAGTACTGGTCGAGGGCCTCTCGCGGAGGAGCAGGACCAGCAGTGTACAGCTGCGAATAAAAGTTCGTGAAACGCGCCTTAATCTCCTCGGAGGAGGTGGTACGAGAAGGGCCACCGTCCTGGAACGCCATGTTGTAGGATGCAGCACGAGCCGGACGGAGAAGATTGGCCAAAGTCCTACCTGGCCGGTCTCCCTCACCAAAGCGGCGCGCACGGGCTCCCTGCCAAGGAACGAGAGTTCTCTGTTAGCCTCCTCGGCGAACTCAGTATGTTTCTCGCGAAGGCGGGCGAGTGTGTCGGGGCTAGGATCAAGAGCATGAGAGGTTCCAGGCATTTAATTTCGGCTTCCAACTTAGTAAGGGTATTACGTATGGAGCGCAGGACCCCGGATTGTTTAGAAATACACGCCCCGTGGATAATGACTTTAAAACCCTCCCAAAGAGTGGAAGGGGAATCCACAGAGCCCTCATTGAGCTCAAAGTAGTTAGTGATCGCGGTCTGGATCTCATCACAAAAAACGGAATCCCGCAGGGCGTTAGATGGTAGCCTCCAGGAGAAAGCACGACGGGTGGCCTGGGGTAGACGAAGTCCGAGCCGGACAGGAGCGTGATCTGAGAGGGTGCGCGCCATGTGATCAACGGAAGTGAGCCAGGAAAGAGCGTCAGGAGAGGAGATCTAGCCGGGACCAACAGCCACGAGTGCCGGTGACGCAAGTGCCTTCACGGGCCTCGGGATGTGTGTGGCGCCAAGCGTCATACAGGGAGTTCTCGGTGAGAATGGAATTCAGGAATGCCGCGGCGCGGGGTTGGGAAGCATGTGGGCCAGAGCGATCCAAAGCGGGGGATAGTGTGACATTAAAATCCCCACCCCAGAGAAGCGCAGCGGGCCAAGGGATGAAATGTGGTGCCACACCTGCGCAAAAAATTCTGGGTCGTCGGTGTTGGGACCATAGATGGCAGCAATCGTGACAGGTTGGGCCTGAAGGGAGCCATGGAGGATGACAAAACGCCCCGCGGGATCAGCGATAGCGTGGGAGGTATGCCAGGGGAGCCCCTACGTATGAGAATCGAGACCCCCGAGAGTAGTTGGAGTAATAAGAAGAGTGAGATTCTCCCCAGTGTCGAGAGTGTAATCTGGCAGCAGATGCAGGAAGCAGGTGGGTCTCTTGCAGCAGACAGACGTCCACCTTATGCCGAACCAGATGTGCATGGACAAGTCAAGCCTTACGATGGTCGTTAAGACCCCGGATGTTCCAGGTCCAGCAAGTAATGTCAGTCATTCAGACATGGCGGGGAAAGTGATCGAACATGGTGTGGTGCGTGAGGCCCGGATCTTCGTGCGGGTGCATGTGGTAGTGCTAAGCAATTGAGAAAACGATGTGCAGAGCAACAACAAAGGGAAAAACAAAGGCCACTATGAGCCTGCCACATCAAATCGCTGGACTGCGAGGAGAAGGCGCTAGAATCAAGCCCCTGAAGGAGGATACCAGTGACTGTCAGTCCCAGGAGCAAGGACTTGGGGTAGTGCGCAGAGTAATGCAGCAAGACAAAGCAGAGCCGGTAGAAAATGGCATCACGAAGTGACCTGTGGAACAAAACAATACAGAAAAGTCAAAACAAAAACGCCTCGGAAAGAGGTCACAGAACCCCCCGGACCCACACCAACCCCCCAAACAGGTTGAGAAACCACCCTCGACCACCCCAGGGAACCCCAACTGGGAAGGGAAAAGTCCAAATTCAAGGTGGGAATCATCCCGCAGAGGCATGGCGAGGCTCGGCAGACACCCCTGCCAACAGAGCAGGGTGGCCAAGCAAACAGCGATCGCAGACAACAAGATAACGGAGTTACAGTAGAGAACAATGGTAGCTGATCCAGGAGTGTCACAGTGCAGGATACGCCCGCCCAGGGGTAAACGGAGTGACGTGAAATCAAGGGCAGCAGAATGGTCAGGTCACCATGGCTAGGACAGCAGAGTAACAGTACTCGAAGATGGGGTCAAGCTAGTCATTCTCGCCCAGATCACCGGGCCCGGAATCTTGAGGACAGTTAGCCAGTCAATCATTGTCACTGAGGTGGTCCACAGCAGCCGCTTGAGAACCAGGTGGTGAGGTGCGAGGCGATTTGTCAAGCTTTTTAGCAAAAGCGAGGGCGTCTCTGGGATCAGGGAAGATGAGAGTTTTGGCGCCCTGTCGGACCCGCAGCTTTGCCGGATAAGCCAAGGAGTAAGGGACGTCGTGTTTTTGGAGGATCCTCTTTGCTGGAAGGAATTCGCAGCGGGCTGCCTGGACAGCGATAGTATAGTCCGGGTAGAAGGAGAGCGGGTTACCTTGGTGAATTATTTTGCCCCTTTCCCGAGCCGCTCGGAGAATGGCGTCACGGTCTCTGAAGTTTAAGATTTTAGCGATGATAGGGCGAGCAGGTAAGCCCGGGCCAGGACGCGGGCCAAGAGAGCGGTGAGCCCGCTCGACGATGAAGACAGAGGAGAGGACTTCACCAAAGAGTTCCCGGACGAGCTGCTCCACATAGTCCTCCATGCGAGAAATATTGGTGGATTCAGGTACTCCCATGATGCGGAGGTTGCTCCTCCGGGAGCGCACCTCCAAAT
This sequence comes from Calotriton arnoldi, assembly GCA_963921515.1. Taxonomy (NCBI): domain Eukaryota; kingdom Metazoa; phylum Chordata; class Amphibia; order Caudata; family Salamandridae; genus Calotriton; species Calotriton arnoldi. Next base: position 349,816 of record CAWUFW010009920.1, on the reverse strand, counting down.
CTTCGTTTTTATTCCGGATAATGTCGAGTATTTTGTCCATCTGCAATAGTTTTTGGTGATCTTGAGTGGCGGCATCCACGGCGTCAGAGATCCTGGATTCAGCATGCAAGAGACGAGCATCGCGGGAATCAACCCGGGCCTTCACAGAGTCAAGACGGGCAGACAATTGGTCGAGTTGGGCAGCAATGCCCGTAACAGCGGACTTGACGTCGAGCATAATCACCTTCAAGTCATCTTCATGCGCAGGCGGTGCCTCCATGGTGGACGGAGGGCCACCACCATCCGAGCACGCACCGTTCTGTCGAGTCGACCTGCGCTGATCGAAGGCGATCTTGGGCTGCTTGGGGTCAGTCATCCCCATGGCGGGCAGAAGCAGGTAAGAGATATCCCCAGAGACCAGGAAGGGAGGATTAGCGGCCAGAAGGGACAGCGTCAATAAACGTGTCGCGTGAGCCACAGACGAACAGCAGCACCTGACAGAGGGGATGATGGCAGGGTCACCAGGCTGGATGGGCAGTGGCAGCCGGCCGCTGTGTGGAGCGAGCCAAGATGGGACGATAATAGGACCCAGCAGGCAGTGAGGACCCCGGGCCAGCGATACAGCAGCGCGACAGATGCAGCCCCCACAGACTCCACGAAAATTCTGCAAGAGCACACCACAGCAAACTAAGAGCAGAGAGGCCAGCGGAGCAGATCATGGGTCAGCAAAAGAAGTAGTCAGCCGCCCAGCGAGGGACCAGCGCCACAGGACCAGTTGCCCCCGCACACGAAGGGCGGCAGAGCAGGAGGGGGGCGCAGGGGAGCCCCACCGTGCGCCGCACGATCCGGGGGTCACACCGCAGGAGCCCGCACAGTGGTGGTGAGTACAGCTGAGGAATGCAGCTAGAGGCCTGATAGCACTGGAACCACGCCCCGGTAGGGCAAATCAGAGGCGGAGGTCCAGAATCGGGGCCGGCGGACCGGGAACCACACAGGAGCACACGCCAACTGGAGCAAAGCCAATCACAGGGCTGGCGAAGACGCAGTCCACGCCACAGGAGAGCAGGCCTGAGGTCAAAGTCAGTGGCAGTAGGGGCCCAGAGTCAGTGGCAGTAGGGGCCCAAAGCCAGGTAAGCCCGAGGAGAGGGGATCGGTGCGGCCGCCAGAGGCCGGGGCAGCATAGCAAGGTATGATCTAGGCCGCTGGAGAAGGCCGCGGTGGGGGAGGGGGACTCCGGTCACCGCTCAACGCACAGCAGCAGAGAGGTCGGGAGAACGCGCACGTCCGGGGCAATCGCGGCAGGGAGACGCGGGGGGCACGCCGCTCCCGTCACCGGGCCCGGGCACACGGAGCCGCCTCAGCGGGCACCGAAAGGAGGGGAGAATGGCGCCAGAAGCGCGAGGAGTGCCCAGGCCGGGCGGTGCAGCTCGCGGGCCCCCAGTCCCGCCGCAAGAAACCCCAGCGGCAGCAGCACTCACCGGGCAGCGAGGGACAGGTTTCCCCGCAGTCCTCCAGACAATCCACAGGTCCAGCAAGTCAGCCCAGAAGCAAGGAGAGGGGGCCTGGCCTCACCGGCAATGAGGCACAGGCCCGGCGCAGCGGACGGGCGGCGGATCTCAGCCCCCACAAGCCGCCGGGGATCAGGAGCAGCACGGGGTGATGCCTCGAGAGGAGACACAGCCAGAAAGTAAGCTATGGTGCGGCGGATTAGCCGTTGTCTGCAGGATTCTTCCAGATAATGAGCTTGGCCGGCAGAGCCCACTTAGAGTGCGGCCATCTTGCAGCCGGCCAAGCCACGCCCCCAGGGTGGGAAGTAATTTAATTATAATTAATTAATAAATATTTTTTTATAATTATTTTTTATGTATTTAATGTTTTTATTATTAATTGTGCTAATTAATTTATTATAAATTATTTATTAACTGGTTGTTAATTATTAATTAATTGGTAATTGTGTCATTTTTGTAGGAGCGGGTTGTGGGTTGATAGGGGAGTAGGGTGGGAAGTAATTTAATTATAATTAATTAATTAATATGTTTTATTAATTAATATTTATGTATTTAATATTTTTTGTTGTTAATTGTGGTAATTAATGTATTAATTATGTATTAATTGGTTGTTAATTATTATTAATTAATTGGTAATTATGTTAATTGTGTCCATTTTTTAGGAGCGGGTTGTGGGTTGATAGGGGAGTAGGTTGGGAAGTAATTTAATTATAATTAATTAATTAATAATTTTTATTAATTATTATTTATGTATTCAATATTTGTTATTATTAATTGTGCTAATTAATTTATTATTAATTATTTATTAGATGGTTGTTAATTATTATTAATTAATTGGTAATTATGTTAATTGTGTCATTTTTTTAGGAGTGAGTTGTGGGTTGATAGGGAATTAGGGTGGGAAGTAATTTAATTTTAATACTTTTTTTAGATTTTTAATATCTTTATTTAATGTTATTTTATAGTGTTAATTGTGTGAATTAATTTATTAATAAGTGTTTTTATTTTGCTTGTTAATTGTTATCAATTAATTAATTGTTAATTAATTATGTTAATTGTGTCATGTTTTACAACATTGGTGGTGTCATTTATAGGTTATGGAGGTAAATTATTTATAATTAATTATTATTTGTTAATTAATGCTAATTTATTAATTAAATATTACATATGCTAATTGTGGAATAAATTTGATGTGTGAGTTGTGGGGTTTATAGCTGTAAATGTTGGGAAGAACTTTTTTACAATTAATTAATGATTTGTTGTTAATTGTTATTAATGTATTAATGTAAAATTAGTTATGGGAATTGTGTACGTATTTTTAGGTGTGTGTTTTGGTGTTGATTGGGGTAGAGGGTGGAAAGTAATTTAATTAAAATAAATTAATCACTAGTTGATCATTAATATTAATTTATTAATTGAAAAATATTTTTGGTAATTGTTTTGTTTTTATTTAGTTTGCAGATTTAGGTTCTATAGCTGTAATCTTTGGTTTTATCCCCTCCGCTATCCAACACCTTCCCTACTGTTGCACTCTCTGGAGTGGGAATAGTCATTTTTATCCCTCCATTATCCAAAACTTTCCCTACTGTTGCACTCGCTGGAGTGGAAATAGTAAATTATTCCCCTCCGCTATCCAACGCTTTCCCTACTGTTGCACTTGGTGGAGTGGGAATAGTAATTTTTACCCCTTTGCTATCCAACATTTTCCCTACTGTTGCACCCATTGGAGTGGAAATATTAAGCTTTACCCCTCCGCTATCCAACACTTTCCCTACTGTTGCACTCATTGGAGTGGGAATAGTAATTTATTCCCCTCCGCTATCCAACACTTTCCCTACTGTTGCACTCTCTGGAGTGGGAATAGTAATTTTTATCCCTACGCTATCCAACACTTTCCCTACAGTTGCACTTAATGGAGTGGGAATAGTAAATTATTCCTCTCCTCTATCCAACACTTTCCCTACTGTTGCACTCCCTGCAGTGGGAATAGTAATTTTATTCCCTACGCTATCCAACACTTTCCCTACTGTTGCACTTATTGGAGTGGGAATAGTAAATTATTCCTCTCCGCTATCCAACACTTTCCCTACTGTTGCACTCGTTGGAGCGGGAATAGTAATTTTTACCCCTACGCTATCCAACACTTTCCCTACTGTTGCACTCGCTGGAGTGGGAATAGTAATTTTTACCCTTATGCTATCCAACACTTTCCCTACTGTTGCACTCCCTGGAATGGGAATAGTAAATTATTCCCCTCCGCTATCCAACACTTTCTCTAGTGTTGCACTCACTGGAGTGGGAATAGTCATTTTCATCCCTCCGCTATCCAACATTTTCTCTACTGTTGCACTTGCTGGAGTGGGAATAGTAAACTATTCCCCTCCGCTATCCAACACTTTCCCTACTGTTGCACTCACTGGAGTGGGAATAGTAATTTTTACCCCTACGCTATCCAAACCTTTCCCTACTGTTGCACTCGCTGGATTGGGAATAGTAATTTTTATGTCTCCGCTATCCAACACTTTCCCTACTGTTGCACTTGCTGGAGTGGGAATAGTAATTTTTTCCCCTTCGCTATCCAACACTTTCCCTACTGTTCAACTCATTGGAGTGAGAATAGTAAATTATTCCCCTCCGCTATCCAACACTTTCCCTACTGTTGTATTTATTGGAGTGGGAATAGTAAATTATTCCCCTCGGCTGTCCAACACTTTCCCTACTGTTGCACTCGCTGGAGTGGGAATAGTAATTTTTACACCTACGCTATCCAACACTTTCCCTACTGTTGCACTCGCTGGAGTGGGAATAGTAATTTTTACCCCTATGCTATCCAACACTTTCCCTACTGTTGCACTCCCTGGAGTGGGAATAGTAAATTATTCCCTCCGCTATCCAACACTTTCCCTACTGTTGCACTCGCTGGAGTGGGAATAGTAATTTATTCACCTCTGCTATTTAACACTTTCCCTACTGTTGCACTTAATGTAGTGTAAAATGTAGTTTTAATAAATATTTTAATAATTTAATTTATAATATATATATTTTTTTATTTTTTATGTTACAGGTGTATGTATATATATATATATATATATGTATTTATAATTTTTAATATATTTCTAACATTTTATAATTTATTAAATTTATAAATTATTTATTAATTATTATTATTAATTATTATTAAGTAAATATATATATTACATATTATATATGTATGTTTAATTTATTTTTACATTACATTTATTACTTATAATTGTTAACATTTTCTAATAATTCTAAATATTTTTTTAAGTTATATGTATTATTTAATTTATTTAACTTTTTTTATACATTTAAAAAAAACGATATTTTTAGCTTCGATATTTCTAACAACTATATTTTTTTCTCGATATTTTAGTACTTACCATTGTGAAGATAGGATGTCGATATTTTTGACATCGATATTTATGTCCCGATATTTTGGGAACACGATATTTTGTCGGTCGATATTTTGTCAGTGATCCGTCTACATACAGTCCTAGAAAGTCTTTATTGTTTCAGTTAATAAAAACCATAACAATTTCGAAAATACCTATATAATAATAATAGTTGGAAAAATCTAAATGTAGCTAAGTGCTCGGGCACCCCACATGGGGGTGATTGGCACTATACAGATGCTACAGTTCAATATGGTATCTCATTTGCAAATAATGTTCTTTCCTTCTATAGTTTTACATACTCAGATTGCATGCTATCTCCAATAGCCTTCTTCCACTTAGGGCCACATGTACTAACATTAGTGTTTGCGGTTAACAAATAGCGAATTTTTGTGATTTGCTATTTGGTAATCGCAAACACTAATGTACTAAAGTGTTTTACACTTTTTGCGACTACTGGTGGGTCCCAAATAGACTACCTCATGAATATTAATGAGGTAGGTTTGAGTATGAGACCCATTGGGAATCGCAAAAATCGCAGGGATGGTGGCCTGCTGGGGTCAGCAGACCACCATGTCTGTGATTGTTTTAGATAAAGCAATCTTTTTTTTTAATGCAGCTGTTTTCCTTAAATGAAAACGGGAGGCGTTTTAAACAAAAAATGAAAAGTTTTCTTAAGTACTCTTAAAAAATATTTATTCAATCATTCTCAAATGAGAAGGGGGGGACCCCTTCCCATTTGCAAATGGGTTACCACCAACTTCAAGTTGGTGGTAAAATGCGAATGTTTTGTGACCGCATTTTGTTTGCAAAACATTCAATCATACCAATGCGAATTGGTATTTGGATGGGACTTCCTAAACACACGGCTTCCAAATACTGAATCGCAAACACAAATTGCGATTTGGTAACATGTTACCGAATCGCAATTTGTGTTTCATACATTTGTAAAAGCATTTTTGCGGTCGGAAACGGCCCGATTGGCCTTTTCCAACTGCAAAAATGCTTCGTACATGTGGCCCTATATTCCTAAAGCCCTACATGACAAATTGTCCTCGTTGTAAAACTAGGAATTTTTCTCATTCCTTTCTTTCTAATTCTCTATTGCTGCTTTTCTGCAAATCATCCACACCTCAATTTATAGACCACCACCTCTCTTTTGACAACTGTACCACTGCAACATAACAATAGCTAATTCCTCTAGCCTATCTATTTATCCTACCATTTACATGAACTCACACAAACGCTCACACCTAACCCCTGTTAATTTAATCTGCCACAATCAAACTGGAGTAAATACATGGAATGGCTTCCTTGAGAGCACAAGACTAATCTGAATAACCAATAACTTAACCAACAATAATCAATAACCACTGGAGTAATCACTAACCTTGGGTTCTGGAGTAGTGTGCTACCACCATTAAGCACTTCAGTGCATCGACAGAGTTTGTAAGTACCACATAAATGAATTTACAGTACAATACTATAAACTGAGTGGCATAAGGAGAATATGAAAGAGACGCTTCTTTACTTGTTCTCCTGTAAGAGCCAGAAGAAACCCCAGAGATAAACTGGGCAACTGGTGGTCGAGCATTAGGAAGAACCCCGAGGGCCCGCTTATCCGGCCCCAGTGGTGGGGAGTCTTTTGTACTGTTCCCTTCTGGTTTCTGCCTCATTCCCCCTGAGAGAAGAGCACCAGACCTCTTACAGACTTCGGCCTACCTGAGCTTCTTGGAGAAAACATGCCTGCCACAGTGAAAGACAAAGTGCGTAAAGACCCTACAGAGGAGACATGGAGGTACGCAAAATGAGAGTTCTGTCCATTTGACTGGCCCAGGCCTGAGGTGCACTCCCCAGGACCATTTCACTGCTCTTCGGCCAACCCACAATCCTATCCTTCTTAGTTAACCACCATTTTCTTTTCCTTTCTGTTACTGCTCCCTTCCTTAATGTCCTTAATAATTAAGGCTGGGAACCCAATAAGACTAGGCATGGTGGCTACTGGCACGGTGCAGTTAGTACTCGCTTTTGTAAGGGAGAAGGGAACCTGAGTGATGTTAGCACCTGCAACACCCAGAAATGTGACTACAGTGGAGGAATATATCTTGTAATCTGAACATGCAAATGTTACTTACCAGAGGCAAAATTTCTTGATGAGAGGCGTAACGGAATCTGAACTACTTGCTTAAACGTTGATGTTCAGAAGAATTTTGTTTTGTATATGACCTATTATGGTGTGACACACTGTAGCTTTTGAATTGGCGCCATTGAATATTGCATGTTATATGATGGCATCAATTTTCACCCTGCAAAAATCATTAATATTGAAAAATGGACTTAGCAGATTTATAGAAAGTTTGTCCCCTTCTCCAAAATCTAAAATGTTGGTTTTTTTGTAGCATACTCCCTGTTTAGAAGCACTGGTCTGAGTTATAGAGGCGAAGATGCCTCTCAGATAAGTGTCCTGTCCTGTCATAGTTAGGGGATGGTTAGATATCCTGAGATTGGGCACGATAAGTGGGGTCCCCAATATTTTCATGAAGACAAGTATCTCCGAAAGAAGAACTCTCACCAGTGATTTGGGTAAGTAAGTACATGCCATGATGAGTGAGCGTGACAGGAGACATGTGAAGGTGGAGCATGGTGGACAGTCACAAATTGCTGCCTGCTCTCTGACGATGCCTAAGAATGCTGGCAGCTTGTGTCTGACCAAGAGGAAGGTAACCACTGCTGGAACCAACAATGAAGTGGCAAATATGCTACCAGAATTTAGTGGATTGCGAGAGTTTCCAGAGTTGACCCTCCCCCTTGAAAGAATTCTGTCCGATGATATGAACTCCTCTAGAACATCGCAGATCTGAACAGAAGTAAGCCACCCTATGGCTCAAGTTAGCGTAGTACCAGAACAACATGATGCTTACCGGAAGTCTAGAATATCAGGCATGACCTTAGGCAACACTAAGAAGAAGAGTCGATTCTGTATTTTAGTGTAATTGTATTTGTACAGCACCTCATACTCCAAACCAGGGCACCGAAGTGCATTAACATACAAGTTGGGGAGTGCTTGGGTCAATGGCTGTTTTATAGTCTGTGGCCCTATGTGGGAATTCTTTATAGTTGTGTGTGAGTGACCAGAGTTGTACCCTTATTGTGTGTTGGATCTCAGAGCTTAGTGGTGTGATAGAGGAAGGGTATGTGAGAGCTAGGACACACAGTTATATTAGCTGACTCGTCTACTTTACTCTGCAGGTCTAATATTGAGTTTATAATTGTTACTGAATATTGTCAATCAATCTTCTAAGTCTACAACACTAAGGCCATCCAAATGATAAATCTAGGGGATCTGGGGAGGAATATATGGCACAGAGAAGGAACAGACTGGATGATCTGCATAACAGTCACCCTCTATTTGAGTAGTGCTTTAGATTGTCCAGTGTTTAATATAGAGAAAGATGGCGGTGGGACCTGCAGGATGGACTAAATTAAAGTCCTCCAGAATGTCAACTAAACATGGCAGATCTCTTTATGCCTTGGGTGTATATCTTTTGTCATGTTGATTGGCATTTCTCATTCAGGTAGACAGATGGCAGTTTAATGACAGTATAGTGTAGCCAATGATAATTGTAGTCTTGTAGAAGTGTTGTATCAGGGCCACAAGAGGATAAAACATCCTCTGACGTGTACTGACTGCAGAAGGTAATGATAGAGTCAATTGTAGTGATTTTTAGCCCATTTTGGTGTCACTGTTATTCAGCTTGCATTGATTACAGCCAGTAATGTGGTGATTCTTGTGATCGTTGATACCTGCTACCACTGTTGTCAGGCCTGTGCTTATTTCAGCCAGCCTTGGTAGGATGCAATTATGATAGATTTCTGTTGCAACTGGGCCCACCTGTTATCCACCTTAAAATAATTACAGCTGATCATGTTAGAGGCCAACTGAGGTGTTCCTGTGCATTTTGTTTGTTGCTTCTGAGTTTCTGAAGTGGACTCTTTGAGGAGTGATGATACTGGTGAAGGGACAGTAAAGATTTGCATCATAGAAGTGAGAGATCACCAGGATGGAAGGACCCCATAAATATTGGCATCAGGTTGTAAAACTAGTAGAAACAGTGAAGATATTAATAGACCTGATGATGTGAGAGAATGAGAAGCCGCTAGTCTCTTAGATGATTCTAGTGGTCCTGGTGATCAAGAGAGGGTCCAGCACCACTCTTCAAATGCTGGCTATTCCAAGGGCAGGATTCATGTTATGCTGCAGAGCACTGGAAACTGATCTTTGGGACGAGTGAGTGCTGGCTGGACATGCAAGATGATCAAAAGAAAATATTAGATTGTTTCTTTTGCATATGACTATGTATATCTGTAAATCTTTAAATTCCATTAAATACCCCAACTCATAGCCCATCCCCATAACAGTTACCTTAACCACCCCTCTTGGCCTTTCCAACCCTCCAAACTACACACCAATCTCCAATGACCTATTACTGGGTAAGCAGATTGAGAGAGCAGTCTTCGTCCAACTCTAACTTCACTGAGAAAAATAACCCTTGTCAGAGCAATAACTGGAATTTTTTAAAAGGCAGATAACCGTCAGTTAATGTTAATGTTAAAGACATTTATAGAGCGCTACTGCTACCCGAAGGTGTCCTGGCGCTACTGCTACCCGAAGGTGTCCTGGCGCTGACAACCCAAAACTTACAGTGGACAAGAATGGTATAGTAGCGTTCCTTCTTCTTGATTTATTGTCAGCTTTTGACCCAGTCCACCAGTAAACATTATTACTTAGACTGAAAAGTCTTAGCAGTTGCAGAACTGAATCACCTCTTAAATCAAAGACAGTCAAAGTCTGTTGACCATGCACAGTTCACTTCCACAAGCCCCCCACAATGTCCACACTGCAGTACCAGTAGCGGCTGCTACCCAAAAGGGGTGGTGGGGCGCGGGGAGCCTGGGAGGGGGGGATACAAATTTTTTTAAATACCACTTACATTCATACTGTCGACCAGAGCCTCTCCTCCGTACTCTCTGGAGCAGCCTGGAACCAGGAAGCGAAGCACACAGCCTCCCAGAGTTCCTTGGCCAATCACAATGCTGCCTTAGCAGCTCTGTGATTGGTCTGAGCTCCATGGTTCAGCACTCAGACAGGGGCTGGCAAGCTGGGCATGTTCTCCGCCCAGGCTGAAGTACAGCCTGGGTGGAGAACATGCACAGTGCGCATGACACTTTGGCCGGCCCGAGACAGCCGGCCAAAGCGTCTTGCTCACTTTTGGTGCTGCCACCACTCCTCCTCCCTGTGAGGCGCGGGGAGCCTAGCCCCGCACCTTCAACTGCTAGCTGAATACAAAAAGCAAAATGATAATAACAGAATGTTATTATCATTTTGTTTTTTGTATTCAGCTTCCCACTGAAGCAGTGGGGCGACGCTCCTCCGCCCTAGCAGAGGAGCCACCACTGTGCAGTACCCCAAAAGGGTCAATTATCTCCCTCCCCTATTGATCCTCTAACAGACACCTTTACAGGGTCTGATTGAACCCTTCAATCTTACATGCTACTGTTATACCGATGACATACAAATCTTTCTGGACATACAAGAGGAGCTTCATTCTTAGAGATTCAATGACTGCCATTGCCCTACAGTCTTATGGATGACTATCCAAAATTGTGTTCATGACCTGTGGACAGTGACGGAACAAACTGCCTAATGATACATGGCCCAAGGAACTTGAAGCCTCACCAGCGACATCATGGGAAGTGAGAAATCTTGGAAGGATAATGGATTTTTACTTGTCATTGACCACCTTGTCAATTAAATCACAAAGTACACCTTTTACACAACGAGAATGCTGAGTCATATACTCTTCTACCTCAGATACCATCAGAAACCCATTATCACACTTGTTATTTTTAAGATTAACTACACTAATTGTCTGCCCCCTGCCTCCTGCTTATTTATTGTAAAACCACAATGGATTCAGAACACTGCTTCAAAACTACTTCTTGACCCACATCTAAGGAAGCACATGAAGCCAGTCGTGCATGTCCTCCACTGGCTACCCATAGCTAGACAATCGGTCTTCAAACGCCTTGAGGTCTTACAAAGCCAACAGAGGGTGTTTTAGATTTAACGAGATACCTGTGTGTAGTGGAACAATAGTACTGCTATGAGTATTGACACACCTCAGTTTGATCACTCATGCTCATTGATGGCACAGGCCTGCTGGTGGAGGGGATGGAATTTAGCCCGGAGTTTTATGTCGAGCTCCTGCAATGCACTGTTCCCCACATTCGTGAGCTCTTTTTTAAAATATTTGTTTATTAGAGTTTTAACAATTATTACAACATACAACAAGCTCAGGGAAATCAATGCATTGTCCTGTAGTTCCTACAAATCTGTATAGCATCTGCCTGTTTAGACAACATAAACTAAGGGATTGGTGTCCAGACTGATTCCAGACACCCCCAAAGGATATGTTAGCCTTTAGACCAGCTAGCTCACAGTGCCACCATAAGCCCCCTCACCTTACCGAGGGGCGAATAGTTTCTGGCAACTATCGAACATGACAACCCTTGATCCTTCAGGGATTGTGGAACCAGTACAGTACTTTTCGCTCAGTCACTCCTGCTCACTTCTTCTCAGAGAGATATACAGAATAAACGATGGGGACGTTTTCAATAAGCATTTATTGAACCAGCGTCATTCTAGTATAAAATACGTGTGCTGCGACAACCATGAGAGGGAAACAGATATATACAATTATAAGCACCAACAGAGTAAATAAAAGGTAGAATTCTACCATGGTGCTAAAACAGTGAATATATGCAGGCATATAGATACTTAGCAGTAATCAAGCGTACTCTAAGATGCAAACCCTAGCTAAGTGTACCTAGCATGAATGTAGGTGTGAAGCCAAGAATCCCCCAGGAAACAGCCAACCCCATTACCTGATTGGAAAGAACGAAGGACCTCGTCTTGGTCTCAAGTTGGACACCCCGCAAGGGATGTCAGACCACTGCGTGCTGGAGTTTCTGCGTGCAGGGACTTCAGCGTCTCGTGTCAGCATGGGAGCTTCTCCTCTGGTTTCCCCAGCGAAGATGTGGTGCTTATATACTCGAAAGGTACCCTCAGGAGTTCTACCTAGATGTGTATTGGTACTGTGGGCCTGCTGTCCAAGGATGACGATAGCGGTGACTTTTGTACAGAGTTAGTATACAGAAGATGGTAATCCTGCTGTGATACTAAGAATCCTCATGCCTAATTAATGAGGCTAGTTTTCGAAGAAAACCATACGACATTTATTTGGCACATAACTAGGCAAAAGGTCAGTGCCAGAGCCGTTATGTGGAGCAAGGTAGGACAAATGTAGGTAAAAGGTTGTGCAGCTACCTAGGCCTATATTGGGGTACACTGGGGCTCATAACAGCATTACATTCAAGCTTCATAGGCATATAGTGCATTTCATAAAATTAGTACATATTGGAATTTTCCCCCCTCTATTATGCAGTTTTATTTGATAATCACCAGATTTATCATGATCTTTGCTAGCACTGCCCTACTGGCCTCAAGTCCTGTCAGTCCACTCCCTGTAACAGAGATCTCCTCCCCTAGGAAGTGGTCAAGTCGTATTGTTATCCCTGTCCTTCAAACTATCCCTTGGCCTTCTTGCAATAGTAAAGTGATTCCAGTATTCCACGCCCCTGACTTTTGCTGTCATTCAGTTACACATTCGCTTCACAAGTACTTGACTATGGGACATCACTCCCCAACCATGTAAAGATAACATCCTTGAATGTAAATGGTAGGACCCCATTACTTAAACACCAGAGGCAGATATTCTCCTTATTGAGGAAACATGTCTGTCCCCTTTGGAATCCAAAAAGATTAAACTTGAATGGGTAGAGCATGTAATTAGTAGCAACCACTCACAGTCTCCTACTGCCTCGCCAATTACTTCTGTCAGTGGCTTTAAGAAATGCAGAGTAAATGCCCTGATCATGAAAGCCCTTCTGTACAAACGCTTTGACTTAAACTGATTCATAAGGGTGTATTTTTTATCTTCGATGGCTGTAACATTGCTCTTTGCTAAATGTATGTTTGTTTTACCAGTGGTCAGAGTGGAACAGGATTATTCAAATTAGTAATTGATAAATTATTATTGTAAGCTTTTTTAAGCATTTATTTTCCTTTCATGATACACCAGGCAACATTATTTTGACCTTGCATGCATCATACTACATTTAAATAATGCTTGCAAAGAACAGTACATAAATTCTGAGAAGGATGTTCATGTGGATGTGCATTTATTTCACTGTTGTCTCTGCAGTTTATGTTGCCGAACATGTTGTTTATTTTTATATGAAGGGGCCACTTTGTAGTTCAATTGATCTAGCCTGTGTGTGGCATGTGTGTCACTGTATCTGCGTGTGTTATTTTTACACCTTTATTGCTACAGAATTTTAACTTGATTCATGTTGCAAGTGCATCTACTGTCTCATACTGCAGAACTGGTTTGGGGGTGGTTCTCCTTTCAAGTGTCTTTTCCAGCCAGCTCTAAAAGCACAGCCTTTGCTTGGAGTGATGCCCCCACAGCAGCGTAGTCTCCGGCCTGGAGCACCCACAACAGACGCCCAGAGAGGTGTGAGGTTTCTGCACCTGGCTGCCATCAGCCCAACTGAAAGTGTGACCAAGGAAGGCTGGGCCTCATCTTGTGGGCCCCTTCAGCTTGCACAAAGTATCTGCAGTCTCAACACTCACCGCTACCATCTACCAAAGGGTAGTGCTTCGGAATATCTAATCAACAGCCCTTTGCTAACAGAGACATCATTGAATTTGCAATGGAAGCCAGGTCACCATTCGCCTCATTCATTGTTCAGGGATCTCCACCTCTGCCACAGAAATTCAGGCAGTACACGTCTGCTATCTGGGGAAGCTGTCCTCACCCTCCATATTGTGCATGCCAAATCAGAGGCATCCAAATGGATCCCACTTTACTTTTGAAATAAATACTGTGAGCCAAACTTGAGGATGAACTTCACAAGACAACCACCCCAGTATTTTCATTGTTTGCATTTGTAACCCATGTTTTCATATTGCTAGGATTTTGAGATGACTGCTTCCTTTGAGAGCAGTCTAAAGCTCTGGTATATGCGCCCAGCAATTACTTTACCCTAAAACTCCCCGAGCTGACCAGTTGGCCTTGCTGCAGCGGTAGCCTTGCATCAGACAGACTGTTTGCCTGATTCTAGTGCTTAACTAATATAGCACTATATCACACGTAAACAATACTGCTTCTTTCACAGTTTTGCCAGTGGCGACTCCTCTGCCAAGGCGGAGAAGCGTCGCCCACTGCTCAAAAGGAAAAATAAAATGATAATAATGTAAAGGTATTATCATTTTATTTTTCCTATTGCAGTCAGTGGCGCGGCGGGCTGGCCAGAGCAGGGAAAGGAGTGGTTTGAACTCCATAAGTGCTCATGACTGTTTGGCTGGCCCTCTTGGACATGCCAAACAGTCATGCGCACTTTGCATGTTCCCCACCAGGCTGCATTACACAGCCTGGCGAGGAATATCCACAGGCTCCCTGTCCCGGTCGGCGCGCCGAACCACAGCACTCAGACCAATCACAACACTGCATTGCAGCGTTGTGATTGGCTCAGGGGAGCCTGTGTGCCCGGTGCTTCTTGTTGCCTGCCGGGACAGGAAGAAGGAAGATGAAGATGAAGATGGACGATGACTGAGGAGAGGCGGCGGCCGGCCATTCCAGGTAAGTCCTTTTTTTTCATTCACTCCCCACCCCACCCTCTGCCACCCCACTACCCCCGTTCGGTAGCAGCCACTACTGAGTTTTGCATCCTCAAATGGCATGCAATCTGAAAAAGCATCCTTTATAGTCCAAAAACCCTGTATGAAACACTGACCTTTACATAAAGCTTCTGATTGTTGCCATTCCTTTTAACCTTTGAATGACCCTCTAATTTCCTTTAATTGTCCTCCTCTGTCTGAGCGCAACCGACTCTAAGTCAAATGTATGTGTGCTCTAATCTCTATTATTTTATTTCTGCAAATTGTGAACAGCTCATTTCAAAGATAACAACCTCTCCTTCTTTGAAAGTTATATCCCTGCTACCCAACAATACCTAATTTACTCTATCTCATCAATTAACCCCACCAACCATCAGCATGAACTCACATATAGCTCCCCTACTAATGATCACACCTACGGTCCTAATAATTCAATCTGCCACAAAGAAACTAGATTAAATGCATGTCATTGTTTGCTTGAGCACACAAGACCACCAACAGTAACCAATAACATTGGACTAACCACTAAACTTGTGTTCTGGAACAGCATGCTGCCTGGCATAAAGCAATTCAGTTCCTCATCAGGGGTAGTAAGTGGCATATAAATGCAATTAAAATACAGTACACAGAGCTTTAATGTTTCCCAGTTCCAAGCACGAGTAGGTCATCCATTCTAGGTCTTTTAGTTGCATACTAGGATATGCAATCCTGTTTAACCCCTTACAAAAAACAGCACAACAAGTCATAACGTTGTAAAAAAAAGAATGGAAGAGCTCCTCATGCGTTGAATTGGGTAACTTGAGAGTTCCCTGCACATCGAGGTATGAAGCGCGGTAAAAACGATGCGGTACAATACAATACAATTTGCCTTACCACTTAAATAACTACCTGACTGGTAACCATCTGCAAAGACATCCAACGGCTTGTCACGAGTAGTAAGTGCTATAGAAATCTATAATATACATCAGAGGTGCCGCACATCTCTGGTTAGATTAACGCATTCTTGTAATTTTCTCACAGGGATCCGAATTTTTCATGCAATGTGGCACTTGGCAGAGCTCAACAGGGTAAGGAAATTCATTTTAGCAGAGCGCACAACCTGCCTTTGAGCAGCAGTGATCCTGCTCCAGTTTTACCAGCTGTAGAAAAAGTGTGCTGGGGCCGAGATAATAGAATATCTTGTAGCATAACTAAGGTCCTACAGCTCACTCTCAGCCCTCAATGCCCACAGATGTTAGGTCTCGCCTAGCGTTGCAGCGCGCATGCGCTGCTCGCTCTGCGAGACATATTGTGGATGAGGAGATTTCCTAAGGGGACTTGAAGCCCTGCCCCTCATTTTCATTGGGTAGCGTCAGCGTTTATGCTAAATGCTGGCTTCCCATTGAAAACGATGCTTTTTCGTTACTGCCCTTTCTCCTTTTCGTCCGGCCCATCCGTACTGAATCGTCTGCTTTTCGGCTGTCGCGAAGCAATTTCTTATCTCTTGGAGGCGTGTAGTGAGGGATCATGTTTCTGAAGTGTTGTTTTTTCAGACCGCGCTTGTTTTTATTTTCACCACGGTCCGCTTCAGCCGCGCTTGTTCTTGCTTCCGTGTTGGCCTGCACTGTGCCCAGGCTCTCAAACACCGGCGGCATTGGCTATCTCGTGAACATGTGATAGAACCCCTCTGAGCTGCGCGGTGGTTTGGTGTGTGTGCTTTTATAAAGGGTTTCGTGTCGAAGCGCTAGAGCGCATACATGCGTCCGCAGCACTGTCATCAAAGCACTTTGGTTTTGAATGTATAACTTGCGTTGACTCAGCGGGGGCGGACGCGGCGTCCTGAGGGTGGCGCGGCCGTTGGATACACTGCCACGAGGGTGGATATCATGCTTCGAAGCCGGTGCGTGTGGAAGGGGGGGGTCTGGCTGTAACTGGTGGTCCGGAGGGTGGGTATGACGACACTCGGGCGGAGATGATGCCAAGTTGATATAAGGCCAGGCTGGTGATTCAGGGGGTGGGGGTAATGCCACAAGGGTGGTTGAAAGGGTAGATGTGGTGTTATTGAGGGCGGTGCAGTGGCGCAATGCACTGCCACGAGGGTGGATATGACGTCACGGTGGCTGAAATGAGTTGTCCGGAGAGGGGATATAACGACAGGCTAGCATACATGATGCCATGAGGTGATGGTGGGGTGATGTAATACCACCAGGGTGGTTCGAAGGGTAGTCATGGTGTTTCTGAGGGGGGTGCAGTGGCAGAAGGTACTGCCACGAGGGTGGGTGTGACGTCACGCTGGATGAAATTAGTGGTCCGGAGAGTGGATGTGACGACACGTTGGCAGAGGTGATGGCACGGAGAGGGGGCGAGGTAATGCCAGGTGGTTGATTCAGAGGGCTGGAAATGCCAGGGAGGAAGTGTGCTATACGGGGAGAAGTGATGCCACTGAGGGTGTCAGGCGGGTGCCTCGAAGGGTGTGTGTGACCTTGGGCCGTCTCTGCATTTATTTGTCGCAGGATCGGCTCTTCGTTCCTTTTTCCATTAGCTCACGGTCCTCGCGCTTCTTTATTTAATTTAGAACGCGGTTTGCTAACTTTAGCGGCCGCACTAGGTTTATTTATTTAATTATTTTGGAGCGCGGTCCGCCGACTTTAGCGGCCGCGCTAGGTTTATTTATTTAATTAATTTGGCGCGCGGGTGTTCTCCGCCATTCAATGCCGACGATCTCGCCTTCTACCGACCCCCCCACATGTTCTTTCTCTCGCCCTCCCTGAGCTTCTTTCTCCAAATCCAATCGTCTAATCCGATCCCCACATTTCTCGTATTCAAGGTCACCCAAAGTGACCATGCACAAGGGGCACTGTCTGGCCCCTTTTCTGCACAGGTGTTATTTACACCAAAACCAAACGGCTTTCTCTGCGCAGCTCTACCGAGTGCACTCTTCGAACCTCTCTGAAACGTGCGAGTTCTCTGGGTTTTTTTCATTTCTAATGCCACTAAGCTCAGAGTTGCATCTGCAGTGGAAGCTATCGGTCGCACGTCGGCAGAGGAGCCAGCCAGACAAGTTCCCATCAGCCTGACCACCCCACAGGCTGACCGGTGACGTGTCTCTGAAGAACTGCCTCGCCTGGCCTTGGAGGGAGAGACACTGTCCTTGGCTTCTGGGGGTACAGCCTGCTCCCCGCCGACACGAGGCACACCGTCCAATAAAGCAAAGTCTGAAGTGTGCTGCCTTTTGACATGCCGCAAAACACGTATTGTGCACACTGCATGGAACCCCCAAACCCCCCCCCCAAACTACACGAAGACGCTTTGGAGCCTTAAAAACGAGAGGGGGATACCTGTACCTTCTGTTAGAGGCAGTGCATGCGTCTTCCTGTCTTCTGGAGAGGAAGGGTGGGACGTAAAATCCAGATTTTTGGCCTAGACCAACTCTTGCCAAGCACCACGAGGCTCAAGTCCGCACAGCCCAGTCGTGCGTCCTTGCCACCAAGCGGGGACGGGCTCCTTTCCGCCGCCACTGTCTGCCACCCAGCCACCATTGGGCTTTCTGCTTTTGTCATGCATTTCCCATTTTCTAGCCAAAGAGGCCCCAGGAGGAAGTAAAACAGAGGAGGCCCAGAGTGATGTCACGGATTGCCGCTTGTAAACTTTTATTGCGCGCTTTCTCTTCGCAGCTTCAGCCAGTGGAACAAAGAGCTTGAGAAAGGACAGCACAGATCCTCACCCCCAATAAAGCAATTCATGGATACAGTACACATTCCTGTTCACAGCAAATCTGGGCTCACTTGATAACTTTTATTTTTCTAGTTAATTCCACCGTGCGTATGCTAACTTGAAGGAAATTGAAAGCAGGAAAAAAACATCTGGGCAGAGAAACACTTAGTCCAAATTGAAACAAGCATTTGCAATGCAATAGGTCTCGCATTTGCGAGAGTTTAAGCTATTAGCATTGTAAATGACAATGCCTTTTATTTCTTTTTAAAAACAAAACATAACCAAGAGGCATTGTCAATTACAATGGCAATAGCTCAAACTCGCGTAAATGCGACACCTATTTACATTTACAAAAATTTTAGCTATTGGCATTTTAAATTACAATGCCTTTTCTTTATGTATTACAAAAGAAAAACAAATAAAAAAATAATGTCATTTACAATGTCAATAGCTCAAAATAATGTCAATGCGAGACCTATTGCATTGTAAATGCTTGTTTTTGTTGGAGCTTGAGCTGGCTCTCCTTACTTTCGCCTCCTTGTGCTGTGCAGCCCACTTACTCCTCACCGGACTTCAGTATCAAAGCTATGAAACCAAAAGCACGGTGTGTTTGGATGATTATTATGGCCAAATCCCAGCCGTCCGAGCAGGTAAAAGACGACTGCAGTAACGTGTGACGTGCCGTGCAGCTGGTGAAAATGACCTAGACGAGCATGTGAGGCTCATATTAACAAAATGCAAGGTTTCTCCAATAGTAAATCTAGGGTAAAAACGTGAAATGTTTCACCTTGCTTTTATTGCACTCATTTTGTTTAACCTGTCTGTTAGACATTTCAGCCTCAGGGTGGTCTTCCGCCCAACTTTTTGCCTGCTTGCCTCCAATTTTGCTGGATTATTGCTTCTGTTGGCCTTGGAACTCTGCACACTTTACCACTGATAACCAGTGCTAAAGTACTTGTGCTCATTCCCTAAACATGATTTGATTGGCATATACTTAATTAGTACACAAGAGAGGGAAAGCCTCCCAACTGATGAACTCATAACATTTTAAGATGTCAAATTAACTGGTCTCAATACATACCAAAGTGTAAAAAGATCGGCACCCAGATGAATCGGTGTGACCCTTGCAACACATGGATATATTAGTAGGACCCTCACCCACTAGTACCACCAGTGACATACTTCATCATCGGATCCTCACCCACTGCACCTAGTGTGAGTGGGTGGGCTCAACGCGGTTTGTTAGCGGAGCTCTTACTAAAACCTAAGTGCAAGTTAAAATGGCCTTCAGCATCTTAATTCTTGTTTATTAATAAGGTCCTTTAGCTGGGATAAAAACAGTGTGATGTTCAATGGGTGAAATGACCCCTAACATCTATAGCTTAGCAAGGTTGACATGTTTCAGCCTGTTAAGAGTGCCAGTCAGGGTCTGCAGGCACCCTCGCAGTCCTCTGTACCGATGCATTGCTGACAGTGTGGCGCATCTCGAGCCCAGGTCCTCACATCACTTGTCTGTGGCAGACTCGACGACGACCTTAATATCGCAGCCTCGCAGCTCTTCAGAACCGACGCATCACCAGCTGCACGCCGCATACCCGAACTTCGCATCGGAAACCCCATTGACAGGATCCTCGATGACGACGCAACAGGACATCACATCACAGCCTCACTGCATCTCGGGACTGACGCAGTGCTTCAGGTGAGGTGTTCTTCTTCGACCTGGGCTCACGTAACGCTCTGCAACCAGGATTAAAGGTACTTTGTTCATCTAGCCTAACCGAGCCCCTGTAGCCAGCCTGCATTCCATTACGGTCGGTCTGAATTTGTGTCTTTGTCCTAATGCTACACGACCAGGCATCACTTGTTGGCGCATTGTGCTTTTTGGCACTATTTTAACCTAAAACTTAAAATGTAATATCTCCGGCTCTACTGATTAGATTTTTGTCCTTTTGGTCTTGTTTTATTTCATAAAAATTACTCTGTATTTCTAAACTTGGTGCAGGACCTTTTTGCATAGTATTTTCACTGTTTCACTGTTTGAAGTGTTGCACAAATATTTTACACATTGCCTTCAAGTTAAGCCTGCCTGCTCTGTGCCAAGCTACTAGGGGGTGACCACAGGTTAATTTGGGGATTGCTGGTACCTTACCCTGACTAGGACTGTGGTTGCTGCTTGACCAGGGCTCACACCCCCAGTCAACCAGTAACCCAGTTTCTAACAATGGTGATCAGAGGTGATCAGAGGTGAAGATATGACTTTTGTTTGTGCAATGCCAAACAGTGATTTAGTGTATTCAGTAGCAGCTGGAAGGACCACCTCTTTCACCTACAGGACGTGCTTCAGGCCCTGCAGAATGCAGGCCTATCTATCAAGGCCAGTAAGTAACAGATAGGGCAGGGGTCTGTGTTGTACTTGGTACACCTTGTGTGTGGGGGTAAGGTGCAGGTGTAGCCCTTTCAGGCCAAGATAAAGATCATCATGGCCTGAGAGCCCCCAAAACCTCAGGCTTGGGTGAGGGGCTTCCTGGGCCTCACAGGGTATTACAGGAGGTTTGTTAATGGATATGGCATCATTGTTGCCCCTTTGACTGAGCTGACTTCCAAAAAGCAGCCAAGAAAGTTGATCTAGAAAGAGGCTTGACAGAAAGCCTTTGACTTCCTAAAGCAGGTCTGTGCTCAAGGCCCCTGACTTTTCCAGGGACTCAAAGCATGACATAGGGGCAGTTCCTTCACAGCTCAATGTTGAAGTCCTAGACCAACCTGTAGCTTTCATCTCCAGGAGGTTACTTCCCACGGAACACAGGTGGAGTGCTATTGAGAGAGAAGCCTTTGCTGTGGTCTGGGCACTGAAGAAGCAAATACCATGCTTCTTTGGGACTCACTTCAAGGTTCAGACCGACCACAGACTCCCAGGTGGCTAATGGAAATGAGGGGTGAGAATCAGAAATTGTTGAGGTGGTCCATCTCCCTACAGGGAGTGGACTTTGCGGTGGAAGATAGACCAGGGTCAGACCATGCCAATGCTGATGGTCTCTCCAAGTTCTTCCACCTTAATTTTGAGAACACCCAGGTGGTTGGGTAGTTCTGTAAGCTGGGAGGGCATGTGTTAGACCTGTCAGCCTTAGGGTGGTCTTTCCCCCAGCTTTTTGTCTGCTTGCCTCCAATTTTGCTGAAATTTTACTTCTGATGGCCTTAGGACTCTAGGCACTTTACCACTTCTAACCAGTGCTAAAGTGCTAGTGCTCACTCCCCTAAACATGATTTAATTGCCATATACCTAACTGGTATATTTAATTTACTTGTAAGTCCCTTGTAGGGTGGTATACCATATACCCAGGGCCTGTAAATTAAATGCTACCGGTGGGCCTGCAGTACTTATTGTGCCACCCACCTAAGTGCCACTCTAAAACGTGTCCTAGGCTTGCCATTGCAGCCTGAATGCAGTATCACCCTGCCATGTTGACTTGGCATTTAAACCCCCTTGCCAAGCCTTATACACCCCTTTTATTACAGAAACGTCACCACATAGGGCAAGGTGCTGTGTAATTAAAAGGTTGGACATGTACTTCAAATTTGTTTTTCACTACTGTGAGGCTTACCCCTCCCATAGGATAACATTGGGGATTCCTTATTACATTTAATAAGTGTACATTCCTAATTGAGAGGAGGTAGATGTACCTATGGAATTGTAATGATAAACCCTAGTTTATGGTAAAATCTGATTTTTTATTACAATTTTGAAAATGACACTTTTAGAAGTTGGTATTTTTCTGCCCGTACCCCTTTTTGCCTGCAGCCGGTCTTGGGTCACATGACTGGGTGTAGCTGACAGACTTTGTGAATTCCTCCCAGACAGTCACACAATAGTGGGATTAGGTGTGCCTCAATGGGCCATCAACTGGCAGGATGGGTGGGCGGACCTGAGCATGGCCCCACTTGCACCTGAATAGGCTGTGTCCTGTCTTCTCACAATAGGATTAACAACCATGTATTGCCACTGCAGCCAGCTTGGAGCCAGGACAGGGAAGTCAGGAAATTTCAAAAACTTCAAAGAACCTTTCTAGAAACTTCTCCCACCTTCCAGGAGAAGGGCACCAGGGTAAAAAAAATTGGATTTCAGACCCCACCACTTCAGTACACTTCTGGACCTGTGGATACTCTGCTAGGAAGAAGCACTGTTGTGCTGCTGAAGGACTACCACTCTGCCGATCTACTGCTCTGGAAGAACTGCTGCCCTGCAATGCTGACCTGCTGCCCTCCTTGCCTGGGTGAGTAGGACTAGAACTGCATCTTTTTAACCCAGAACCCAGGGTGACTCCAAGGGCTTGTTGGCTGGCCTCCTGATCTGAAGCTTAAGGGACATAACAGGCTTCCAACAACCTTGCGCCTGCACCTGGATTCTGCTGCCTGTGCGTCTATTCCGCAAAGTGGTGCCACCCCAGTCCCGGACCCCAGGAAGTGGGCCAATGGTGCTTACCAGTGGAACTGACACATCTGCTCTGCTGAGCGGAG
Organism: Calotriton arnoldi; assembly: GCA_963921515.1. Taxonomy (NCBI): domain Eukaryota; kingdom Metazoa; phylum Chordata; class Amphibia; order Caudata; family Salamandridae; genus Calotriton; species Calotriton arnoldi. Next base: position 326,909 of record CAWUFW010009920.1, on the reverse strand, counting down.
CATCCCCAAGCAGAACCGAAGCATCTCCTCCGCTGAGCAGTGCATCCTCGAGCAGAACCGATGCATCAATTCTGCTGCTTGGATTGGACACGACACAGACAGCCCACATCACCCTCAAAGTTTTCAGAGCCAACGCATCACAGTCGGTATGGCATATCTCCAGCCCAAGTCCTCGCACCTCTCATCGATGGCAGCCTCGACGAAGACGCCTTGCAGCTCTTCGGAACTGACACATCGCCATTGCGTGCCGTATCCCGATGCCCGGACTTCGCATCGCAAGCCGAGCCGACGGCATCCTCGACGATGCAACAGGACCTCGCACCACAGCGTTGCCGCATCTCGGGACCGATCCATCACTTTGGCTGTGCATCGCTTCTTCGACCCACACTCACGCAATGCTCTGCAACCAGGATTTAAGGTACTTTGGTTAGCAGGTCTAACTGGGTCCCTGTAGCCGGCCTGCACTCCATCGCGGTTGAACTGAAGTTGTGACTTTGTTCGGATGTGGTGCAACTAGATATACCTTAGTGGCGCTTTGTGCTTTTTGGCACTATTTTAAACCAAAATTTTATTGAATATCTTCGATTCTACTGATTGGATTTTTTTCGTTTTGGTCTTGTTTTATTTATTAAAAATGACTCTATTTTTCTAAACCTGGTGTGGGAATTTTTTGGATGGTGTTTTCACTGGTTTACTGTTTGAAGTGTTTCACAAATACTTTACACATTACTTTCAATTTACACCTGACTGTTCTGTGCCAAGCTACCAGGGGGTGAGCACAGGTTAATTTGGGGATCGCTGGTGTCTTACCCTGACTAGGATTGTGGTTGCTGCTTGACCAGGGCCTACAACCCCAGCCAGCCAGTGACCCACACTCTAAAACTGTCCAATGTGGTGTCTTTTTTAACACATGCAGTTTGGTTCATGGACCTCAATGAAAGCACCTGGTGTCAGGATAGGATCGTTGAGGATTAAGGACAATTTTGAAGTAGTAGCTCTGTGATATAAGTCCATCTTCCGGGGCCCAGTCGCAACCTGTAAATGTGTAATACTTGTCCCAGCTGTGTAAATTGTCATCCAGAACCTAGTGCCTAGATTCCTAGACAACTACAAACCCTCAGTCAGCAATAAGGCAGAAACTGATCATGGTAAAGAAGCAGTCAGTTCTGCACAGGAGAACAATCTGGGTCAGCCTCAGACTGGAATAGTCAAAGTCAAAGGCAAAAAAGTAGCTTTATTCGATTTCTATTTAGAAAATCATAAAAGCACATAAAATCACATAAGTATTACACACAAGTTGGCACAGCAAGAGAACATAAAATACATAGACATCATACACAAGCATTTAAAAATCACTTCTTTAGATCCTCTTTACATAATTAAATTTTGGACCATCAGACAATCACATTGTACTGGATTTCCTACATTTCACTATATTGATAAAAACCATACTATATAATCATGTTCTAAAAACTGTAATGCTAAAGAGGCAGGGACGACATTGTCTAATACCAAGCTGTTTTAGGAGGGGTAAAATCCATTTCTTTCTTTGCATTTGGTAAGATTTACAAAATAGAACCACATGGAGTGTTGTTTGCTCCGAGTGATCGTCACAAGGACATAGTTAAATAACTTTCGACCAATCATTCATATTCGGAAAACTCAGTCTATGCAGTATCCCTAATCTATGCTATTCGTAGTTAAAATCATCTGATTATGCAGTACAGTAGGCTTCGGCATTTCTACTGTTCGTCTTAGAATTTCAAGATGAGTTAAACTTTTCACTTTGAGCTCTTTTCTTGTCAGAGTGTCCATTGTACACGGCTTAGCACAGAACTCTAAGTGGCCTAGATCATGCATAAAATCCTGCACATATTTTAGCCATGAAATTCTTAATGCACCATCCAGTTTAAAAATATCATTTAAAATATCCTTGTTGGCGTGACCAAGATGGCGGCGCGGTAGGACGCGGATCTGTGTCCCTCCGGCGCTGCCTGTTTAAAAGCATTGTTATCGAGCCGCATCCCGGGGCTCTCCAGCCGCGATTTCTTGTGGCGACGGCGCTGGGGTCTGAGGGACGCCTGTGGATGGAGTTTGGCGCCCGCGGTGCGGCTGCACGACCCCGTGATCGCTGGGAGGTGATCGGGCCTGCACGTCTCTCAGCGTAGAGCGGCGCGATTGCGGCCTTGCGGGATCGCAGGCCTGAAGCGTAGGTGAAGGCGCCGGCAACGAAAGGCGGCCCCTGCGGCACCAGACGGCATCCGGAGACAGGGGGAGTTGCTCCGGCAGTGGATGTGGCTGAAACCGGCTGGCGGAGGTCCAGCGGTGTAGAGCGGACGCAGCGGACGGGCGGCGGAGGCCGGAGCTGTGGTGAAGAGGACCGGTCCCGGCTCGGAAGAGGACTCCGGCTCGGATCCCTGCAGGGGTGCCGCCGGCGGGCGGGCCCTGTCGCTGGCAGCGAGGTGAGCCGGGACTGGGGGCTCAGAAGAGCTGGGGAGGAGTGCCCTTGCCCCTGGCCTTGAGCGGTTGAGAAAAGAGCGGTGTCCGGCCCGGGTGCGCTGAGGCCTGGAGACAAGAGGCGCCAGCGTGGAGGCCCCGTCGGTCCGCGGCTCGGCGGACGGCGCCAGCGGGGTTGGCTCCAGCGGGGGCGGCCTCTAGAGGGGCTAGAATCAGTGGGAGAAATACCCGACTATCCGTGTGGCGGCGAGGGGACTTGGCACTCACCGCTGATTACCGCTGGGACTACTCCATAGGGCGTGGAGAGTGCACCCACTCAGTGTGGGCTGCTCCCCCCTCATACTGGTGGAGCCCGGTGCGCGTACCTCTTGAGGCCCGGAGGTGAAGGGGGCCTGGAGGAGCAGTGACGCAGAGGCTACCGGAGGCACTACAAGCGGCCTCGAGCATCGGAGTCGTGATTGACCGCAGGACATACCCCCCCGGTTGACACCCTGTGACGGCGCAGTGAGGGAGGCGGTTGTGCGGCCGGAGGCCTACACGGGTCCCGTCGAGGCTGAAGGGGCTTTACGGCAGGCGCAGTGCTCTTGAGCAAGGGGTACTCGGGGCGGAGGGGCGCTCCCCCGGACCGGTCAGTTCGAGGGATTCCGTCCGGCCTCCTGAGCATAAGCGGGGACAAAGAAGTGTGCGGAGGAGTGTTTAAGCGGCAGCACCACCTGCGTGGCACTTATCCCCAACGGAGGTGGTATCGGCATTGGAACCCGGAGCGGAGATAAACGCGAGGCTCGATACAGGCCCGGTGGCCCACTATGGCGGCGGCGAGAGCCCGAAAGGAGAAGTCGTTAAAGGATCTCCTCCAGAAGCAGCCTGGTCACTCTCTAACACCGGGCGAGAAGGGGCCCAATACGATGGAGGGGGACGACTCCCCAGCGACCAAGGCTTTCATGGTGGAGCTCTTCTCGGCCATCAAGGAGGACATTCAGGAGCTCAGATCGCAACTCACCGCTGACCTCAAGGAAGTTCGCAGAGATGTGGACGACATAGGTGAGAGGGTGGCAACTTTAGAGGAGCACGATGTGGGTCGGGAAGAGGAGCTCCACCATCTGCAACAAGACATGCTGCGTCTTCGCGAACAGAACCTCGATCTCCAGGCCCATGCGGAGGATCTGGAGAACCGCTCCAGGCGGAACAACGTGAGAATCAGAGCGGTACCGTGGAAGGAGGAAGGGGACGATCTTAGAGCTTATGTCACCGCCTTATTCCAACAAATCCTCGGAGAGGAAGAGATCTCGGACATCCAACTGGACCGGGTCCATAGGGTGGGCCTCCCCGCGGTCCAAAAGTCGCTCCTCCTGATATTCTTGTGTGTGTACATAATTTCCAACTAAAGGAGCGCATTCTCCGGAGGGCACGTGAACAGCAACCAGTACAGTTCCGCAGGCATCAACCAGCGCTTTTTCAAGACCTGGCTGCCTCTACCCTTGTGAAACGAAGAGAATTTAAGCCTGTCACCGCTTACCTCCGAGGGAAAAATATACCTTACTCGTGGGGTCACCCCTTCCGCATAATATTTAAACACCAGGGGAAGTTGCTGCAACTCAGGTCCCTGGAGGAAGCGTTGGGGGCCCTGGGCATCAACACTAATATGTCTACGGAGGGAGCGGATCAACCGACCAAGCGAAACGACCGCCGCACTTGGGGATGGCAGCGGGTTGGCAGGCCCGTCCCGGTCCAGAAGCCTGATCGAACCGCCAGTGATCAGGAGCGAGAAGCGGTGATCACCTCGCTGTCCCAGGTTACGGGGCGACCCACGACCCCATGACAGGCTTCCTTGCTGGTCCCGGGATGTGCTCAAGGTGGGGCGCCGGAGGGAACAGAGGTGATTGTGCAGTGTGAGGTTTCCCTCTCCCCCGCGCCTGAGTGACTGCAAGTAAGAGTCCCTGTGGACTCGACGATACCTTTGTCACGACCCTCTGAATTTAACCACTGTGACGAACTTTTGTCATGTTTAAATTGTTTGTGTATTTTTCGTTGATTTTGAAATGTTTGTTCTTATCTGGGGTAGGGGTTTCTTATGGGTTTTTATGGGGTCTCCGCATCAGTTCCCTAGTAAAGATTGTCTGCTCCAGAGTACTTAGCAGTCCCGCGGGCGGCATAACTGTCCCTCCGCCGGTAGCCCACACATTGCTTGCCCCCTCCCAAGCGCCTGCATGGGTAGAGACCTGAAAGTGGTTAGTCTGAACGTTAGGGGGCTGAATAACCCTGTGAAGTGCGCTGCAGTGCTCTCACTGCTCGAAAGCACCAATAGTGATATATGCCTGCTGCAAGAGACCCATCTATTGTCCAAAGATACAGTGCGCATGCGCGATAGGCGATTCCCGCAGCAGTTCTGGTCCTCCGGGGCATCAAAGAAAAATGGGGTGGCGGTTCTGATTGGGGCGCACTGCCCTTGTAAGGTAATCTCGACAGTGGCCGAAATTAAGGGCAGGCTTTTGGCCATCAGGCTACAATGGGGGGAATCGCACCTTACTTTAGGGTCCCTTTACGCCCCTAACGAAAAGCAGGAGTCTTTCCTGCAAGCGGCCTTACCCAAGGTACTTGCGCCCCCGGACGCTGCGATCTTGATAGGGGGAGACCTCAACCTGGTGCTGGACTCGGAACTAGATAGGTCAGGGCACAGAACACACCAGGCTGGGGCGCTTTCCCTGGGGGGAAAGAGTTGGCTGGAAGATAGTGGTATGCATGATGTATGGCGGGAGCAACACCCAGCTGAGCGCGACTACACATATTTTTCGGCAGCGCATAAAACTTACGCACGCCTGGACCATTTCCTTGCTTCCTCCGCCCTTATGCCTAGTATACATTCATCAGAGATTGCTCCCCGCTCGCTCTCGGACCATGCCCTCATCTCCGTACTCCTCCCTGCGCAGCGTACGCGGGCGTTCCCTCTGGGCTGGCGACTACGAGAGAGCTTGCTGCATTCTGACGATGTGGTTCAGAGGATACGTGACACTATTGTAGAATATTTTCAAAACAATGATGTGGGGTCTACTCCTCTTGCTGCGGTTTGGGAGGCAATGAAATTAGTGACGCGGGGAGAGTTTATCGCGGTGGCCGCGACTTACAATGCTCTGCGCAGGGAGAAGCGCGCGGAATTAGAAGGGGCAGTGAGAGAGCTGGAGGCGATTCATAAACGTACCGGAGCGCTGCGGGTATGGCGCGAACTTGAAAATCGCAGACGTATGCTTAAACACTTAGATCTCGATAGGGCGGAACACGCCCTGCTGCGGCTGCGCCACAAATTCTATCTTAGCAGCGATAAGTGTGGGAAAATGCTGGCACACAGGCTACAAGCTTCGACACAGAGGTCACTCATACAATCCGTGAGGGCCCACGGTGGAGCTGAACAGACCGCTGATGATCAGATAGTGGAGGCCTTTCGTGATTTCTATCGCCGTCTCTATGCGGACCAGCCCGCGGGCTCACTTGACCCACTCCCATATTTGAGCGATTGTGATATATCCCCCCTCTCGCAAACAGTCTCCGAGAGTCTGGACTCAGCGATTCGGGTAGAGTAAGTGATAGGAGCCATCTCTAGGCTGAAGTTGGCTAAGTACCCGGGGCCGGACGGCTTCTCAGCCACCTTTTATAAAACATTTTGCGTGGAGCAGGCTCCATTTTTAACGCAGCTCTTTAACTCCTTTCTTGATACAGGTGCTGTCACCCCCTCGATGTCGGAGGCGGCGATATCCGTCATTTTGAAACCGGGGAAGGACTCCCGAGACTGCGGGTCCTACCGTCCCATCTCGCTCCTGAACATTGATGCGAAATTATTTACGGGAATCCTGGCGGCGTGCCTGAATCCCCTTATGGCGGACGCAGTGGACCCGGACCAGTCCGGTTTCATTCCCACCAGGCAGGGTGGAGATAACTCCAAGCGATTGCTGCATCTCCTCGACCAGGTGCGCCACGCTCGGACCCCGGCCTTTTTGCTATCTATAGATGCGGAGAAGGCCTTTGACCGCGTTGACTGGGGGTACTTGTTCGCGGTGCTCCGCAAGTATGGTTTTGGAGACAATTTCCTGCGCTGGATTAAGTGCCTTTACGCGGCCCCCAAGGCCTTTGTACGGGTTAATGGCTGCAGGTCGGCCCTTTTTTCCATTGAGCGGGGAACCCGTCAGGGGTGCCCCTTATCGCCGCTTCTCTTTGCGCTCTACATGGAGCCGTTTGCCCACCGGATCCGGGCGAACCCTGGGGTGGTTGGACTCAAGTTTGGCGCGGACATTCACAAAATTAGCTTGTACGCGGACGATGTGATCCTCTCGCTTACCCAACCTCGGACTACGCTGCAGGCGCTATCCGATGAGCTTGCGGCTTTCGGGGCGGCCTCGGGGTTCAAGGTCAACTTCACAAAATCACAGGTCCTCAATATCTCTATCCCGGCTGAGGACCTGGAGGCCCTGCAGCAGGACTTCTCGTTCCCTTGGACTACTTCCGTGGTGACCTACCTAGGAGTTAAGGTGACGCCAACAATTGCTAAGACAATTTCCCTCAACTATGCTTTGTTGCTGGAGTCCACGACCAAGGCGCTGGACGCCTGGTCGCGTCTCCGGTTGGCCTGGTACGGGAGGGTGGCTGCAGTGAAGATGACAGTCTTGCCCCGCATCTTATACCTATTTCAGATGCTGCCGCTGACCCCACCGCCGGGTACCCTTAAAAGCTGCAAGCCCTTATTAATAAGTTTATCTGGGAGGGTAGGAAGCCGCGGTTCTCGTTACAGCAAATGACAGCCACAAAAGAGCAGAGCGGTTTAGGTCTCCCACTCATAGGGGCATACTATCAGGCGGCCTGCCTACGATACCTAGTGGAATGGAATAGACCAATGTCTAGCAAACATTGGAATTTCATGGACCAAACGGTGGCGGGAGTGAATATCTGGCGGGAACTGTGGCTACCGCGCAAACACAGAGCGTGGGGACTCTATTCCTCTCCCGTCACCTCGCCTACGCTCAGGATCTGGGACCGACTTGCTGTTGCGAAGGGATGGACTTCGTTCCCATCACCTATGACCCCCATTGTGGACAATCCCGACTTTCCCCCGGGTCAGGCGTCTCCGGTCTTTCAGTGGTGGCGGGAGGAGGGATGTAAGAGGGTCGGTTTCCTCTTTGACTTGGAGGGGCTGATTCCTTTTGCCCGGCTACAGACAGACTACGCGCTCCCGGCCTCGGACGCATTCTCCTACACGCAGGTGGCGCATTGGGTGACGAGTCTACCCAACTTTGCCCACATGTCGCGTACCCTCACTAGGTTTGAAAAATGGCTTGTGCGCAAAGCGGATGATCGAAAGCTCATCTCTGAATTATATGCTATGATTATGGCGCGTCCGGCAGGTCACCGTACAAAGGCTCAGGTGCGTTGGGAGACTGAACTGGGGAGACCCCTCACACCCAAGGAATGGGAGCATATTCTATACAGAGCACACCACACAGCACATAACACAGCAGGCGCGGAATCCGCCTTTAAGGTAACTTCATATTGGTACTATACCCCGGCCCGGGTGCACTGCTGGGACAAATCCAAATCAGACCTCTGCTGTCGGGGGTGTGGCGCTACTGGGACCCTAGTTCATCTACTATGGCGCTGCCCGAAATTGGTGCGCTATTGGAAAGCAGTCCTCGACGATATTGACACGGCATTTCAGATTACCCTGCCCCGCGCCCCTGAATACACTCTGTTGGGCCTTTCACATCCCAAAGCCTTCCCGCTGAAATCTCTAAGGGGCAGACAGATTGCTATGGCGCTGCTGGCGGCGCGACAGGTGCTTTTAGCGCATTGGGGGTCGGCCTCGGTGCCGGAATTGAGGGACTGGATCCATCGCCTCTGGCAGCTCTTGGCAATGGAGCGCCTCTCACTGGGGGTGGACGGGAGGGGCGGAGAGTTTGCGACACTGTGGGCCCCCTACTTACAAATCCTCACAAAGGATATGCGGGAGGTGACATGCCCTAAATTTCTGCAGATCCTCCGGCTGCTGCCGCTGGAGCCGGCGGCTGCGGTTTAGTACGGCGGAATGGAGCAACACTAGTACACTGAATGGGCCCCGGCAGTGAGCTCTTTACAGTATGTTTAAATCGGATGCGGAGACAGGGGAGGGGGAGGAGGGTGAGGGAGGTGGGTTTGTTGCGGGGTTTTGTTTGAACTATGATATAAAATGGTGGAGGACTTCTATGGGACGAGCGAATCTGCTGCCAGATGTGAATGGTATTGCGGGGGCCGTCCTCTGGGATGTAGGCCTCAACGCTGTGTAAATGCATTTCTACCCCGCTCTGCCGGCCTCGAGATGTAGGCAGTAAGCTGTGTTTGAACCCATGGTTACCCACATAATAAAAATGATTGATTCTAAAATATCCTTGTTAAGGTTGGTTACTACCAATGTCCATATTCTGTGCCATAACAAGATTGGTTCCACTTTTATTAAATCTGTGATATAGGGGACGCCCAGTTCAGAATGACAAACATATGATGCCGTGCTGCCCGGGACTGCCAGTATGAATCGTAAAAACATGTTTTCAACAGTTTGGAGGGCCTGAACATCTGAGTATCCCCAAATCCCGGCACCTTACATGGCTGTTGAGACGCTCTTAGCCCTGTATATCTGTAGTAGCTCACATGGGGGTCTCCTGCCCAGCTTTTTAGCAAAATTGACTAGGGCGGCTGTGATTTTCATAAAAGCCAGTTTTCTGGCCTGCACCGCATGGGTCCAGGCACCGTTTTGATCAAAGAGAAAGCCCAAGTAGCTAAATCTATTTGTAAAATCTATCTTTTGCTCATCTATATACATTTCTCTACATTTATAGCTGCCAGTGCCGCACCTCATGACAAAGGCTTTTGATGTGTTTACCTTTAGCCCCAGATCATGCATAAAAGCCGAAAAAATATTCAGTATTCTTTGTAATCCCACTTGAGTGCGAACCATCAAAACGGCATCATCCACATACAATAAAGCGGGTATTGGCCGTCCTTCTATTTGGGGGAGATCTTGGCATTTGTTCACAAGTGTTTGGCCTAGTTCATTTATATAAAGATTAAAAAGAAAGGGGGCCAACACACAGCCTTGTCTCACTCCCTTCTTTATTTGTAACAGATCTGTGCATTCTCCGTTGGCTCCATAACGCACCCTCGCCTTGGCATTACTATATAGTTGTCTTAAAAAAAGAATGATGTTGGGCTCCACACCTAAGTCCCGAAGGATACACCAGAGCTTATCATGCCTAACGGAGTCAGACGCTGCTGTAAGGTCGACGAAGGCTAGGAACAGCCTGCCCTGCTTAGCAAGGATATATTTCCCTATAAGAATGTTCAGGTTTAAACCTTGTTCAATGGTTCCTAACCCCTTTTGAAACCCGAACTGTAGCTCAGAAATAATCTTGTTTTCCTCTGCCCAATCCTGTAGTCTTTCGAGCATGATGCGCCCGACTACTTTTACCAAAGAGTCTAAAAGTGATATCGGTCGAGAGCACGCGGGATCTTGTTGGTTCCCTTTTTAAAAAATTGGGACTAAAATTGATTCCGACCATGTGTCAATAAAATTAGAAGCACAGCTAGCAGTAATTATCTGTGTTAAAAGTGGGCCCCATAGTGCAGTATTATTTTTGAATAAATCTTGCCATGATTGCTCGATTGACTTCATCCAGGCTTACCTGGAGATCAATCGGAGTAGATGTGGGAGATGTTTCATCATCACATAATAATTGGGTTTCTAAATTGTTTTCACACAAATTGCTGTTATATATTTTGGTGAAGTGCTCTACCCAAAGCACTTCTGTTATTGCTATTTCAATTGTTGGAGCATCCCCAGAAACCAGAAAAGGGGCTTTTACAGCCCTCCAAAATGCTAAACCATCTTTGGATAGTGAAGCCTCCTGCAATGCCGCCCAAACCTCCGATCTCAAAGTCGCCTTGCGATCCCCAAGCGCTATTTTATAGTCCCTTCTGGCCTGTCTTAGCTCCTGTATACTTCTGGGGTTCTTGTGTGTTTCATAATTTAATTTAGCATAAGCCCGTGCACACTTTGCATTAAACCACCCTGTTGTATTCCTATTTGGACTTCTATTTTGCACAGCTAAAGCCTCTTTTATGGCTCTTGTAATCAACTGAAACGAGGTCAAAATTATTTCGTGAGTGGTATTTTCATCCAGGCATGCCAAAAGGGCACATTTACACTTGGTTACAACAGTCTGTGTAATTTCTAGGGGGTCTACCATCGACCACCGTAGGGAATAACCGTTCGTTCTATTTATTGTTAGGTTTTGAGAAATGTGTGAAAGTTTGGCTCCATTGTTTTTCTGTCGCTTTTGCTGAGTTAGGGAAACGCTCTGTGGGAAGTGATCGCTTAAGATGATCTGGTGGGTAATAAAAAGATTTAACTCTGTTTGAGTGTCGGTTTGATATCAATATATAGTCTATTATCGTAGAGCATCCTCTGCCATTAAAAGTACATTTAAAGGGGATAGGTGTATCACACAGCTCATTAGCAACACCTAAATCATGCCCAAACATTAATTCATTCAGGGATTTCCCGTACTGTGAGAGCGGAAGTGGGTATCGCTATTCCCATCCTCATCCATGAAGCCACATACTTCCCTCCCATGGTATAGACATAGGGCAGAGTTAAAATCACCCCCCCCCCAAATAATGAGCATATCCCTTTCCCTATCATTCTGAATGCGTTTCAAGTCATTACCTAAATTTCTCAAAATCAGCCCGATCTGCTCAATTGGGGCATTGTTATAAAAGTTTATTAAGGCAACACAATTCTTATTGTCAAGGTGCAGTACAATCACTTGATAATATATGTCATCCGATTTCTGCTCTATTTTGTTCAAGCTCAAGATTTTTTGATAAGCTCAAGATGGCCGACAGGTGAGGAGCTCCGGCCGGGAGCTCCAGGGCTAGAGGTTGCCTTTTTGGCTCTTACCCCTGGAATCTACCCCCCCCGGACCTTCTACACCCCTGGGGATCTAGGGACTATGGTCCACCGACTCTCCAATTCCCTCAATCGAACCTATACGACGACTTCAGCAACTTCTGAGGAGCCTTGATGGTCTTTCAGACAGCGGAGTCCTAGCAACATGGCCGTTGCCCGGTGGAGCTGCCTGGGTAGCTGTAGAGGAGATTGGCTGTGGTTCACCCCCTCGGCCGTCACCTACCCTCCGGACACTGGCACTGTTTCTTACCTCCCAGCTGCATCTCCTTATTTCCCGCACCGCCAATGAAAAACGTAACTCTGCCGATTGCGGATCCTTTTCGACACGGCCGATACCCGGTTGAGCTGCCTAGGCAGCTGTGAGGAGATGGGCTGGGGATCACCCCTCCGGCCGTCACCTGCCTTCCGGGCTTGACCACGGTTGCCTGGCATCCCACTACGCCTTCCGGATCTGCAGAGAAGAATGCAGCGAGAATGCAGTGACGCTGCTGCCCTGTGTAATCAAGCTTGTTTTTTTCCTTTGCGTTTTCTTGGTGAGCGCGCCCTCTTGACCCCTCAGCCGCCTCCCTCTTCCGGGGCTTCTGCCTGGGCGCCCGAGCTGATTTCCCCTAACAACACAGCATGTTTAATGGTGACACTGCTGCCCTTGTAGCCCCGAGTGTTTGCTTGTGACGACCCGAGAGAGATCGGCGATCGCCAGCCTTCCTCCCGCCTGATCTTGTGGCCGCCTCCCCCATCCAGTCCTGGTCCATGGGGTCGGTTTCTTTGTGGCTTCCGCGATCAGATTTTTGTTTATCTGCTATACCGCCATTTTGTAGCGAAGTTGCTGGGGTCCATGACTTGGGTCCTCCATCTTGGCGGCTTCGATGGATTTGCTGGTCGATGCATGCTCCTGGACTACGCCTTGTGCCCCCTCCCTCGGACCCGTTCCATGTCCAAGGTGATCAGACGCAGGGAGTGAGTCCGACACTGGATGTTTTGACTGCTGGTCCCCAGCCGGTTTGTTGACTTTCAATCTGACTTTTTGGTGTCCCCTGAAGTTCTTTCCCCCTTGCTGGTCTGCCTGACCCGATCCGCATTCCTACCCTTTTTTCTTTTCCCCCTCTACCTTCTATGCCCCATAGGACTTGTGTCTATGTTATGCTATGCTCTAGTAACTCATGTAACTGTGTAACACTGTTTTTTTTCCCTATGTTAGGCTTTGCTCCAGTAACTGATTTAATTTATGTAACTCGCTAATCCTCATGCAAAGCGCTCCGATACCTCCGGGTCTAGCCAGCGCTATATAAAACTCTTCAAATAAATAAATACCATGTTAGATATATATGTGGACAAACCCCCCTTTGCCCTCCCATGACCTCCAGCTATTGCCGCAGTGTGGAAAGTTTGATAACCATTAATGTGTACTGCATCCTTTGCCCATGTTTCTTGAAAGCACATGATAGGAAACACTGATATAAAATCGCCCCAAATCGGGTTTACTAGCTTAGATCGAATACCTGCGACATTCCAAAAAACCACTTTGGTCAGTTTGCTATCAATGCTACCTACTGCCTTCTTGGGGGTGGTATCTACAGTATTTACAGTAGGGGCGATGGCTGGTGTCTGGTACTGACTTCCGTCTTGGGTAAGTGTAGTTTCCTCTACTGGTTGACTGATATCTGTCAATTTCTCTCCCCGATAAAGCTGACTTAACGACTATACCTCCTTCAGTGATATTGCCTGTGTGTGTGGTTCTGGGCAAAATGATTTTTATTATAACTGTGTCTGCTTACTCTAGTAGACTTTATTCTATCTGAGTCCTTCTTACTTTTAAAGTGTTGTTCCACATCAATCTTTAGTCAGTCAATGTCTTCTAAGGTATTAAGGCTATCAAAGCGATTGCTTACTGCTAACACTGTAATATAATAATACCCCGGTATTTGTAAAGCGCGAACAAATCACCCCTAAGGGTCTCAAGGTGCTGGGGGCCGTCGGGAAGATTAAGCGAGCTATTGCCCAGAGTCACATGGTGCTGGGCTGAGCTGCCGCCGGGGATCGAACCGTGAGCCCCGTGCTCCAGAGTCAGCTGCCCTGGCCGCTGCGCCACACCTCTCCCTCTAGTGTACCTATAGTAAGGTTCAGCTGGATAGTTCCTTCTCACATTTCCACCTCTCTGAACCTTTGAAGGTGGAGAAAAATATCCTAGTGGCACAGTGTTTACTTCCTGAGGCATAATAACATGACTCCCTACCTACTCTTTCAAGGATGGTATGTACCAGATTGGGGGATCTAAATGTTAAGACCACACTGGAATAGTAAAATGCAAGCCAGGGAGAGGAGCTGTCAACTCCCTTTTTTGTGGAGAAATAATGTGGCTAGCAGGAAGGGAAGGGGGGCAGGCCTGGTGGGGCATCGGTACAGTGCACAACAGTGGATATAGAGGCATTGACATAGTTTCCATGTTTCCCAGGTCCATGTGTGACGATCTGTTCTGATGAACATTTTTCCTTTGCATTCTGGGATTTGTAGACCTGGTTACAATACTACAAGTCCCAGAATACAAATAGAAACCTGTACTGGAAACAACTACATATAATTATTTACAAAGTGCGTCTGCACACAATATTTCTTTCACATAATCAAAGGTCATGCTGTATCATTAAATTTTTGTTCATGGTGCATAAACGGACTAACTTGCAATGTGTAAAATTACTTTCATACTAATTTTACTTTGTTTTTTAAAGAGGGCTTCACACTGCACTTCTGCCATAGGTATCAAAGTGCACAAACAGGGTAATTGATGAAATTAATTCACTTTTATCTACATGATTAACACTAATCGTGATAAAGTGTCACTCAAAGTGTCACACCTTAGTCATTGAAATGTCACACATAATCACACGAAACATTTAGAAATGTCACACATAAGTCCAATGAAACTTGGCAGCTATGATACATGCATGTCGTTTATTTTACTATCACATGCCATTTTTTTGTAAGGGCAAAATGAACTTGCTCTTAAAGATGCTCCCGCCTACATAAAAACATAATTTTAATTGAGATAATAATGTAGTCTCTGTCTCTTGGTAGGGGATCCCTTACTAAGGCGAAGCCTACCAGACAGCGCAACTGTCTGGTTGCGAAAAAGACTTCTTGAGAACATTCTGAAAGCTCCCCTGAGAATGCATTCCGCCCACTGCTTACCATTGGCTTTGTGGTTTGGAAATCACATTTGCTTCCTTTCTATTTGTTGGCTTTGTTTTAGGCTGTCCAACATGTCTTTGTCCCTCAAATGGAGCATAACTTGTTTACCCTCGCTCCCTGTATTCTTCCTCAAGTGCTCGCCTTCTGTAAACAGGTCATTACAATGTGTACTTTCTTGCTACATTTGCTGTGCATTCAAAGACAGAGGTCAACTGTCAGGCTTGGTCTTCCGAGTGAGCTTTGGGGTTTACTTTTCTTTCAAAGTAAGAGAATTTATGTGATAATCTTGCTGGATGCTGGGGTGGGACAGGAAATGTGTTTTTTAGCACACAACAAAATTTGAATGTCTATAAATGAATTGTGCAGATATTTCAGAATATATTAGAATTAAGAAAGCACAAATGAAGCACTTTTTTCGCAATTCCGAAGTGTGGTGGAAACAGATATTTTAATAGGATCAAGGCAAAGCAATACATTAGGTGATGCCATTTCCACACATTATCTTTTGTGCACTGTATAGTTTTATCTGTAAAACTGTATGTGTAAATGTAATGGTCATTTCAATTGAAAATGTGTTGTCTGTAATGGCAGCGCGCTACCACACCATGCATACACCACTCTACGATATCCTGCACCACTCCACTCTACGCCACAACACTCCACTCTAGGACACTCCGTGACACTCCACTCTATTCCACTTTATGCCACTTCATTCTAGGCCACTCTACTGCACTCTACAACACTCCACTCTACGATCCTTCACTCAATGCCATTTCAGTCTACGACACTCCACTCTACGACACTTCACTCTTTGCCACTTCATTCTAGGCCACTCTACTGCACTCTACGACACTCCACTCTATGACATTTCACTCAATACCATTTCACTCTACGACACTCCACTCTATGCCAATCCGCATCACTCCCCTTTAAGACATTCCACACCACTTTGCTCCACTCTACGCCACGCCACTCCACGACATTTTACTCAACTCCACTCTATGCCACTCCACTCTACTCCATTCTACGCCACTCCACTCTATGACACTTTACTGCACTCTACGCTATGCCACTCCACTCCATGCCCTCTACATTATGCCCCTCCAATCTACACCACTCCACTATACGACACTCTAAGTCACTTCACTCTAGGCCACTCTACTTGACTCTATGCCACTCCACTCTATGCCATCCTACGCTATGGCACTCTATGCCACTCTACTCTATGACTCTACTCCACTCTACGCCATTCCACTCTACTCTATGACATTCTACTCTACTCCACTCTACCTTATGCCCCTCCAATCTACACCACTCCATTATACAACACTCTATGTCACTTCACTCTAGGCCACTCTACTTGACTCTATGCCACTCCACTCTATGCCATCCTACTCTATGGCACTCTATGACCCTCCACTCTATGACACTATTCCACTCTACGCAATTCCCTTTACGTCAGTCCATGCCACTTTACTCTACTCTATGCCACTCCACTCTATGACACCTTACTCCACTCTACGTCACTCCACGCCACTTCACTTCACTTTTTGTCACTCCACTCTGATACCTTACTGTATGCAAAGCTATGCCACTCCACTCCACTTTACACTTCAGTCTATGCCACTTCACTCTACGCTCTACATTTTACGACACTACTCCACTCTGTGCAACCCTCCTACGATACTCTACTTCACTCTGTGCCACTCAACTCCACTTCATTCTACACAACTGCCTCTACGCCACTTTGCTCCACTCTACGCCACTTTGCTCCACTCTATGCCACTCCACTCTACGCCACACAAATCCACTCTACTCCACTTTACACCACTCCACTTTACACCACTCCACTGTACGCCACTCCACTGTACGCCACTCCACTCCACTACACGAAACTCCACTCAGTGACACTCCACACCACTCTCTTCTTTCTATACCATAAACTTTTACCCATGCTGAACAGCAGCCACGCTTGTGTACACCATGGCTAATAGACATTGTCAAAGCCTATAAATGGCTCTTACATAGGCATACCTATTGGCTTGACCACTGCTTGTTTATTAAACAAGAGAATGTGGAAGTTGGGCTTCTAAGCAACAGGTAATCTCTCCAACCCACCCACCGGACCTACGACACCGCCACCCTCAACGCACTCAACACCGGCCGAATCCCCGGCTGCCACCGTGCCACCCCAGGACGCACCCACGGACCCTTCGCCTGCCAATCTTGCAAGTTCTCCTGCCTCCGGACCTGCACCGCACCCGCCACGCCGAGCACCAGCAGCAACCACCTGAAGTGCATCCTGCTCAACACCCGCTCCGTCCACAGACACGCCGTGGAACTTTGGAACCTGCTCGACTCCACATCACCAGACGTCGCTTTCCTCACGGAAACATGGATGAACGCCTCCTCAGCGCCCGACATCGCCATCGCCATCCCGGACGGATACAAGATCACCCGAAAGGACCGCGCCAACCAGACCGGAGGAGGCATCGCCATCGTCCACAAGAACATCATCCGCATTACGACCAACTCCGACGACACCTTCACAGCCGGCGAACACCTGCACTTCCAGATACACACCGACCCCAAGACCACCCTCAGAGGCACCCTCATCTACAGACCCCCAGGACCACGCACACAATTCAGCGAAGACATCGCCGACCTCATCAGCCCGCACGCCCTCCTCTCGGCTGACTACATCCTCCTTGGGGACCTCAACTTCCACCTAGAGAACAACAACGATCGCAACACCACCACCCTGCTGGACAACCTCGCCAACCTCGGACTCAAGCAACTGGTGACCACCCCCACACACCACGCCGGCCACACGCTTGACCCCGTCTTCTCCTCCAGCAAGGACATCTCCTTCAGCCACACCACCGGACTCCACTGGACAGACCACAGCTGCGTCCACTTCAGCTTCAGCAGGACCACCACGCACCACCACCCGCAACAGCTCCCGCGCAGAAGCTGGAACAAGATCACCACCGACCAACTGACCACATCCCTGAGCCAGAACCCTCCCGCCAGCTCAACGAACCCCAACCAAGCCGCCAGCAACCTCACAAGATGGATCACCAACTGCGCTGACATCCTCGCCCCATTGAAGACCCCCCAATCAGACCCGGCAACAAGAAAGCACCCTGGTTCACCGACAAACTCAAGAAATCCAAGAAGAACTGCCGGGCCCTCGAGAAAGCATGGCGCAGAGACCCGACTGCAGACAACATGACCACCCTCAAACACGCCACCCGAAAACACCACCAGCTGATCCACACCACCAAGAAAACCGCATTCAAGGAACGACTGGACAACAACGCCCACAACAGCAAGGAACTCTTCATCATCGTCAAAGAGCTCTCGAACCCCAGCGCCGGAAACAACGACATCACCCCCTCGCAAGACCTCTGCAACTCGCTCGCCTCGTTCTTCCACAGCAAGATCGCAGACATACACAACAGTTTCAGCACACAGCCGACGTACCCTACAACCGTTCCAACGTCCCCCACCTCCACCCTCCGAGCCTGGACCCCGATCAACACCGAAGACACTATCCGCACGATGAACTCCATCCACTCCGGATCACCAACCGACCCCTGCCCTCACCACATCTTCAACAAGGCCGACGCCGTCATCGCACCCCACCTCCAGGACATCATCAACACCTCCTTCGACACCGCCACCTTCCCAGAGAGCTGGAAGCACGCCGAACTCTGCGCCCTACTGAAGAAACCGTCAGCGGACCCCACCGACCTCAAAAACTACCGCCCCATCTCGCTCCTTCCTTTTCCTGCCAAAGTCATCGAGAAGACCGTCAACAGACAACTGGCCGCCTTCATCGAGACGAATGGATCCCTCGACCACTCACAGTCCGGCTTCCGGGCCAACCACAGCACCGAGACCGCCCTCATCGCAGCCACCGACGACATCCGAGCCCTGCTCGACAACGGGGAAACAGCGGCCCTCATCCTCCTGGACCTCTCCGCAGCGTTCGACACAGTCTGCCACCGCACCCTAGTGCAACGCCTGAACAACGTCGGAATCCAAGAGAAGGCACTGGAGTGGATCATCTCCTTCCTCGCCGGAAGAACCCAGAGAGTCCGCCTCCCCCCGTTCAGTTCCGAGGCCACCGAAGTCATCTGCGGCGTACCACAAGGATCATCACTCAGCCCCACCCTCTTCAACGTCTACATGAGCCCCCTCGCAGCCATCGCACGCCAACACAACCTCAACATCATCTCCTACGCCGACGACACCCAGCTGATCCTCTCCCTCACCAACGACCCCACAACCGCCAAAACCAACCTACATGAAGGGATGAAGGACGTAGCCGAGTGGATGAGGAACAGCCGCCTGAAACTGAACTCAGATAAGACGGAAGTCCTCATCCTAGGATCATCACCCTCCGCCTGGGACGACTCCTGGTGGCCCCCTGCCCTGGGCAACGCACCCAAACCAACGGACCACGCACGCAACCTGGGCTTCATCCTGGACTCCTCCCTCTCAATGACCAGACAAGTCAACGCCGTCTCCTCGTCTTGCTTCAACATCCTACGCATGCTGCGGAAGATCTTCCGGTGGATCCCCACCGAAACCAGGAAGACGGTCACCCAGGCCCTCGTCACCAGCCGACTGGACTACGGCAACTCCTCTACGCCGGAACCACAGCCAAACTTCAGAAAAGACTCCAACGCATCCAGAACGCCTCAGCTCGACTCATCCTGGACATCCCCCGACACAGCCACATCGCCGGACACCTGAGAGACCTGCACTGGCTCCCCGTCAGCAAGAGAATCACGTTCCGACTCCTCACCCACGCACACAAAGCTCTCCACAACCAAGGCCCCAGATACCTCAACGACCGTCTGACCTTCTACACTCCCACCCGCCAGCTACGATCGACCAACCACGCCCTCGCCGCCGTCCCCCGCATCCGAAGAGCCACAACGGGAGGAAGATCCTTCTCCTACCTGGCTGCCAAGACGTGGAACTCCCTACCCATCCACCTCCGCCTGACCCAAGACCACCTCTCCTTCAGGAAGCAACTCAAGACCTGGCTGTTCGAACAGTAGCGGACCCCCCCTCCCCCTAGCGCCTTGAGACCCTCCGGGTGAGTAGCGCGCGATACAAATGCTTGATTGATTGATGCATGTAGTGTTGTGGGTTTCTATTTTTCTTAGCTCGCGCTAGCTTCCTTGAGCTCGTGCTGTTATTTGTTACGTTTTTTACATTCCTTTTAGAATACTGGTGTGTTCTTTTACAGTTGATATCTTACCTGCTTGTGTACAGCTGCTCTTTTCGTGGGTGGTGTTTCTACCTGAAATAAAAGTTTTTTTTCACCTGCATTCGTGTCCGACGTACTTTACAATGCAATAGTCATTTTTTTACATAGATCATACAATACAGACGAAACTACGATATCCAAATCTCCAGGAATCAAAAAGTATTAATTTCCCTTTCCGTATCGTTTTAGCAGTGAGGGGGCGCGAAGGAAGAGTAGGCACCAACGCGCATGCCCAGTAAAGTTTCTCCGAGGCACGGACTTTCTGGCAGCCCCGCCCCCTTCTCGGAAATCAGAGCTTTCTCTGACCAATCAGAAGAGTAGGATCTTACGTCAGCAAGCTAGTGCACAACGGGACAGAATCGCAGAAACACCCGAGGACAAGGGGCTGTATAAGGAAAGCGCGAGGAAAACGAGGAGTCTTGGGGAGCGAAAGCGAGCTGCAGTTAACCAGGTGAGGGCAGGGTCTCTAGTAGCGAGGCGACGTGTCTATTTGTTAATCGAATAGTTAATTGTTGGACTGGCCTGCTTGTATCAGAGGGGAGAAGCCCTATATCCCGTAAAGACTGAAGAGTGCAACCCTAGGCTCGGAAGAGGCGCTATTTAGTGAATCATAGTATTTATTTCATAGGGGTCCCCCTTGGAGCACTAGCAGTCCCATTTCCGCCTGTGCCGTGACCACGCCCCCCAATTTGTCAATAAACCCCATACAAATAGGTGGCATTAGCCCCGCCCTCTTGCTGACAATATGCGCTTCAGTGTTTGACGCCACACATCTGCTGGCACCATGTTTTAAACTATCTTCTGCAGATAAATGTCCAGCCATTCTTTCCTAACACCATGCACCTATCCTTTCTTACACCTTGCACTGCCTAGCCTAGCTGACACGCCCAGTCACCAAATGGAATCCTGGCCCTCCTGTCCGCCGTACAGTGGCATTAGTACTCTTCCAGGCACACTGCCTCGATTTCCCTACGCACTGTTGGCACACACTTCCTGTCCCCTGCTGATTTTATGCCTGCCTTCTTGTTACCACTGTATCTTCCTTGCCTCTGCTGACAACACCCCCACACAGGGCTGGAAGCGAAAATCAGCCCTGACAACAATGTTAAAACTAGCCCCGCATTGTAGCCGTCCGTGATATGATGGGTCATGGGCCCATGCTTGGGTCATGGCAGCCCATCCTGTTCTGAAAACAGGCACCTACCCTGCACCCTGCCGGGTAGGTGTCAGAATGGCAAATCCAGGATTACGTCCTCGCACTGCTGGTACCAAACACTATCCACACTTTGCTTATACCATTCCCTGACAGCATTGCCACATAACCAGTCTGCTGACACAAGGCCCTCTCACCCTCTGCTGCCACCAAGTTCCATGCAGACACTGCTACTGAATGCCAGCACTGTACGACTTGCCATCTGGTGCCAGCAAGCATGCAACGCCATGGCTGCCCATTCACTCCTTGATGACGTCATGACTACCAGTTTACCCAAGGCCAATGTCATGACCACCCCATCTGCTGACGCCAAGCATCAGGAACCTCTGTTGATTAAGCCCTACCAACTGCTCCAAATCTACCCTCTCCCGAGGGCCTGCTTGCCCTGTGTTTGCACCAAGTTGTACCTACCAACTGCTTAGAATATGCCCCAACCACATTTTCCTGCCATGTAGTCTTGACAGATGCTGAACACTAATTTTGGCACAGTTTTTAACACTTAAAGCCCATTGCTTACTTCCAGCCCAGCCACTGCTAGCACTTCCCTCCTCCCCGCTGACAGCCACTACTATTTTAGGTCTGGCCCAGAGATAGCTTTAGGTTTGTCCTGAGCTTCAAGTAATAGAAATGCATAAATAACAAGCATTGGCATAGCCAATAGGTCTAGCCTTTGGGACCGTATAAGTGGTTAGTCATGCTGCACATTATCCTGGGTGCTCTGCCGCTGTGCAGAAATAGCGATCAGAGTCACGGTGTGGGATGGCTGATAGAGCAAAGGAAATGCAGACAACGGGAGGGGGCGGGAGCATGGTGAACACGGCGGGAAGGGGGCAGGAGCAAAGTAGAAAACTGGAACAGAAAGTACAGCGGGAGGGGGTGGGAGCAAATGCAGACAACGGGAGGGGGCGGGAGCATGGTGAACACGGCGGGAAGGGGGCGGGAGCATGGTGAACACGGCGGGAAGGGGGGCAGGAGCAAAGTAGAAAACTGGAACCGAAAGTACAGCGGGAGGGGGGTGGGAGCAAATGCAGACAGCGGGAGGGGGGCGGGAGCATGGTGAACACGGCAGAAAGGGGGGCGGGAGCATGGTGAACACGGCGGGAAGGGGGGCAGGAGCAAAGTAGAAAACTGGAACCAAAAGTACAGCGGGAGGGGGTGGGAGCAAATGCAGACAACGGGAGGGGCGGGAGCATGGTGAACACGGCGGGAAGGGGGCGGGAGCATAGTGAACACGGCGGGAAGGGGGCAGGAGCAAAGTAGAAAACTTGAACCGAAAGTACAGCGGGAGGGGGGCGGGAGCAAATGCAGACAACGGGAGCAGATGCATGGAATGATTTCCTTTAAAATGCAAGACTAACCCCCAATTACCAAAGACTGACCATGAATCCTGGGGCTAGTGTAGCGTGCTAATCGCCGTAAAGCACTTCAAAGTCTTATCAGGGGTAGTAAGCGCTTTAAACGCAATTTCAAAACAATATGTAAAAGATTTTACTAAACTGCTCGCTCAAATAACCTAAGCCTTTCAAATGCATTCAACATTTGCATGCATAAACCAACCGACAAAAATGTAAATTGAAAACGCAGAGATGCACGAACACGACCTGCCAGCCACCGGAATCGCATCGGAAAAGATTCTGACTAAACCTTTGTGGGAGACTCGCCTGCATCACATCACTGGCAACAGAAAAAAAGTTATGGGTCTGAGCAAATCTTGTTTGGTGCAGACGGACGAAATACAGAGCGCCGAGCCGCGCTGAGAGGAGGAGGAGAGAGGTGTGAGGCGAGACGCAGCTCGCTTAAACAAAGGCCAGATCTTACCAGTATGTCTGTGCAGCAGGCACCCTGGATGACAACATAACTTTCATGTCGCATGGGTCACAGAGCTCATTTTCCGCCTTTTGCGAACTATTTAAATTTTATGTTTATTCGTTTGTGTATAGCACACTGAAAGCCATACGTGTTTCTAGGCTGCAATGGCGCGGCCTTCAATCTCCAAATGGGCACGCGCCGGATCATGTTTATGGGGAGATATGTACTATAGGAGGACAACGTATGCACAGAGGCATTTTACAAGCGTCACACAAAGCGCAGCGTATCACCAGCATCTCGCTGCAGCTGGTGACGCGGCAGGTGCCATCTTAGTTCGGGGGTTGCCTGGTATGTCCAGGATTAGTGAGCCTGTGTATCAGGGATTAGTTTCGTTGAAGCTGAGCGTGTGCTGTGACCCCGGGGTCAGGGTTGTGGAGAGGAGAATATAGCTTTCAAAAAGCAAAATACAGCCAGGGGAGGCCCTGATATATGGAGCTCAGGGAAGTGTTCGTCGGGGAGTCAAAACGTGTCGGCCTCCTCTGTGCTGGATTTATCTCTGGCAGCCGCTGGGGCTAACCCGGGCAGAGAGCAGTGGGAGGGGTGCGTGCGGGGCAGTGCAGTGTCTTTTACAGCACAATGGGCGTTATGAGACCAGTAGGCCACGGGCACATTGTGGCCAATGTGTCCATTGTGCCTCAGACGCCCTTGGGTCTTGTCTCGAGGTGGACATGCAGTTAATATAGTATAGCACTGAGAAATGACTGCCTGTCACCCTGGCTGGGCTATCAGGGCTGCGCTGGCACCTTCTTGCAGGCTAACACTAGCCATCAGTGCAGGGTTAGACTGGGATCAAAAACACCCCCGGGCACCCTAAAAAGGTGGCCCACATTTGCAGACCGCCGTTTCGCAAAACTCTGCTAAAGTATTTTATTATGAAAAGAAGGTGGCGTGGTTCTCTAAGAAAAGCATGTTTTTAACATCACAGAGATTTAAAAAAATGCAAATGTTGCTAGGACTCTTTGTGCACTAATTCATAAAAGCGAACCACACCTGAATATAAGTGAGGCCGCTTCTGCTCACCCCCGGCCCTTGCTCGGTCTGCATACATTAGTGGGCTAGCTAGAGACTGGGAATGACACCTCCATCCCATTGATAAAAGGGAGGTAACCGAGCCCCATCTGCCTACAGAAAGGCTGCTCAGGCCCCCACTGGGCCACTGGTGACATCTGAACAACACAGACACAGCCCAAAAAAGCTGCCCACAGCTGCAACCATTGCCCAAGTGCCCACCTCATCAATCCAACCTTGCATTGGTGGCACTGGCAGGGACACCGAGCGGCTCAGCCCAGGTGAGCAATGAGAAACAGCAAACACAGTAAGATGATGGACGGAGCGCTGAAACTTTTCAGACACTCACCCCCAGTCACTATTAGACCTGGGTTAAATCCATCATCGTTCTTTTGTTCACTTCACCACTCCAGTTCAGACCCAGCCATATGTAAATCAGTCTTGACCCTGTGCCTCATGGGAACAGTCCAGCCCAAACTGCCAAGCCAGGTCCTCTCTGGACCGAAAACAAGCATCGTAGGACTGGGGGTGAGTGTCTGAAGAGTTTCAGTGCTCCCGTCCATCATCTCCTTGTGTTTGCTTTGTTCACCCTAAGTTGGCAAGGTACGCCCAGGATGCTTGTTTCCTGTCCACCGGGTCACCCAGCAGAAGTTTATAACGCAGTGTGGCAGGGAAAACACTGATGTCCATTAAGGGGTGAACAAACACCCCAAGACATTGTTACCAGCCCCAATAACCATTATTTTTGGGGGGGAAGGGGGGATGGGTGCAAAAATAGCAGTCTGTTTGTATGGTGTACAGTCCTAGCACCAAGTTACCTGGCTGATGTTGCCTCCCGTCAAGAAGGGAACACAGTCAACCCCAGACAGCTTCAGCCTATTTGAGCCTTATGACACTAAGCCAACACCTGCCTCGGCTTACCCTGTTAGTATGCTGTGTTTACTCACATCTGCTTTATGCTTCAGGGTCACAGGAGTTTGGTTCTCTTCTGATATATATATATATATATATATATATATATATATATATATATATATATATATATATATATATTATCATCTACTGGCGGTCGCCAGTAGATAGTTATAGTTAGGACCTATTTTCCATAGGAAATCCGCGACATTCTATTTGAAATAACTCTCTTGCCGGTTGACGAATCTTCGCGAAATTTTCAAACTTTATGGCCCGCTCCTACCCTGAAAGTTTCGGGGTGATTCGTCAAGCGGGGGCCGAGAAAAAAGGGGGGTCCCAAAACGTGTTTTCCCATTCATTTTCCCATAGGAAACTTTAGACACTGCTACAGCCCGAACTGCTGAACGGAATTACACCAAATTTGGCAAAGAGGTAGTTCTTGGTTCAGAAGGAACCCTTTTTGTTAAATGGTGTAAATCCGTTCAGTAGTTCCAGAGAAAATCAAAAGGAAAATCACATATATATCTATGGCCGCGTCTGATTCGCGCACCCTCCCGATCGCGAGCTGCATGCTAATTGGCTTTCAAGTGGCTGTCAACACTCCAAATCAGGAAGTGTTGGCAGCCATTTTGTCCCTCGGTAGAACCGAGGGACAGAAACAAGTGCGCAAAGCGCACAAAGGGAGCAGGGTAGAAACACCCTGACCCCTAGGTCTGCTCAGGGGTCCCACAAGGACCCCTGGGCAGAAAAAGCATTTTTTTTTAAAATCGGCAGGATGCGCTCAGGGTGCGCGGATCCCGCCGAGAAAAAAAAACGAAGCGCGGTCTCCGCGCTCGTTAGCTAATTGGCCCCGGGTGGGCCAAGTCCCGGGGGCATGCAGGGTTTCTTTTTAATATGTGGGGGCCTCTAAGGCTCCCAAGCCCGGGGACCGTCACCCCCGGGGCTTAAAAAAATAATGGTGCGGGCCCCGGGGACCGCCACCTCCCCAGGGCTTCTTTTTTTAAATTTGTTGACCTGTGTGGGGGGCTCCAGCCCCCCACACGCCCGTGGACCGCCACCTCCCGGGGCACTAAAGATTTGAATATGGGGGTCGTTACGGACCCCAAAGCCCCGGGGACCACCACCTCCCCGGGGCTGTGCACTGGATGGGAGGGGGCCGCGCGGCCCCCTCCTGGAGCCCTTGATGGCCCTGGGGACCGCCACCCCCCAGGGCCGGCTCCTGCAGTGTCCCGGGGTGCCTACCCTCGGGACACTGTAGTTTGCTATGACAGGACGGGAGCCTCGCGGCTCCCGTCCTGTCATAGCATTTTGAAAGAGAGAGCAGGAAACCTGCTCTCTCTTTCAAAATGCAAACCCAATTGCTTTTCCAAATGGGGAGCAGCATGTTAGCTGCTCCCCATGTGGAAAAGCAATGCCGGCTCCCATAGGACACGGGGAGCCGGCGGGACTGTGGGGGATTGGGGACCCCCACAGTCCCCAACCAGAGGCCAGGCGCCGGGGATGGGGTCCCCGGGGCCAAAAGTGGCCAAGGGAAGGGGGCCACGCAGCCCCCTCCCAATCAAAAAAAAAAAAAAAAGACCGGCATCGTGCCGGAGGCCCCGCCCCCTTCCTGCAGCAGTCTGCAAACGCGCCCCTGGCGCGTTTTGAGAAGGGAAGTAATTCCCCTTGAATACTGGGGGTCCCTGGGGCAAACTAGCCCACCAGGAACCTCCAGTATGCGCCAGGGGCTGCGTTGCAGAGAGGTGTACAGAGGCCACGCCCCTTTTACACCTCTCTGCAACGCAGCTCTGTGGCGCTTTTGGAAGTACATGGTGGGCTAGTTGGACTCCAGGGACCCTCAGGATTCAAGGGGACTTAATCCCCCAACTTAAAACGCGCCACTGGGCGCGTTTGCACAGTGGTGAAGGGAGGTGGCGGGGCTTCAGGTGACATGTGTGCAAACAGGCCCCGTGGCGTGTTTTAAGATGGGGAATTAAATCCCCTTCAATCCTGAGGGTCCCTGGGGGCCAACTAGCCCAACAGGTACGTCCAGAAAGCGCCACAGAGCTGCGTTGCAGAGGTGTAAAAAGGGGTGTGGCCTCTGTACACGTCTCTGCAACGCAGCCCCCTGGCGCATACTGGAGGTTCCTGGTGGGCTAGTTGGCCCCCAGGGACCCTCATGATTCAAGGGGACTTAATCCCCCAACTTAAAACGCGCCACGGGGCGCGTTTGCACAGATGTCACCTCAGGCCCCGCCCCCGCCCCCTCCCTTCACCATTGTGCAAATATTCCTCTAAAATCAGCCGAACTACGAATTCCGATTTACTCACCTGTTATCAGGAGAGAACCCAGTGCTGCATCTTTTAGCCCAGCATTGATCCTGAAAAGTAATTTTAACCGTACTTACCAGTAACTTGAATTTCCTTCCATAGGATATTATTGCCTGCTTTTTGCTGAAAAAGTTTCTAAGTGTCGATTTTTGAAACATACAAATATTCCTCTAAAATCAGCCGAACTACGAATTCCGATTTACTCAGCTGTTATCAGGAGAGACCTCAGTGCTGCATCTTTCAGCCCAGTACTGATCCTGAAAAGTAATTTTAACCGTACTTACCAGTAACTTGAATTTCCTTCCATAGGCTAACATTGACTGGTTTCACTTGGAAATTCTTCTAAGTGTCGATTTTTGAAACTTTATAATATTCCTCTAAAATCAGCCGAAATACGAATTCCAATTTACTCACCTGTTATCAGGAGAGACCTCAGTGCTGCATCTTTCAGCCCAGTACTGGTCCTGAAAAGTAATTCTAACCGTACTTACCAGTAACTTGAATTTCCTTCCATAGGCTAACATTGACTGGTTTCACTTGGAAATTCTTCTAAGTGTGCAGTTTTGGAACTTTATAATATTCCTCTAAAATCAGCCGAAATACGGATTCCGATTTACTCACCTGTTATCAGGAGAGACCTCAGTGCTGCATCTTTCAGCCCAGTACTGATCCTGAAAAGTAATTTTAACCGTACTTACCAGCAACTTGAATTTCCTTCCATAGGCTAACATTGACTGGTTTCACTTGGAAATTCTTCTAAGTGTGGAGTTTTGGAACTTTATAATATTCCTCTAAAATCAACCGAACTACGAATTCCGATTTACTCACCTGTTATCAGGAGAGAACCCAGTGCTGCATCTTTTAGCCCAGCACTGACCCTGAAAAGTAATTTTAACCGTACTTACCAGTAACTTATATTTCCTTCCATAGGAATCCATTGTCTGGTTTTCAGCAGAAAAGTTTCAAAGTGTCGATTTTCACAAATTACAAATATTCCTTAAAAATCGCCTGTATGACTTAAACGCATTCTTTCAACTGTTTACAGGAGCTGCACCAGTGCTGGATCCAGGATCCAACACTGAGTAAGAAAAAGTAACGATAACACTACTTACCTGCTAAGTGAATTTCCTCCCATAGGATAACATTGTTGATTCTATGTGAAAAAGTTTCTAAGTGTCAACTTTTAAAATACAATAATATTCCTTAAAAATCACTACTGTAACCAAAACGCTTTTACTCAACTGTTTACAGGAGATGTCCCAGGACTGAATCTAGGATCCAGTCCTGTGGTTAGAAAAGTAATCCATAAAGTAACTAATTGCATTTAACTAGAAATTCACATTCAGCTCAATGTTGCATTGTGTTTGAAATTGTGTTGCCCATTGCAACAACTGTAACTACTGTACTTAAAACTCTATTGCCTATTTGCAAACTATTTAAACTAAAGTAATTCATTCAGAGAAAGTATATTTTGTAATGTATAATGTAATTACAATGTAATTTAATAAATAAAATATCTAAAAATAAATAGTTTTAAAAAATGTAGTAAATCAGTATCAAAAAAATAAATATAACAATTAATACATTTAAAAATTGTCATTTACCAAACCTTTGAAATTCACTGAAAAAACCATAGGTTTTAGGGGCGTTATAGTTAGAAATTAGCATTTAAAAAACCTTTGAAATTCACTGAAAAAACCATAGGTTTCAGACACGTTATAGTTAGAAATTAGCATTTAAAAAACCTTTGAAATTCACTGAAAAAACCATAGGTTTTAGGGACAGTTATAGTTAGTTGGACATTTCACTCGTACAAAACCCGTGAAATTCCCCCGTTATAGTTAGTTCAGCTAACTATAACTCGCGCCCCCGCAATGCACTGCTGATGACGTCACATATTACATCACTCATGACATGGTCAGTGACATCACTGATGACATCACTGATGACATCTCAAATGACATCACTGATGACATCATCCACGTGATAATCTGATGCACCTCCTCACACCCTAATATAACCTTTGATACACCCACTCTAAATTACAGACTGCCATTCGCAAAACCATAGACACTCCAACACCAATAACTACATACCCACTCACTGATTCTTAGGTCTACACACACACATCCACTCACTCACCCGTACAGTCACTCATACTTATGGTCACTCAGTACAGGACTATCATATGCACTCTTACTCCTATATAGACACTCAAACACCGCCACTCATCCATAGAGGTACTCACACACCTAGTCAGTCATGCAAATAATTAAACACACTGCCATTTACTCACCTATACAGTTATATACACACCAGCTCACTTAATCATACAAATACTAGCACATTGTTACGCTCTTATACAATCACTGATATAAGCACACACTCATCCATACAGCCACTATCACAATCACTCACTCTCGCTAATAGCTATTTATATACTCCAACACACATATATACTGCCTTTCACATATGTAGTTACTCACACATGTACCACTGGGACATACATTCACTCACTAACACACTCTTACACACACTTACCCACCCATACAGTCTATCATAGATGCACTCTTGAAACCATCCACCCAGTGAATCACCCACTCACACATCTATGCACAGAGTCGCACACACCCCTCCCACACAAACACTCAGGCACCCATACAGATACTCAGACAACCATTCAATAACTCATATACACACTCATGTAGCTATTCACAAACACATGCAGCCACTTACACAGCAACAGACAGACGGATACAGACATTCACCCAGTTTAGTCACTAACCCATGCATTCAGTAAGATACGTTAAATCACTCACTTATAGAGTCAGTCACGCACCTACTAAATCATCCATACAGACACTTATACACCCACTCATTCTTCAATACGTCTTTTCCTATATATATTAAAAATATTTAAACTTTACAGAAACTCAGTCACTGCATGATGTCAACAGTGATGTCATTTGAGATGTCATCAGTGATGTCATCAGTGATGTCACTGACCATGTCATGAGTGATGTAATATGTGACGTCATCAGCAGTGCATTGCGGGGGCGCGAGTTATAGTTAGCTGAACTAACTATAACGGGGGAATTTCACGGGTTTTGTACGAGTGAAATGTCCAACTAACTATAACTGTCCCTAAAACCTATGGTTTTTTCAGTGAATATATATATATATATATATATATATCAAAAGAATACCCTTTCAGGCATAGAGTGCCATACAAATTATCCAAAAAAGAAGCAGAGAACCGTGGGTAGTGCCCACGTTTTTTTGCAGAAAGCAGCTCCTGTATAGAGCACCCTACACCAAATATATATACATCACCTGGGGTGTTGTAGCAATACATTTCCTTCAGGGCAGCGCGGGCCTGTCAAAGGGTGCTTTTTGATTCCCAGATGTTCGTTTTGACAACCCCCGAGCCAGCAGCTGTGCGGGCCTATGCTTCACCCCTCCCCAGTGTGTTCACCTCTGCTCCTAAAAACTCCGTCGTAAACATGTGTTCGGCAGGGTTGTCTGGCATTGTGGGGAGCTCGTAAGGGAGGCGGGTGCTTGCTTCTGTCAGAAAGGCCTCTCTACCAGGGAACGCCGAGGGGGCACCTTTCAGTGTCACCGTTTGGCTTTGCAGACCTGTCCGTGCAGGTTACACCGACTGCTCAGCTGTGAAGCACACGTGCAGGGCCTCCGGACCGAAGGAGGCCGGGCAAAGGTCAAAGATGAAAGGCGGAGTGTATGCTCTGCCCATAAATCACTTTGAAAACATACAGCGCTGCAGGAGTGGGAAAGTGGGCTGGTTGCGCACAGCTGAAATGCTCTGATTGGAATGTAATAGTGATCATGACTCCAGCATGTCACGCGAGCCGCCTGCCCCGATTCTTTCCGACATCAACACGTTACATTCTAGGACATGTACTTTTGTTTTTTTAGCATCGTGAACTCAATAGGATGTGACCTAAGGGCCAGAGCTGCCGACTTTGGAGCTGAGGAACCAGGTTCGAGTCTCGGCGCCGGTTAACATCCTGTGATTCTGGGCAGATCACAATCTCCCCGTGCCTACCAAAAAATGAATGTGTCCTTGTGTAACGTAACTGGTGCTCATGTAAAGCGCTTCGGGTCGAGTTTGCGCTATATAAAACTGCAAATAATGAAAAAATATTTGCAGCTTGTAAAGCTCTATGCAGGCTAAAAGGCCCTGGCCGGCTGAGGGTGTCATACATGGCACGTGGCCAGTTGGCAGCTGGGCCTCGCCAGCACCACTCACTGCCAAAAAGTGCCCGAGATTTGAGCGTGGAAACCACCACAGTTATAATGGATCACTGGAGTCGACGGGCGTGGAGGAAACCCCTGCTTCAAGGGCCGGGTTCCCTCCGCACCCAGCGTGAGTTGACGCGATAAACCAAGGCCGAAGGACCGTCCCCGTGTCAGCGACAAAACCTTCCAGAAAGGAAAGAGGCGGGAATTCATGTGCCCCTCCCTCCCCTTCACGCTTTACCTGATCTCGAGACCCCCGCCTCCCCTCTGCTCCTTGGCCGCCTGCTAACACCAAAATGAATAGTGATTACATATTTTTGAGGCACTGGGTCCCCCGGGGGGATTCCAAAGTGCTTTTACGAGCGAGCTGCGCTTTTTATTAGCAGGCAATTACAGCCTGGTCTTGGTTTCATATTCGCCCCGGGATGAGGTGACGAGGGCTGAGGGGGGAAAGCCGGGTGCTGGATGTGACCAGTGCAGTGGCAGAGCTGCGCGTCATGGGCCGTACTGCGGGAAGGAAATGAACGAAAGACCTTGAGCTGAATAGATGAATTAACGAACCAGTAAAATACATGTAATTGTTGTGTATCTTTCCCTTGTTGAAAGCTCTGTGAGTTACAAGGTGTTCGTATATAAGCGCTTCAGAAGTTATAAGGATGGAACAAAATGTAAGTACGGATCAAAGCGGCAATAAAATGAAACGCAATATAAAACCTAATCACGTAAAACAACCTGAAAGCAAAATGCCTGCCAGGGAAACGTAGGAGAGATGAACGATTCTTTTAGGATTCGTAAATAGATGATTACAAAAAATGGCTTTCACTTGTTTAAGAACGTTCGGCTCGAGAGGAGGGGAAGAGAATGACAAGGGGAGACAAAACCCAATCACGTAAAACAACCTGAAACCAAAATGCCTGCCAGGGAAACGTAGGAGAGATGAACGATTCTTTTAGGATTCGTAAATAGATGATTATAAAAAATAGCTTTCACTTGTTTAAGAACGTTCGGCTCGAGAGGAGGGGAAGAGAATGACCAGGGGAGACACGGAAAGAGAGGGTGGGTAGAGGAACAGAGGGAACAAGAGAGGAGACGATGAAAACAAGCGTGGCCGCGCGTGCCAGGTAGCAGCGAAAGTGAAAGCGCTGCGTTTGCCCATCTGTTTCCAATTAACGCGACCGCGAGACGCAGCGTGATAATTGGAAACAGATGGTGGTCGCGCTCGCTCCCGAGGACCCTAGGCCAAGGCAGAAAGAAGGCGGGCCATGCACCCGCCTTTGGCCAATTGCGTGCTGTCTTTCTTAGAAAGACGCACGCAAAGGCCAATAGGTGTGATTTAAAAAAAAAAAAAAGCACACGCACGAGCGTGTGTTTAAAGTTAAAAAGCCCTTACTTAAAGTCTCGCAGAGGCGGGCATGCGCGCTGGCTCAGGCGAGACCTAAAAAGTGCAAATCTCTGTACATACACAGTGAGGCTTTGGGTCAGTATCCCTCCCAACGTGTTTCTCTGTTTAGCTCTCATTTATATTTTGCCCGCCACATCATAATGCAGTGGGTCAGCCCACTTTAGCCATTGTTTCTCTTGCACTGTGAGTGACGGAATATATCATGATCACATGTACACATCCAATAACTGCACTTTAATACCGGGGCTGGTAGGCCAGTACTTTACGTTGTCAATGTTTCTTTTCTTTATATTCTGGTTCTTTATTTTTTGAGCTATCCTTGTGTCTTAAAGTTACAGTAATTCAAAACCAATAGTACCCTATGTTTGTGCCAATCATATTTTCCTGCTAAACAAGTGTATCTGTACCTTTTCTAAGCACATCTGCTAAAAGCAATATACCACTCAAATAAAAAACTATGCAATAGTTGATGCTTTTTTAAATGAATAAATTTTTTATGCAAGCTTGTAGCTGGCACATTTTTTTTATTATTTCTTCTTTTTATGTGTGTGACATATGCTTATAATAAAACAAAATCGCACCAGTTTGTCATGGTCAGGCCTACTGGCTAAGCCAATGCTTTTTGCTTTGCTTGCACCCTCCTTCCTGCTCTCTCTTGAAATTATCCCCGCCTCTAGAGTTCATCAGCCTTTTACAAGATTCTGAGTGTCTTTACATGAAATTCACTTTTCACCATGGGCTACCTTTTAAATATTGTACACCCACACACATTTGTGCATAGTGATTTTTATTTGTAAAAAATCTTAAGACTGACTGAAAACGTATAACCATCCAGATAATTCACGAGCCCCCTTAGTCTTCTTGCCAGCTACACGTTTTTAAGATTTTGGAAAAACCAGAAGGTGGTACTTGTAAAGGAATCGGTGATAAATCCTTGTCATTTTTTAACATTAAGGTTCTGCCCATTTGCTCTAGTAATCATTTTGGGTTACTTTTGACAGCTCTAAAATATTTGTGGAAGTGCATTTATTCTTGTATTTGGTGTTTTAGGTTGGTATTCCAAAGGGCTTAAAACGGAGTGTTTTGATTTTCAGTATTTTTTTTATTGTTATTGTTAATCCGACATTGATTTAAAAATGGTATGTCAGTCAAATATTTAGTGGGTGGGAACCCTAACGTTTTCTAGTGCTTTATTCATAGAGCAACCCGATATGAGGACTTTGGCCTACGTTGTTGTCTTAGGTTGTCAGGCAGCAAATCTCTCCCAAATAGCTCTTAATGTTTAAATATAAATATGCTGCCTACATCATCTTAGAATTGCAAAACTTTTTTTTTTATTCTGCAATAAGTTAAAGTGGATCACCGTGCGAAGCTGTAAAATTTTACGGTCTGCCTCTACCTGCGACATGTAAAAAACAAGCTAGAAGGCAAACGTTAATCCTGAAGAACCACAAACATTTTTAGGAAGTTGAAGTGGTTCTCTCTAGGCCACTTTTTGCTAGAAAGAGCCACACATCTTCATGAAATACCCAATATTCATGCAGTTTGTGCGCTTCTCCCGGGGCCACATTTTGCTAGCGTGAACTAAACTACCCAAACCGTCTGCAATTTGCATGTTTCTCGTCTCCTAATATCTCAGTTTCACTTTAAAAAAAATAGTTTCGTTCATTTTGCGATTCTGCTAATTTTATAATCCATCAATCCCTACTGGATACTTTGTAGTTCATTTAATGGTGGTTTGCAAGTTTACGCCAGACATCGCTGCAGATACAGCCATCGTGTAATGGAAGGGGTCCTTAGCAGGATGAAAGATGCCAAACTGGCATTCTTAATTCAGAATTTGTAACTGTAAGTTAATGGCCACCAGCCAGTTTGCAGTGAAAGAACCTTGCTGCTTAAACGTAGTCAGTGAGTATTGCTAAAGTTGTTTTGCGGAGACGGGCGATGTAGCCTTTTAGGGTTCTTGGGGATAATTATAAATATTTGCAGTTGTCTGTGAAATGTATATTGTATGATTTTAATAAAACTAAACCAGCCACATAAATACCAATTTGAAAACATCAAAATGTTGCGGTACTCATCTCAAATGACCAGGCTAGGAAGTCACTATGCCCCAGAGGTGATTCAAACCCTCCCACCAGGATACATTATTCAGCGGAGAGACCGCGAGAATAAGAAAGGGGGAGGGATAGCGATAATATCTAAAGAGTCTTTCGCGTGCAGGGCTGAGCCCAACCTTGTAGCCGACTGTGAAAGCCTACATTTTTCCATTGCACTCTCAGCAACATGCTCCTTTGCAGGAGTACTCGTATATTGCCCACCGGGAAAGGCGGGGCAATTTATCCATTCCCTGCCAGAAGTGGCTGCAACATTAGTTAGTTCAAGCAGCAACACCACATTATTGGGAGATTTCAATCTACACTTCGATGATCAAAATAACACTGAAGCGGTAGAATTGTCCCAAGACTTAGCCGCCATCCATATGGAGCAAATAGTGGTAGGCCCTACGCATATCAAAGGCCATACACTCGACCCAGTGTTCATCAACAACAATATGTTGGCGGTGGGGACCCCAATTCCCCTGGCTTGGTTGGACCACTCTCTCATCCCCATTATCCTAAAAAGTCCTATACAACGCTCCCACTCAGAAACTAATACAAAGAAAGATCGCCCTTGGGCTAAACTGTCCACTGAGGCGTGGGCCAAGATATTGGAGAGTACAAAACCCATTCTAGACTCCAACGTTACTGAAGCCGCTGAAAAATTATATAACTGGATCGAATCAGCACTGGATATAGTGATCCTAGTCAAAGAAATGTCCCATAGGGGGAGAGAAAGGACAACTCCATGGTACTCGCCCCAGCTTAGATCCCTCAAACAGACATGTAAACACCAGGAAAGAAAATGGAGAAAGGACTATAGCGAGAGCAGCAAAATGGATTATAGAAAGTCTATAAGAATCTATCAAGCCGAAATTAAAAAAGCCCAGGCATCCTACTATGAGGGAAAAATCACCTCAGCTGCCAACTCCCCCAGGGAAATTTTCCGCGTAGCAAAGACCCTACTCGAACTCCCAATGCCGGAAAACACCGCTCTTCTGAACGGTGCAACGAAATTGCAGACTACTTTCAAGAAAAAATTCAAACAATCTATAACACTTTCCCCAACTCCCCATTGCCTAGTGACATCTCTGCTCCAACTCCTCTTACTGACTCGGATGAGATTTATAGAGTCCCAAACAATAAGGGGCACACCCTGGAGAACTTCCCTATCTTAGATCTGGCAACGCTCACAAAAATCTTTTGCCAGATAAAATCGGGCTTACCTTGTGACCCGGCAACCCCCATCAGATGGATAAGGTCAAAGAGGTGGTGTTATCACCAATAATGGAAGTGCTAAATCTCTCCATTATTAATGGCCAGGTTCCTCCCCCCTGGAAACATGCGATGGTAAGAGCGCTTCTTAAGAAACCGACCCTAAAGCCAGATGTTTTGAGTAACTACAGACCCATATCTCTATTACCTATGATTTGCAAGATTCTGGAAAAACATGTCAACTCCAGTCTTTCAACTTTCCTAGAAGCTCATAATCTCTTACACTATTCTCAGACCGGGTTCCGACCCCAGTTGGGCACTGAGCCAGCTCTGATTTCGGTAGTGGAGGAAGCCAAGAAGATCATGGATCAGAGAGGTGCAGTTGCCATTATCCTCCTCGACCTCAGCGCTGCGTTTGACACTGTCAACTTTCACATCCTTCTGAACCGCCTGGGGAAGGTAGGAGTAGCAGGGGACGCCATAGCATGGATTCAATCATATCTCAGTGGCAAAACCTTTCAAGTCTTTTCAGGAGAAGCCACCTCAAGTTGTCGACCTCTTAGGTATGGAGTGCCTCAGGGATCATCCCTGAGTCCTACCTTATTTAACGTTTACATGAGGCCATTAGCGGACATTGTCCTTCCTTTTGGGATAAAAATCATCACATACGCAGATGACACCCAGCTAGTGGTTTCCTTAAAGCACCCGCGTAATGCCCCCTCCAACCTAGAATCTTGCTTGGAGAAGGTGGCGTTATGGATGCAAAACTCATGCCTTAGACTCAATGGCGACAAATCGGAAATCATGTATCTGGGCAATCTACCCAACACTGACTTTAAACTACAATGGCCTACATGCCTAGGACAAGCGCCCACCCCAAAGCCTAAGATCAAAAGCTTGGGAGTGTTGCTTGACAAATCACTTAAATTTGAACAGCAAGCGGTGGAAGTGGCAGGTACGTGTTATGGCATTATAAGAATGCTGAGAAAAATTCTCCCCCTTCTCCCCAGCGGGGCAAGGAGAACGGTGGTCCAGGCCCTGGTCCTATCGCGCCTGGACTATGGTAACTCCTTGTACCTCGGAGCACCCAAA
The DNA here is from genome assembly GCA_963921515.1 of Calotriton arnoldi. Taxonomy (NCBI): domain Eukaryota; kingdom Metazoa; phylum Chordata; class Amphibia; order Caudata; family Salamandridae; genus Calotriton; species Calotriton arnoldi. Next base: position 289,622 of record CAWUFW010009920.1, on the reverse strand, counting down.
GCCACCATTAGGAAACTCCAAGTGGCCCAGAACTGTGCAGCAAGGATGCTGCTTGGAGTGCCAAGAACGCAATCCGCGAAGCCATGCCTGAAAGACCTTCACTGGCTACCGATTCTGGAAAGAGTGAAATTCAAGGTACTTTGCATAGCCCACAAAACCTTGATGGGAAAACGCCCCACCATTTTTAAATCTCTTATCACATTTTACCAACCCATGAGATCGCTCCGCCAGTATGAGCTTGGCCGTGGTGCCGAAAATTCAGAGAACTCGTAGTGGGGGCAGCTCCTTCTCTTATAGCACAGCCAGGTTGTGGAACGCCCTACCCTTGAAACTACGCTCGGAGACTCCTCTCCTCACCTTCCGGAAACATCTGAAAACATGGCTATTTCAAAACATTAGCCTGTAGACCATCCCTCCTTTTTTACTCCTAATCCGCCAGCGCTGGGATGCCTCTGGGTAGCTACGCGCCCTAGAAATGTTAAGTAATAATATGCCCATTATCGCATTATGGTACCAGATGATTCCATGTCATGCGGCACACCGTTTTCTACTTAACATTTTCCTTAAACAAATCAATGTAATTTAGTAGCATTCACCTACAACCTTCACTTAATACCCTCATCAAATAAACGCTGTTCAGAAGTACAATTACCCCAACTTCTCCAAAGCTGCTCAGACATAAAATTATCAAATCGTACTATAACCTGCTTTCACACACTCCTACACAACAGAAGTTTTAGGAACACTGAAAGCCTACCTAATATTTTACACAGAGATCACAAAAATATAGTCAAACATCTTCAGAACTTACTTAAATATACTAGACATAACTACAGCTGCAAACAACCTTTCAAATCTAGCACCACAACTGCAATCTACAACAACTGTAACGTTATGATCAGGCCAGAGACAAAGAACTGCAAGCTTTCTCTGTTCTTTTTAAAAGTCTTTATACACTCTTCTCAAACAGTGGTCTCAAGAATACCACTGAGACACTGTCCATCTATCCTCACGAGCCTAGATGACAACAACCCTTACATTAAAAAAGACAACGTCCCAAGACACAGGCGCAACACACCTAATTAGCTGAGATCACTACCTCGGAATCACAGCCTCCCATCCACGCATGCCCAATGACAACGCCGCTTTAAATGGAAACACAAAACTCAATTTACAGGCATTGACAGAACACATTATAGAACTGAACCTCCGGATTAACACCTCTCACATGCACAGGGCTAGAAGAATGCCCTCGTTTTACTGAAGGCACAATACCCGAATCACAGTTACTTGTAGAACATGTCCTCTTATCAGAGAACCCAAAATCTAAATTACAGCCACATTTGTGAGAATACCCTGCCCCCTTACGCAAGTTGAAGAAAACAATGATGGACGGATTGCTTGAATTCATCTCAGTCGCTGATGATTATTTAATCCTTAATTCCTTAATTCAGTTTTTTTTTTTTTGGCCCGTAGTGCCACCCCAGACAGGAACCAGCAATATGCAAATCAGCTTGATCCTGTTCCAGTAGGAACAGTCAAGCTCAAACTGCCAGGCAGGTCATCTCTGAACAGAAGCAAAAGCAACCCGGACCAGTTTTGGCCCCATCGGCAGGGTGCAGTTTGAGTTATATGCCACAGTGAGCATAGGACCCATGGCTGGGCGTACCTGTCGGTCAACTTGAAAACACCCTCTACCAAATTCCACCCCGATCTTAACAATTGCATAGCATATACCTTCTCCAATTCGAGGAAGAGCTGATAAGCTCCTCCCAGTACTACACCTATGACACTACAGAATTACTCACAACCTATGCTGACATGCTGGTTTAGGTACCCAAAAACAAAATAGCAGTCACTAAGTAGATAACACTGACATACCTAGACAATTAAACGAAGATATCTTGAACAAGCTATCCTTCCTGAAAGACCTCATCCTTGCTCAGGATAATTCCTTGGAGCAATTCAGATCTCAAATAGTTAATTTCTCCCTCCGCACTACCCAAATCCAAGCTCTCTGCCAAACTAAAGACCTCACTCAATCACTACCACCAACTCAAATCAAACTGTAGCCTATCCCCCTAATAGGCCTTTCACAGAATATGCATGATACAACACACAATAATGTTGACTGCACTCATGTTGCAAACACTTTTCATATTGCTCCTGCTGTCTGCAAATATGTACAGCCACAAACAAGAAACCTAAGAAAGCTAACATAAATAACCATATTCACATAAACTGTCTCCCTATGCCAGATCACCACCAAATCCAGCACTTGCTTTTAAGTAGCGCTAATAAACTGCTGCTCAGCTTCATGCTGAAATCCAAGACCTCCTCCTGACTCATAAACTCGATCTTCTGTTTCCAGAAAACTTTGATCTAATGTTCTCTGAAGAGTTTACTCTAAAATACCTTGGTAGAATAGTGTAAAAGGTTTTGGAGTAGCCCTTACACATAAGACTAGTATCCCATCCATCACACTTCCCACACAACAATATAACTTCAATGTGTTACCGCTGACGTGTAACTTTCACTCACAAGATCCATCCTGGAAAGTCAAACGTTTTCAGGCAAAAACTTCAAGTTCACAAAACAATGCATGGACTTCATGTCCACCTCTCTCTCCAGTTTAGCCAATAATCTTTTTTTTAGTTTAAATCTATTTATTGGAGTTTTACAACTTCGTCACATAATAACCAACCTGTGTGGTCGGACTCACGCCCACCCAGTATCCGCATTGCGGGAGTATTCCCAGACGGGAAACAACATATCGTCAGGCAGTCAACCCACCTTCCCACCCGGCATTATTCAACAAACAGATGCACTTAAACCAGTAATAGGGCACATACATACAGGAGTCAAAAAGAGGCACATTTCGCAGACAGTAACGGGTCCCAGATGCCATAGGGCACCACATAAATACCATAGGATGTAGTGTCATATATCATCAAAATAGTCACCTGTCAACAACATTGCTGCAAACAATTCCCCTCAGGGCGGCCTCTCATTGTTCTTTGCTTTTATCTTCAAAACATATGTGTCCCACATGGTGCAATTGGGCCTCCTGCCACCTTGCAGGCAAAGCTTAGCAATGACATCCACTTCCGCCTGAACCCATTTCACAAGGTTGTGTAGCCAACGCCCCACGTCCGGTGCTGAGCTGGCCTTCCACGTCAGCGCTACAGCCAATAATCTCTTTAAAGGAGATTTTAACTTTGACTGGGAACTCTGTGATAAACCAGCTACATCCTACCTAATTCAATTCATGGACACAAATAATTTTGACCACCTTTCCAAACACCCAACTCTCTCCAAAGGATTCCCTTTTGAGCTAATCATTTCTGCTGACAGAAATTAGTTAAAAATACAACAGATCCTCTGCAAGTAAATTGGTCATACCATTAATGGTGCTCTTTCTACCTGGTCCACAAATCATTTAAGACAAAGGGCTAACCAATGAAAGAAAAGTATTGGACAAAAGAGTTAAAACAAATTGATACAGAGATGCTGGACTGTGTTGCAAGCAAACACTGCCCCTCTAAGCACCTCTCCCTTGGTAGACCAGTTGCACAAAGTGATATACGCAGCCTTTAATTCAGTTGCTCCTCTAAAGAAGAAAAGACGGAATAATAAGCAGTCAGCAAAATGGTGCTCTCAAGAACTCAACTAGAGAAATAAGGTGGCTAGAAAAGCACTGGCAAAATAAACCCTCCTGTAGCTCCTTACGGGCCCTCAAACAAAAATAAAAGAGCTTACAAAAACATTTTCAAAGCGAAAGGCATTTTCAGCCCCCAAATTTCACCAGATTCAAATAAGATATAAATCAAAATTCCTAAACATGTCCAGCTTCAAAGGAAAGCTGCTCTGCAACAGCAGAATTTGTCTCAAATAAGATCTCAAACATTCGGCAAGCTTTTGACATTAGTCAGTCTCCCCCAGCCAAATTAACAAAATACAGCCATAAACTAAAACAGGCTGGTTTAGATTTGAACCCATTAAAGTGACTTCCCTTTCAGACATGGTAGCAAAAACAAAACTATCCCCTTACACTGATGACCCAAACCCTGTTCCTCTTGGTAAAAAACACACTGATCTCACTTAAACTCTGCTTGGCTCCAAATTATAAACGCCTCCCTTCAGTTCCCGTTGTGTTCAAAACAGCCCATGCAAGACCCCTTTATAAAACAAGCATTGGCATAGCCAATAGGTCTCGCTTTTGGGACCTTATAAGTATTTAGTTATGCAGCACAATATCTTTGGTGCAACAACATCAACTGTTGCATGGCTAAACACTTACAAGGTCCCAAAGGCGAGACCTATTGGCTATGCCAATGCTTGTTTACTCCTAGCGAGAACAAAAAACAAGGGAACCCTACTCACGGGGAGCCTGGGTAAGTAAGTTAATGGGGAAACAATGGCTCCTGTGGAATAATAATACAGTATTTCTGATGCAATTCTGCACAATGGCAATATACAGGGTTAGTAGGATGTCAAAAAGAAAGCTGGCCACTGACACTGAGGGAATAGTCAATGTGAATTTTTTTTTCGTTTATATAATAAATAAATGAAATAAACAATATATACATAGGGCTTGAGAATCACAATATGATTATACAACAAACAATGATTACAAATAGTGAACAGTGTCCCAGTGAAAAAAACATTGGAACCTAAACTAATAGTGACATAATACGTGACATATGTACAAGGTTTCACTTGAAAACATTTTGGCGACCATTAAATAATTCAAAATCAATTGGACAACACTTTATACAATCATAAGTGTTTGATAATAGTTCGCCTTTGTTAATTGTCGACGACGTTTCGACCCTATCTGAAGTACAGGGTCTCTTCAGGACCTAAAGGATGTAGGGACACCTGAGGAGGCCTGCACTGCCTAATGTGAAAAGCAGTGTCACCGTGAAATAAGTGAAGAAAAACTCACAGGGACCCGGCCGGGCACCCTTGTGAGGGTAGTGTTAGGCAGAAAGGATGGCAGGGCCTGGATATCTCAGCATTACTCGGGGCACTTGATATTCACAAGGTACAAGAACCATGTGGGTTTCTCTGGCTGATCAGCAGAATGGCCGATCTAAGCTGCAGGCGATTGCTTCGTATATGGGCAATGAACGCCAAGGAAATAACAAGTGGAGTTCTTGGATAAGCTGAAATAGCCGGTGTTTGTCCCCCGAGTGCTGCTGGAACAGTGGAGCGTCCGTCTCCCTGTTTGGTGCGATAACCAGGTTAGATCGGCCATTCTGCTGATCAGCCAGAGAAACCCACATGGTTCTTGTACCTTGTGAATATCAAGTGCCCCGAGTAATGCTGAGATATCCAGGCCCTGCCATCCTTTCTGCCTAACACTACCCTCACAAGGGTGCCCGGCCGGGTCCCTGTGAGTTTTTCTTCACTTATTTCACGGTGACACTGCTTTTCACATTAGGCAGTGCAGGCCTCCCTCAGGTGTCCCTACATCCTTTAGGTCCTGAAGAGACCCTGTACTTCAGATAGGGTCGAAACGTCGTCGACAATTAACAAAGGCGAACTATTATCAAACACTTATGATTGTATAAAGTGTTGTCCAATTGATTTTGAATTATTTAATGGTCGCCAAAATGTTTTCAAGTGAAACCTTGTACATATGTCACGTATTATGTCACTATTAGTTTAGGTTCCAATGTTTTTTTCACTGGGACACCGTTCACTATTTGTAATCATTGTTTGTTGTATAATCATATTGTGATTCTCAAGCCCTATGTATATATTGTTTATTTCATTTATTTATTATATAAACGAAAACAAAATTCACATTGACTATTCCCTCAGTGTCAGTGGCCAGCTTTCTTTTTGACATCCTACTAACCCTGTATATTGCCATTGTGCAGAATTGCATCAGAAATACTGTATTATTATTCCACAGGAGCCATTGTTTACTCCTAGCAGCACTGATCAACATGCACTATTGATCCCATGGAACAAGCAATTAAAAAAGACTCCCCAAAAGTAGTGCCGCACTTGTGGAAGCTAGTGCAAGCATTGGTAAAGCCAGTAGTTCTTGCTTTAATGTACTAATAATAAACACAGGCATGTCCAAATACTGTTTGCCAGTGTTATCACTTTCAAGCCAGACCTATTGACTTTGCCAGGGCTCGTTAATTAAAGACACTGTTTTAAAGAAAGAAATGGATCACCACGCTCCCTTCAAAAAGAGTGAAATGTGCCCTTCTTAGAACTAGGCAAGTGCTCTGTTACAAAGGAGGGGAGTCTAAGGAGCAGTTGACATGAAGGTGGAACACGGGATTCAGGCAGCAGCCTATCCATGGGATTGTCAAAAAATGTGAAAAAGTAGATTGAAAGAGAATGATGAATTGAGACATCCAAAAATTGCTGCCTGAAGCAATAGACCTGAATTTGGGGAAAAACAGGAAGCTAAAAGGTACCTGGATGGTCTGACTACCAAGGGTCTCATTGGGTGGCACTAGGGAGTGAGTGCTTCGAGCGTCCCATTTGAGGTTACCCTGGCAATAAACTCTTCGACAATTAATAAAATGTCAGGACAGGATGGCTATTGTGCGAATTCTGCAAGATGTTACTAGTTTTGTTAAATGTGAGAGATCGATCTAGGAGTGAAGCTAAAATTGCTGTCCTCCCCGAGCTGGGCCGGAATTAGAAATATGTGTTTTTCCCAAATGCCTGCCGTCATTTCTGCCGACCTTGGTGGCTCAGCAAACAATCCTGTCATAGAACAGGTTGTTTTTGTTTTTTTAGCCCAATTAACCTTTCGCGAAAGCTTTGTAGGAGGCATTGGACAACCAAGTGTTGAAAAAGAAACAGTTAATTTTCGCAGCATTTATGCATTTTACAGCGGTTTTTGACATGGTCGATGAAAAGTATTAGATTGGACGTTTGAATTAACCTCAGCCACTGATGGATAATTACTCGGCGTCGCATCTCAGAACTTGTCAAGCTTTTAATGTGCCTTTTGGCGGCTTCTCTGAGCTCGTTGCTCGAGCTCCCCCACCACATCCCACCTTTTAGTAGAGGAGGTGCTGGCCAGTGCTGCGCCACAATCTTTTTGCGTGTTGTTTACTCCGGGCGTGGGGTCAAATGGGATGATTGTGAAGATGCCGATGGGGTGCAGTAAAAGAGCTCAGACGGGGGCGCCATGTTAGTGATTTTTCGTACAGTCGTCTGTTGTGAGGATTTAAAAAATCACTAGCTTTCTATCCCTCTCCAAACAGTTTCACTGCACTATACCGCTACCTGCACCGCCGACACCACACGGGTAATCAAAAATGCAAAATGTTTGCCGTCGTGTGAGCGACGTGTGAAAAAGCCTGTCTGTGACCGACTTGTAACTGTGGGGTGCCTGAGACCCCTTTGTTTTGTTAATATGTGTAATTGCCTTCACCTGGGGAGTTAAGCCTCTTCTGAGATCAGCGTCTTTAAGTCAAGAAAGCTTGTGATATCAGTCAGTATGAAAAACAAGTACAAACACATGCAAGCTGTAAAAAAAACAGCAAACAAACAGGTTAACAAGTGGGAGGGGTGGGGGGAGTGTGGCCGAGAGCACACACAGCGTTTCCCTTGTGGGAGCGAGCAGGGGCACCATCTGTTTGAAAGTTAATTACAAACAGATGGTTTCAAAGCTCGCTCCCGCAAGGGAATCGCCAAACGTGCACGCGTTGCCATTGAAAGCAATGCAAAGCGTGCACGTTTTTGGCCGTAAAAGTGAATCGATTCCTAAAGGTCTCCTCCTATGCAGCGCATGCGCGCTGTGTAGGCGAGACCTAAACAGGAAGCTACCCTGAGAATCCCAATGATTACAAGCCAGCCACAAATTTCCAATTTGTGGCCAGATTACTAAAATACTGTGCAGCAAACTAAATGCATAAAGCCCTTACTGACCACAAACAACCTTATTTGAGAACTCCAGTCAGGATTCAGACCTGAGCATAGCATAGAAACTTATACTCTCCAAGTTACGGGCAATGCCCAAAATGCCTATTAGCCTATCGTCTTTATTTGCGGTATTCATCACCATTGATCACGACATTCTCCTTGACACTCAAAAAAGCAACTGGTCTATAACACTTAATACATAAATGGTTCACATCTTATGGGAAGCCCATACTGCGTCCTCAAGGATCCCTCCTCTCGCCCATGCTGTTCAGAGTGTATGTGGAGCCTTAGGATGAATTTCTTAGCATCCTGGACATTAAATATCAATATGCAGAAGATATGAAGCAGCTATAGTTCAGAATGAACACTCTGAATAACAATGTTATTTGTAACAAAAAGCTTGGACAAACTTAGGGACTGGATGTTGGGACACAAACTTTGTCTGAATCCCAGCAAGACAGAATTTCCGTTACTATCCTCCTCAGGTGATCACTTTCTGGCTCAAAAATGGCTTTCCAACCTTTCAGCCTTAGGAATCTCACCATTAATTGTCATAACAGTTACGTCTCTGGTTTTCATCCTTGATAATCACTTTCATCTGAATGAGCACATCAAAAACACAGTAAGAGTGGTCCAGTGTCAACTGAGAATGATCTGAAAAATGAATAATTTCATCCCAAAAAGTGACTTCAAAGTACCTATTCAAACTCTGACCTTCAACAAACTCAATTATGATAATTCACTCTTAACCTGTCTACCCAAAACGAGATTGACTCCCATCTAAGCAGTCCTCCACTCACCTTAAAGGCTGGTGGCAGGAACACGTGGTAGGTAGCATATTTCACCGGTCCTCAATGGCCTGAAGTGGTTCTCTCTTCCATCAATGTGCCAAATAACACTTACATGTATAACCAACAAAGCAGCCCACTTAACCACAGCTCTTTCCGCAGCAAAGAAGCTCAAGGTTTCTGGAGGAACTCGCGACTCTAGGAGCAAGAGCTCTCTGCTTCTTGAGATCCCTGAGAAAAAAAAGACCCTTTAGCAATTCTTTTCTGGAGCAGCCCCCAAGCTATGGAGCGCTCCTCCACTATCCACCAGAAAAGCTACTTTTCTGAACACCTTCAAGAAGGAGCTCAAATCCTTTCTAGTAAGAGAATAAATTAAATTTTCCCTGAACTAAAGTAACTTATAAATATAATCCCTAAACCATGACCATAGTTGAACCTTTGTACCTCTGTTTAATACATTCATCCATCATTTGTTTCTCATTCTCTGAAAAATGCATCACATTCTCTCGTGCTACCTTAGGTGGTCTAAAACAGACAGTTTTTAAACATGTTTCACTTTCCATCTCATGAGATCAAGGGCGTTGCGGACCTCCCGTTTAAGCAGCTACGGCACAGGTGGGATTCTTTATGGGCCTCTTCTGTCTGCAACTTTGAAGGCAAAAGCTTGTATTTAACGCCTACAAAAGAAAGATGGGTTGATAGAAAAGGGAAAGAAGGATGCATGGATGACTGGATGTATGAGTGGGTGAAAGGATGGGTGGGTGAAAAGAGGGATACATAAGTGGGTGAAAGGATAGCTGGGTTAAAGGACGGATGGGTGGGTGAAAGGATGGATGAGTGAAAGGATGGATGGATGGGTCAAAGGATGGATAGATGAGTGGGTCAAAGGATGGGTGGATAGGTACATAAAAGGATGATTGGGTGAGAGGATGGGTGGGCGAAAGCATGGTAGAGTAAATGGAAATCTTAGAGGATGGATGGGTGGGTGAAAGGATGGGTGAGTGAAAGGATGGATGGATAGGTAGGTAAAAGGATGAGTGGGTGAGAGGATGGGTAGGCGAAAGAATGATAGAGTAAATAGAAATCTGAGAGGATGGATGGGTGGGTGAAAGGAGGCATGGTTGAAAGAATGGGTGACTGAAAAGATGGACGGTTGAAAGGATGGCTAAAGGAGTAGGTGAAAAAGACGGATGGATAAGTGGGCAAAATGGTGGGTGGGTGAGAGGATGGGTGGGGAAAAGGTTTGTAGAGTTAATGGAAATCTGAGAGGATGGATGGATCAAAGAATCAACTGATGGATGAAAAGCTTTATTGATGAATGGGTGAGTCAAATGATGGATGTGTGCATAGATAATGGATGTGTGAATGGATGGATGGATGGAATGGCCAAAGTGTGGATGGAATTGTGAAATATTGAACGATGGATGAAAGAGTGTATGGATGACAGAATTTAAAGGTAAAATGGTGGATATCAGCGGGCGAGTGAAAGGATGAATGAAAATATATGCTTAAATGGATGAGACAAGGGAGCTTTTCTAGGGAGGATCAGGCTCTCTTATTTCAGTTGCTTGGTTCAAAGTGGGGGATAATTTAATTTTATGGAACTCCCATGCACGTGATGGGTGTGCTTATATGCTCTCCCTCATACTCTCACATTTCTTACCTCACTAATTAGCACACTGTTGTGGCCACGCTTGCTATTGTTCTTTCATTTTTTATTAGGTCTCGCCTGAGCCAGCGCATGCGCTGCTCTGGCGAGACTTTTAGTAAGTGGGCTTCAAAAATCCGACCACACGCTTTTTGTGTGGCCTAGAGCGTGCGGTTACGCGCACAGGCGCCATCTGGCTTTCCTCTCTCGTCATGCGCATCGCTCGAGGGAGCGCGCGCACATCGCACTCGCCAGAATTTCATTGATGTCCTTATCGCTTCCCACACCCCTCCCCTTTCAGCGATGGCCGCCCGATATGACATGCAGTGACTGGAAGGTATTGGAGTGCTTTACATGACCCCCTCTGTGTTCGCGCTATGACCTGCATCCCCTGTAGTCTCTGTCCAGGATTCTAGGGTTATGCCTCTCCAGCGCACGCCCATCAGAAGAGAGGCTAATTTGCTAAGCCCCGCTGCTCATGCTGCAACATTTATTTAGGTATTTTAAAGCAAACACACTGTATATAATAATTACGAAGCAGCTAACATGATTAATACCACTAGATGGCGCCAGAAGGTAGATCTGCTCAGTTCCCGTTCCTTGAAGGACTTTTTTTTAAACAAAGAAAAACAAACCTTTTCTGGGGTCCGCAAAGTGTTCCGACATGCACTACTGTGCTCAGGTCTGGTGCTCAGTATGCGGGACTCCATGTCCCTGGTGGTCTCTAATCCTACCCACTCTGTGTTCACTGCTCAGCCCCCGGCTCCCTGCCACCGCTGCTACTTGTTTTCTTCTCTCCGTTTTGCAAAGCGGCAGAAGTTTTATTGTCCTCCGAGGTGGGCGTGTGCTATATGGATACCATTAACAGCTGACCTGGGGGGCGGGGCCTTTGAGAAGTCCTCGAGCACTTAGACACTACTTACGTCCACGGGGAACAGTTGTTTGATAAAAGCACCGACAAGGTAACGTTTTATTCTTTCTGTGTGCCAAACGAGGGCAGACGCAGAGAAACATTTCCCTACATCATCACACTTATTTTCCAAGGAGAGCGGACGTCACTTTTGAAAAACTGATGACGTCTGTTGTGATCTGCTCAGGTAGTGAGAAGCCCCTTGCAGTAAATACAATGTGCCAGCGCACGGGTGAGATCGGTGCTGTTCACGCCTATGCCGTTCTGCGCTACGAAACCCTCTTGGGTGGAGCTCGCGCTACAAGGGAGAACAAACAAATAACGGACGCACTTATCCCCTGTCCCGCTTCTCGGAAGCCTACACCTGTTGAATGGGCAGGAGGCCTCTCAGGGGACGGGAGTGCTGGACGGACGAGTGAAGAGGCTCGTCACACCGCGGAGAACGGGGCACTGCAGACAGCGTCACATTCCTGCCACAGAAGGATAGAACGTTTCGGTTAGATCAGTATTAATGTTCCTTAGACCAATGCCCAAATAAAGTTAATGAAACTTCCCTGTCTGTATTTCCTGTTAAAAAATACCTGTTTCTGCAGCGGGCGCAGTTGTAAACGGTGCAATGTCCAGTTAGCGCCAGCATCTGCCTGTTGTTCCACATAATCTAGAAAAAACCTCTGGATAAGTGTTATTAATCGCACCTGATAAATTCCACGTCCCACCGTATGAGATTTCACCAGGTGAAATGAATGCTGACTACCCCTCGGGGGCTGTCTCATTGGCCCTTGCTGCTCTGGTGCCCCCTGTTCACCCCCCACCTCCATCTGACATTTCTAACAGCTTTTTCACGGTCTGGATTAGGTCTCCAACCTTTTTTGTACTGGAGTTACTTATGCTCAAAGAAGCGCATTGACAGCTACTAATATTCCTAGTGTTGTATAATTTCAATTTTTTATATAGCGCCACTTTACAAAGATTGCCAGTGAAGCGCTCCTTCCTTTTTCTCTAATTCCGCACAACAGTGTTCACTTCTGCTGCTCTGCCGCTGGGCCTCTTCCTCCCCCCCCCCCTTTCCTCCTCTTCCTCTTATTCCGTCTGTCTCTGTCTCGCTCGTCCTCACTTGCTGAAAACCATAACTTCCACAAATGGCTCTCTTGCCTACATTCCACATCCTTTACTTAATCTTGCATTCCCTATAACTGTTTGCTATTTCCAGGATGTTGTTACTTTTTTTTTTCTCCAAGTAGCATATTACTCTGGACTCCCCTCCCTCATAACCTATTTCCCATTTCTAGTTGTCTAGCGCCTCGAGTCATACCAATGGAAATAGCGCTATGCAAATATCTTCACTCCACGGCATACAAAACAAGCATTGGCATAGCCAATAGGTCTCGCCTTTGGGACCTTATAAGTATTTAGTTATGCAGCACATTATCCTTACTGCAACAACATTAACTGTTGCATGGCTAAACACTTATAAGGTCCCAAAGGGCGAGACCTATTGGCTATGCCAATGCTTGTCTTACCTTGTGGGTCAGTACTGTTTCCGTACGTTTTGCTGTGACCCTCACCCAGTTCATGTGCTACTTAGCCTTAGTAGCTAACTATGCATGTAAATCAAAACCTGCCGTACCGCGCTGCGCAAGCGCGAGGCCTGGTCCGTTCTATACAGAACACTGTAAACAAAATAATAAATATACACCCCTCCCTCCTAAACTGACAGCTTTCCCAAACACACTTTCTTTTCGTCCAACGTGAGTCTGTGGTCTTACTTACATGTTCTTACAACTACAGACTCGTGCTGGAGGAAGAGAAAATTTGTTTTTATTATTTTTCCATGTCTTTTAAAGTTTAGAGCGTTTGAATCCGGCAGACAGCAGATGCGTGTTATTTTAAACTCACTTCCTCCTCCTCCTCCCCCCCCCCAGCGTTGACACGGCGCTGGTCCCTCCTCCCGCCTCCTCGTGGTTCGTGTCCGCCCCAAAGGGGAACTGCTACTGCCTCAGACTCCGAGGGCAGCGACCGGCCGAAGGTGGGAACAGAAACGCAGGCCTCGAAGCTACGGCTGACTGACTGGCAGGAGCTGGAAACGCCGGCCTCTTTGCCTGACTTTAAGAAGCAAGGGAAGGCGCATCGCTGTCTTCTGTGTCTATTAAAAGTGAGTTATTTTACTGGCTCGTACGTTGGTATTTTTCCTGCATTCTCGTTACGCTTTATGATTTCCTCCCCCCTATAAATCACAGAATGTAAAACCTAGCCTGGACGAGGTACCCGCGCCCTTAAGAGTTCGGGGGATCGTCTTCCCCCAGCACCATTACTGAATGGCTCCACTGCCCCTCCCGAACGGAGGGGCGTCTCTTCTGATCATATAGGATGTTACTGTCTTTATGTCTGTGAGTAGTTTATCGAGCCCGAGTTGTCTTTTCATTTTGGCATTTTAAGTCCTGTTTATCCCATTGTGTGTAAGAGTACATGTACCACAATGCAAAGTAAAACCTGGACTATACAATTTACTCCCTCATGCAAATGGATAAACACGGAGGCCCGATGACCGAGAGCGATAAATTAAAAAAAAAAATCAATTTTATATCACTGCTTCCCAGTTTTTGCTTTTCTTGTCTGTAGTTGAAGTGTTAGACAACTATTTCACCTTTCAATCGCGACGCCCGCCTTGTTGTGACTGGTATCTTCATGGTTTCGAGATCGCAGTCATTTCGGGCCACGTTGTGGGTTGCCTTTTCTGTGCACGCGAGTGCTGTTTCGTTTGCTTGCAGCGTGAGGAACTGGATTTTGTGTAAATGTAAACCGTGCTTTCGCTATTCTAAGCAAACGAATGCTACTTTTTTACTTTGCTTCACACGTCATGTGCCTGCAATTTGACATACACTTTGTATTTTGTGCGCAGTTTTTTTTTTCATAAGTGGATGCAATTTGGGCGTGATATAGCCTTACACATATTCTGGAAATAAGCTAAAATTAAACGCTGTGAGTTAAATTATGAGTAGATTGAATCAATTGGAAGAGTGTGTGTATAGAAAGGGAGCATGGAATCCGAGAGAACTGCCTTTTATCGCAATTACAGAAGTGTGGCTGGGGGAGGAAGGTCTGCGTGATCGGCCATTTATTTATACACCCACTTCCTTTGTTCAAAACTTGACTTGAAGCTTGAGATTCCACTGAATTTATTAGTGGCCTCTGCGTGTCTCATCTTACCATCCAGTGAAATGGAGGGCTCGGTTAAGGATCATCAATGTTGATTGATAGAAACGACACACTTGTGCATACCAAGCTATCGAGATTGCTTCTAGGCCCAGAAGCCCAACCAGAGTTCTTTAAAGGAAGGGTGAAGCCTTCAGGGGTTTCATGAAGGGGGCATTTGTTGATACTTGTAAGAGCGGTGGTAGGCACTTTCAAGTCATTGGACCTATTTGGCTCCTTCATGCCACACGTCCCACCTCTTGCACAACAGTGGATTCTGGGTTCTCATTACTGAGTAATGTTAGAGGGGCCGGTATTAATGAATCTTGCAGCTAAGCTACTCTGTAAACACAAACTTTGCATTCGGCACATCAGTTCAGATATATTTTGTTCCACAACCTGTTGACAGTGGATGCCTCCATCACCATTGGAGATGGGATTGTATGTTATGATTCCCTTACAGCAATGGGACTGACATTTTTTGTGTTGATTGCAATTTTCCGAAAATTGGAAAAGGTCAAAGCAAAGCGTGCTGGTTGCAAGACGCTCTGGCATCTGTGCACACGCTCTGGCATCTGTCCTCAAGAGAATACATGCCATAATGCATCAACTTTGTTGAAATGGGTGCCAGGATTCCTAATCAACAAGTCCATTTGGGGAGTAGGATAATCTCTGCATCCACCAGAACTCCAGGATACCTGCAAGGTGGCAATGGGGCTTTGGAGTGCAGTGAATGAATAGTTTATGTCGTCCAACTTAATAGCTCCAGAGCACTTTTTGGCGCGTAGAAGTACATTCCTGGAGGAGTAAATGGAGCTGCTTCTCAGAGGTGTGTTGCTTTGAGCCACGGATCTGCACCACCGTTTTTTACTCCATTCAGTCCAATACTTCCATTAACGCTAGGGTCGTTCAGCTGAAATGATCAGTGCTGAGCTCCTCAGTGAATCTGCATTTAAGAAAAACAATAATAATTATTTCAGGAAAAACAGTTCACTCACTCTTTAGGGATGGTCCTTCACAAAGTGAATAACTGGAAGGGCTGCTGGGCTTCTAAACTGGGTCCAGAGTTGGCTTCCACTGGTACGTCATGACAAAGGCCTTCTTCAACATGTCCGTCACTGGTAGTGCTAGGCCGAAGAAGAAGGTAAAGGGTTTCAACCAATTTAGAGCAGCACAGAAGCCGTGGAAGGCTGCATGCTATGGAAAGCAAAGTTCTGTGAAAGAGAAGTGGTATTTAAGATGGAGCACAGCTTGCTTACCTACAGTTTCAGAGGGCGTGCATTTAAGCAGATTGAGCGCGTCCCAGCCAACACTAGAAGGATGCACATTTATGCATGCAGCACCAGAGATAGAATGCTCTTTTCTTACGGACTGTAGATGTTCATTGAGTGATGTCTTCCGTGATACAAGACTTCTTCCATTTGCTTCTCCCCTTATACTTTTTCTTTATGACGGCATTGTGTGGCATATACTGTGCGGCAACTGCCATTGCTACCTCCGGAAGAGTTATGTTTTGCCTGAAAAATAAATTAATGCAGATCCTTACTGGTCAAAATAATCGCGTTGTTTTCAATCATGTTATTGTTATCAGCACAAACCTTTAAGAGCTTGTTTGATAGAATTGGAGCACAGTCGGCCTCAATAGTCACTGTACCACTCTGAACAGCTTCCAGCAGTGTTCGTCTTGTTTGATTTAAATTTTGTTAATAACTAAAATATAAATATATATATAATCTCTCTCTCAGACGGAACCTGGTCTCGGGTTAGGTTTATTTTCCCTAAAGTGTGTTCACCCAGAGAATTTTTTTGTACTTGGAGAGCTGATAAGCATAGCAAGCAAGGCATTAGTACTAGTTTTAGCCAAGAGGAATTTAATCCTGCAAATGCTCTTCTCTTTTTTTCTTTTGGTGACCGATTCGCTGTTGAATCATATTTAATGTGTCTATATTGGAAGTAACCTTTCTAATTGCTTTGGATATTTGTCATTTATTGTGCAGCACCAGGAAACTCTTTGGAGTATGCTTTATTAAAAAGTATCTTGTTGCCCCATTTGAGATTTTACTGTACTTTGTCAGGAAGCTCTCTTTGGGAAATATACTTTATTGTTATTGCCTTAAAGCATGGGTACTCACAAACTTTACCTCGGGGGCCAAAAATACAGTCCGGGTTGTGGCCGAGGGCCGCACCGATGGGCCGGCAGGTGGGGGCGGGGTTAGGTGGGGCAAGGTCGGTGGGGGTGGGGCTACTAGAGTAAAAAAAATCTCCACCTTTTCAAAACATTACTTGACAGTGCTGTATTTCAAAGCAGATGTAACTATAAAGCTACAAGGAGGAGGCAAGAGGGTTGGTTAAGTCTGTACTGTAGCGTAATGTTACATGTATTCACTTGCATTGGTTACTCTCTTCTCTGCGCCTACTTTGACTTTAAGGCATTCAGAATTATTTATTGCACCATGGTGGGCAATGGGCAAAACGCTCATGCACACTCACGTACACACACACACACACACACACAAGCATGCACACACACACACACACACACACACTCTTTCATAAACATGTAATTGTGTATACGCACACACTCGCAAACACACAGTATTTGAGGCAGTTCCTTTTTTTAATTTTTTTTTTACATCTAATTCCCACTGCCAGGGGCTGCAACTCCCCTCCTATGCATTTTAAGATCCAACCATTTTATAATAGCGTGGGTAGCAGGCATGCAACGCGAAAAGGGCTTCAGCGCTCCCCACCTCCCCGTCGTGTGTCTCAAACCCAGGCTGGTGCAGCTCAAGCTACTGTGGGCTCCGCTGGGCAGTGTCTGCAGTCTTATCTCCGGCACGTCCGAGTTGTTTACAAATCTTTAACCGCTTAACTGCTTAGAACGTTCCGCGCCAGTGCGGAACGTTCTATTAAGCGGGCGGGGCCGCGTCGGCCAACGGACGTGCGCAGCACTACCGAGGTAGTGCTCGCGACGGCCGTTGGCCGACAGAAGCATCGAAGGGGTTAAAGACCATTTGCATATTTACATACCTTTTGTAAACTGGTTACCGAGGCTTAGTGTTTTTTTTCTGGTTCCAGTACTCCCTGGGCCCCTGCTCTGCTTTACATTTGTATTTTGCATTTACAGTCATAGTGTGAGAATGCATTTCATGAAAAGGAATATAAAGTAGGGTTGCCAAAAGAAAAATGCCAGCCATGTGTTTAAAGAGTCTGCAAAGACCTGGTCTTGACACTAAATAGGGTTATAAATAAAAAAAAGTATGTATTCATTTGTAATGTGACTTTTTTGTCTTTGTTCCCTTTAATTATCAGTCATGGATCATTCAGGCAGCCCTATAACACAATTAAAAGTGTTTTCTATTTATATTTGCTGTTCGAAGTATGCACAGATAAGTGCTGAAAATACATCTTTAGGTGACTGCTTATTTTTGTACGTCTGGAACATCAAAATAATGAGCTGGCCGCCCTAATCATAAGACTGGAAGTTTGTTGCAGGATCAGCACAATTTATTAATTTCCTCCACCCTCGAGCCCTGATTAATGCCATAATAGCAATAGTTTACCTTATATCTTAAACCCTACGCTGCCGTCAATAACATGCTGAGTTTCTTCAAGTGTCTGGGAATGCACTCTGCATTCAGACAAAGGTCCGCGGGCCGCCTTGGAAGGTCTGCCGGGCCGCTGGCGGACCGCGGGCCGTACTACGAGTACCACGGCCTTAAAGTTACCTTTGGGATCTGTAATGTGGAGTTCCTGAAGTTACTTGTAGGTGGTGATATTTTAAAAACATTACACACACCCAGTAGCCTTCTTGAAGTGCTCTGAAAAAGGGTGGGGCTAAAATTATTATCCATGACATCCATATGTGCTATGTATCCAGGTCTACCTTAAAAGACAAACCCAGGGAGTGGCTAAGTCAAGGGCATACATCGAGAGATGAGATAGACTGTCAGTTTACAAATAATTCTGTCCACAAATAATTCTGGTTTACTACAGCTGATGGATGTCAAATAAAGATGGTTAAGTCATGGGGGAAAAAACCGTGAAACACTGACGAACAGCTCATTGGTAAAAACATTCTGAAATTTGAAAGGACAGCAATGCATAACGGGGCACAGAACTTTGAAGTTGGTGAGCCAGAAGAAGGGTAGACCTTCGTGGTGTAAGTTTAAACTGATCTGAAGAGGTGGGTGTTCGGTCCTTTTGGAGAAGCTGGTAAAATCTCCTTCCAGTCAAATCTGCAGAAAGGGACTTACGTAGTGAGGAGTTTTCTCTAGGTTTGTTAGGTCAGCAAGTCTTCTTAATTGTTCCCACTCTGTGTTGTCCCAGACAAATTATAGCAGGCCCAGGTCATTGTTTTATTAATGAAACCTGACGCTGACCAATCTCCATTCACCTGCCGCCATTAAGGTTATTGAAGGCCACGTGCCAAAACACCCCTGCAACTTCCTTGTAGTCTTTAGTCCATTCGTTGCTTCTTGGCTGGTTTTCGTCCATGTCCTAACACCAACTGGGTTTTTGTGGTTGCCATGGACAACCTTAGGGTGGAAGTGGATAGCGGCAGTGTCGGCTCAAAGTTCAGGGTCTGCCAGGAGCATTTGATGTCATATATCAATTCATCCCGTTTGCCAGACTCTGGACAATTAGGTTTTTTGACTGGCTCAGCTTCTTCTTCTTCTTCTTCCCATAAGCTTCCAGTTAGTTACTCTTCCTTTCTTGTCTCCGCCCTCGTCGTCCCTGCACAGCAGAGGTCCCCGGTGCTCCCACCATATCTCCCCAGCTATTTATCCTCATCATTGAGCCACTGGACAGATTTGATCTTTCTGAAGGATGTGGGTTCTACTTACATGCTAATTATACCCATCTCGTTATTAACCTGGACCCCCTAAAACACGTGCTCTGTTCTGCTCCCTTGTGTGCTGCTATTCCCCTCCTTGTACTCGCCAGGCTTGATTTTTAGGTCTCGCACCTAGCGTTGCAGTGCGCTGCACTGCTCGCGCAGCGCGAGACCTCTTGTACGGGCTTCAGAAAGCTAACCACACGCTCGTGCGTGTGGTTTTGCTTTCGGAAGCCCGCATTGGCTGTAGCGTGCGTTTTTTTAAAACAAACGGCACGCAATTGGGCAAAGGTGGGCGCATGTCCCGCCTTTGCTCCGCCCATTCCTGTCCGTGTCTAGGACGCGCATCAGCGCGCGGCACAGACGACAGGCTCCCTCGCCCCCCGCTCCTCTGTGGTGCGCGCGCACCACTGGTTTCGATTCCCGCGTTGGTTTCGATTCTGTGCTTGTTCTCCCTAATAATGCCATTCGCTATGGGAAGATTAGCATTTGGAGTCCGAGCGGAGCACGTTTAGTACTAGAAGGTGTGCTGACAGACGTGCATCCCTGAGTAGTTTTACCACAGTTGCTTCTGTCCGCTGAAGGTGCCAGACCTGCTTTTCTTTGCACTAGGCGATGGTTGTGTGTCCCTCCCCGCTGTGGTGAATGTCTCCCTGGGGGCACGTGGCATACTCCGAACACCGGTGGTAGCAGCATTTTAACCCCCTGCTGGTGTCCCAGGTCAGTATGGAGAGATTACATGATTTGCCCAAAATCGCACAGTATGTTGAGCCGACACAGCGACACAAACTTGGTTACCCGATTTCAAAGTCAGCAGATACCGGTATGCTTTGTGGCTGGCTCAGAGTCAGCTCTGTCTGCTACTCTGGTACAGTGCAGTATGTAGAACAGCACCACGCGGCGTTGATACATTTGTGAGCTGGATATGACACGCACACTAAAATAGCCAAGGCGGGACTTCCTTCTGCTGCAGTAGGTGGCGCGGCTTAAGTTCATGATACGAACGTTGCAGGCTGGATTGGCAATGGCAGCACTGCTCGTGAGTGTACATATTAAATGCAGATCCAGACGACCCACGGGCTGCTGAGTGAACCGCACTGACTGCGCTGGTCATCGCTGGAGTGGTTTCTCAGCAGCCCAGAGAACACACCACTAGTCCAGACTTCACTTCTGTGCAGAGCTTCAGAAGCATACCCGGCCGCGGTGTTTGCCACAGGAATCAGCGCAGTCTTGAGGCTGCCCGTTACTGAATTGCTCGCCGGCCTCGCTAAGTCAGTTCCTGGTGATATCTTTCTTCTTAGTAACATTTTCTTTTAAATTAATAGCGCGGTCATGATGATCATCTTGCGCTGCCCTGTTTCAAGCAGGAACGTGCCAGGCAGCGATGTGTGATACTAATCCATGCAGGCATGCACGAAGTTGTAAAGAGCTATTTCTGAGCCTTTGTGTAGGTTTGTTAAAAACCTTACATCTTGGCACGGATTGTAACTATTTCCACTTTCTTATTTCTGTTAGAAAGTTATGACTTTTACGGCCATTTAAATGACACATTTACTCATTTACCATTAGCAAATCGATCTAAGAAAGCATTGCAGGAAAGAGGTTGGGCCTGATGTATAATGTTTGCTTGATGCGTGAACTGAAGTAAGTGTGCCTGATGTTGGTAATTTGCTATGGCTGCAAAAATGTGTTTTATTCCTAGTTGCCTACTGTGCCCCCATATGTTTCCCTCCTCTTCATTGCTTGATTTTTGCTCCTAACAAAGTGTCGCTCAAAGTGTCGCTCATAGTCGTTAACCCCTGCTGGTGTCCTAGGTCAGTATGGGGAGATTACGTGATTTGCCCAGAATCACACCGTATGTTGAGCCAACGCCGAGACTCGAACTTGGTTACCCGGTTTCAAAGTTGGCAGCTCTGATACCAATTGATTGATGGGCTTCCACCCCCGCCTACCTCCACTGGTCTGATATTCATGTTACTCCCACGCATCAATGCTACAGCATAGGGCAATCAGACAAATATCCCACCTATGCCATTGCCTCGCTTAACATTAAGTAACAGTATTTCGCTTGAGAATATTATGCACCCCGCCTTACAAGTAGTAGAATAACCCAGCTTTACTTTAATACTCATGGCAGTCCTTGCAGCTTCTTTTCCCTCCTCTTCTCCTTTCGCATGTCCTGTTTGTCCCTGCATCTTCTCTGCCCCTCCACCCATGATGGAAGTCACAACATAGTCTCTGCATTCTTTCGTTATTACACACGTTAAGGCTACAGCTTACACCATTGTAGATCCACCTACAGTGTGCACTGGAAATCTATACAACGTTTTACTTTTTAAATGTATTTCGTGATGTTTTATTCATAGCTAAAAGACATTGTCATTTACAACGCCAATAGCTCTAACTCTCGCAAATGCGAGACCTTTTGCATTGTAAATGCTTGTTATTTTTGCCCCTACTTCGTTACTTTCCCCATCCACTCCTTCATTTCTCCCATAGTCCTAGAAGGCATTTAAAAAAAAATAAAGAACTTAAAAAAAATTTGGAAACTTCCGTGTTTTTGGAGGACCCAGCTACTGCAATTTGACACTGGGCGCTCCCCTTCAACTAAAGCTCTTTAGTGCTCATTTTTTTAAAAATTTGATGTTCTAAGAGGAGTCAGCCTATGATCGGTCAATAAAAAAAAAAAAAAGAGAAGAAATTGGCGCCTGCATCGTTCTGCAGGTGAACCCGTGCGATGACGCATGCACACGTCATAATGCATGCGCGTGACTGCAGAATGATACAACTGCCAACAGCCGTGGCGTCATCGCAGTTTTTCTTTTTTTCCTGGTGCGGCACAGCATTGGTAAAAAGCTTTACAAAAGTTAATAGGTCCCAAAGTCGAGACCTGTTGGCTTTGCCAATGCTTGTTCATAAATGACATTGAATCTTGCTGTGCCCGCGAGCCTGACAACTTAACTGTAAAAGAGAAAAAATAGCATTTCCTGTAATAAGAAAAAAAATCCAAATCATTTCCTGAGGAAGTTCAAACTGCTGTAAAGGCACTGGGCCACAGCTGAGTTGCGCACTCTCCTTATACATACATCCTCAAAGTGTGACAACGCTACATAGCGTTTTGCTCCTTATCACATGCAAAGAAGAGAGTACTTGTTCAAGTGAATATCGATGTGTTCTGTGTTATGGTTACCAAATAGAAACTTACAGATCCTGAAGGCCCTTTCAGTGGTGGGCTTTGGTAAAGGCCTCCCAAGTCGTTCTAGCCCTAGTGCAATGTTTTTTTTAAATATATTTTTATTGGCATTTATCTTGTTGTACAAATATGATAGATCGCAGACCAAGTCATCGTCACATAATACCAGTTTGTGAAAAGAGGGAGGGCATGTGGTGAACAACTGGTACCATTAGTCTGTTACAAATATATTATTGTGTAGCATACATTCCCAAATCCCTGCTTTCTGTGTAGAAGGTTGCAGTTTAGTATTTCAACTCATCTGGGACGCCTCTAGTACTCAAAAGGAGTTAATACCCATAAATGCGGGGAACTGCTTAACAGAACAGGCAAAAAATCTAAAATAATAACCGAAAGAAAAATGAAAAACATAAGATCTAACTAAAAGCGTCTCTGGAGGTTTGGGTCTCATGTGTTGGGTGGTATGGCGCAGGAAGTGTGACCGGCAGGTGCTAGCCTAGCAGCGTGCTTGTGTCTCTGTGGCTTCAGGTAGGTAAGTGTTCTAGATCTGTGCGTTGGGGGGGAGGGGTGTGGTTTAACATATAAAATAGTCTGTTGTGGCTATATGGCGCAAAGTAGAGTATCTCAGCCCCCCAGTCTTCTATTCCCTTAAGCGTGGTGCTGCATCTCTCCCCTAGTCCAGGTCATCCTCCCGGCCATCTTCTTCTCCGTCGTCCAGTTCACTCTGTTCGGATCCTAAACCTCCTTCCAGGTGTTACCCATTCTCCAGGACCTCGGTCCACAACTCCGCTATAGGGCACCTCTGAACCGCTCGGGCGTCCACTCTACAGAGAACTCTTTACTCAGCTCTAGCCCATATAGTAATGTCTCTCGCCCACGTTTCAAGTACAGGTCCTATCCCCGACGTCTACGCCATTGCTATTCTACGTTTGTCCAATGTGGGGGCCAGATCCAAAAATCTATTGTCTAGTCTACGGGGTCTGGGGAATCCTCCCAAGAGGCAGGTTTCCACCATGCAGGGGAGCGGATGTCCTTCCGCGGTATGGAGACGATGTAGGACCGTGGTCCAGTATGTCTGGAGTGTAGGACACCGCCATGTCATATGACAATAGTCAGCATCAGGAAATCAACACACAAGGCATTCCCTGGGTTCTCCCCCGAATATAACCTGCAATCTGTGGGGTGAGGTATGTCATATGGAGAAAATTAAATTGTATATACTTCAGCCTTGTGTTGCAGGAGATTTTCTTAGGGTAGGCTAGCATCCTGTTCCATTCCCTATCTGTGACCTCACGGCCTAATATTCCCATCTAGCTCTTAGGATTACCAATGGTCTCCGTCCCATATCGTTCAGGTACTTGTAGAACCACGTCACCAAGTGTCGTGCTGAGCCCACTGAGAGTAAGACCTGGAGCACAGCATGGGGTGTAGGCTCCTCTCATCCCCTGTCCCATATAGATCTGCAAAAGATTGCACCAATGCCTCATTGTTCAGGAATTGACCTCTGGGTAATGCATATTGTTCCGATAGTTCTTCTAGTGGTGTAAGGCCTTGGTGCAATACTTAATATATATGCAGGCCTGGTTGACTACGTTTTTTGCCCACCGAAGTAGAACCTAGGTGCAGGAAATGAAGGTGTCTGCTGGCATGTATGTCAAGATCCTAGGATCCGTGTGGGCTTTCGCCCACAGATGGATCTTATTTGTGCCGACAATCCACTAGTAAGATAGTGAACACCCAGAAACACTTACATTTGTGGCAATTCTTAATCCCTTTAGAGTCTGTTTCCCATCACGGAAATGAAATAAAACAACTCCAAAATGCTGAAATAAGTGCGTTTCCATAAAATGTTGAGTGATAGACAACTATCAAAATACAATGAAAATGACCCTGTAGCAAAAAACATTTTTAGATGGCTAAATCCACAATGCTCATTGTAAAAATCTGTTCTGAAACTTACCTCTGCCAACTGCTCGGTATCCGTTTAAAAGATTGATTAGCTATATTAGTGAGTCCTTCAGGAATCATTAATACAAGAGCCTTGTACTTCTCTGCTGATATTTATGCATTGTTTTAAATAAGTCATAGAAGACTGTGCCCAATTACTTTGATCCAAAGTATTATAATATGTTATAATTTTCCATGTTCCATCGTTGGTACCCTGTGGGAATTGGTTTCCTTTTGATGACTTATGAAGTCTGCAGGAACGAGACCCTAAAGTTTGTGTAACGTACATATAGTTAGTGCTTTAACCGTCTGTCCGAGCCTTCGTGCCAGTGTTTTTTTGTCTTTAAAATTAGATTTAGTGGTGTAGCAGTTTCTGTAAATTCAGACTGAAAGTTCAGAGTGGAGGAGCAATAGCAGTGTTTGAACACCAGAGTGGACCTCAGTGTAGATGCATAAGCGACATTTGTAGAATTGCTCGGTTTGTGCCCACATTCATGTTGAGAAATGGCGGGGACAATTACAGATATGACTGGGACAGAATATGTTTATAGACATTGAAGTAAATGCGAGCACACCATCCTGGCGTTCTACAGTTGAATGTTTGGCAGCTGAATGTGATATCTTTGTGAGCAGGCCTTGCAATTTTCGAAATGAGACTTTGTTTTGTTGTTGCACAACTTCAGATACGAGTTGACAGCTTGTTCTGGCATGGTTGCATTCAGTTGCATAAGCGGTTGTTCTCAGCGCTACACCGTTGCATCATTTTGATTGCACTTGGGAGTTGCATTGACTTTGCGTTATAGCGGCCAGTCAAGTCCTATATGCCATTGCCTTGGCTTTCCCGCAGCGCAAGTATCCAAGCAGAGATACAATATGGGTCATGCGCCTATGGGCATGTGCTATAAAGAACTGAATAACCAATCAGTTGCACTCATGGAATATTAGACCTATAAATGCTATAGGTTGTATCGGGGGATCATGTGGGATTGATGGCTTGTTTAAAGAGGGCCATCTTTCCAGTTTCTCAGTTTCGGAGCCAAAGAAAATACCTTTAGAGTTCCTTGCAGTGAAAGTTAAGGGAAAAGAGAATAGTCTTTGCCTGGTACCCGACTCCCACTATGGGAAACTGTTTTCTGCTTATGTTATGTCCCATAATTCAAAGATTAGATCCCCTTCAGGTTATTTCAGCAGCGCGGTAGATTATTTAGTAAATTGACAATGCGTTTCTGAAGAAATGCCATTTATTTTTTGATCATAACTCGAAACTATGTCAGATCGCATAGCTGTTTGGCAGCATATAGATGATCTTTCATGTTCAAAAGCTACCTTCCTTGGATCGTAGATCGGAAAGTTTATTTGGATGCAGGGTAACTATGCTATCATCTCCTTGGTTATTGTAACACAATGAGCAGCATTCTCTCTTGAAGTATACCAATAACTTGTTTATTTACTCTGCAGCTTTGTTGAAACAATAACCTACACGTAGCACTAGGGACGTAAGTGTTGTGGTGTTCACTCACCTAGCTTACTTTACAACATTAGTGCTGCTGAACATCAGAACACTGTTTTACTTTGACAAATAATTTTTTCCCCCCCCCCCTTAACCCTATGTTGATCTGCACATGCGTTTGCTTGGGGTAGGAGGGTGGGGACTTATATGGTTAGTAATCTTCAGCCTTGCTATCTGGGTAGAAAATATGAAAGCTAAATGGCTTACTCGCCAGACCTGAACTGCTGCCATTACAGATACTTTTCCTTTTCAAAAATAGTGTACTTGGAGGTAATGGGATCTTCGTCCAGTTAGGCGCTCCCCGTTTATAGCAATTTTGTGCTCACAACAAAAAACACAAAATTTGCAATTTTCAAGTGTGCAGTAAAATGTCAGAAATGCAGCTAAAATGCAAACTTAAAGCAGTTCACCTATCTGGAATTCAAATCAATGTCAGTTTCGGATTGCTGATTCTTACAGCACCAAGATACATTCATGATATAGAATAATAAAGCAATTTGTTGTTTAATAACTTATTTCTTTCAGTAAACACAAGATGCACAGGACATCGTGTATGTTTATCATCAATGCACTGCCTACTTTAATCTGAAGTGGTGCAAAGTTTACTTTTCTGGTGCTAGATTTTTTGTTCTGTCCCTACTTTTTTATTAATATTTCCAGGAGATGTGGGTGAATCTGTTTAATTGGTTTAAAAATTCCCCACACACACTCCAAGAATATTTTGTTAGAGAGCCTGTCCGCAAGCATCATGTGTAAGCTTTGTAAGTACCCTCCACTGCTCCAAATCTAGTCTATGATCAGTGCGACAGATCATTGAAATTTAAGAATAAAGCTTCAAAGTGTCCAAAACGAAAAATAAAATCTGAAAAACTGATAAATTAAGACCATTTAAATTGACTGAAATTTAGAGTCCACAGTTACTGAGGCGGGTGGTCTCCTGGGCAGGCCATACGGAGCAGGGTAAGGGGCAAGAGAACAAACATGTTTTTAGCTCTTTCTGGAAGCCTAGAAGTAGAGCTTAGAGTTTTCCAAGCCTATAGTCGTGGTAGAAGAAATCTCCCTACCTCCCAAGTTTGGGAATCGGAAGAGGGGAACAGTCCTGAAATGTAATACCCTCGACAAGGATGTAGCTAGTATTATGTTTGTGAATATAGCTGGGAGCAGCTGAATGAATGGACACTACAATGATACAAGGAAAATGCTTTAAATAAACTTCTCTTCACAGTGCAAAACCAGTGGAAATCTTGTAAACAGTAAAACATTGTGAGCCTTTTGCGGGTTGCAGAGATCTGAATCCTCTGTAGCCCAGATAAAAGGCTTTGAGAAATTCCTAAAAAGAAAGAATTATAGTAATCCATATACTACAGAACCGTTGAGCAGACAACTTTTCAGTGGAAATCTGATGGCAGCTGTGAATTTCTTCTTTTTTTTTTTTTTTTTTTTAAGCACACAACATAAAAATTACATCACTGGAAGATTTATATGATCCTGCAACGTTAACTTGGGGTCAAACATCACAAATTACGAACAGCGGTGGTAAGCAAAGGGGGTGGGGGGGTGGGGTGGGGACCAAGTTCACCTGGCCACCGTTCCATACTCAATTAGGAAGGATGACAAAAAAAATGAATACTTAAGTCTTGTCAGAATTGAGACTAAAAATTAAAGATTTAGAATTAATATAAAAAAAACATTCATTTAAGGGGTGAATATAGTTAGTTCTTAAATTGATTATGATAAAGGGAATTGCCCCAATTAAGATGCAGCATAAGCTATGTGTCCTAAGCATATGCACATACCTTAATGCCTAAGGCACAAATCGGCCGGACATGGGGGCG
Source organism: Calotriton arnoldi (assembly GCA_963921515.1). Lineage (NCBI taxonomy): Eukaryota > Metazoa > Chordata > Amphibia > Caudata > Salamandridae > Calotriton > Calotriton arnoldi. The sequence goes on along the minus strand of CAWUFW010009920.1, from coordinate 261,857 downwards.
GTGGGTGAGTTTAAGGGGGGGATGGGCGCATTTATAATGAAAAGCATGGGGCGGAAAGCAGAGCCTGTGACATCCTGCCATAGATATTTAAAACTAGATCTAAATAGGGGAATAGAAACTTCTTGTGAATGTTTGCTTAAAAACAAGGGTAACGTGTTCAAAGGCACATTTTTACCCCATCCCATACAGACGGTCCAGCCGGATGGGTGGTGAGACCTGCAGCATTTGATAGGAAGTGCCCAAGAGGACCTGGACAGCCTCCCCGTCCTCAAATAGCATGAGGATGTCAGAAGTCGAGACTAGGACAGTCCCAGTCCCACAGAAACAGCAAAAATCCCAACTGTTTGGGATCCATGGCAGATATTTTCAATGAAAGAAGAGTTGGGCATTGGTAATACTCTGATATTTTTGCGGTTTAGGAAATGAGCAAAAGGTCTAAAATGAGCCAATAAGCTTGGATCAGATGAAGTTTTTAAAAAGTGACACAATAATCGCATTCTTCCAGGAATATGGAACACTGTCCAAAGAAAAGTACAGATTACAAAGTTTAGTCAGTTTAGGGACTGAGCTGTAAACAAGTGCCCTCTCCTTACAGGAAAAGAAGCAGGCTGCGAGCATGGAAATATCAGATTAACTCTGTGCAATACTTTATAGGCTGACGTGAAGAAAGACCGTATTGTATAAGATGAATAATGGAGAGAGGAGGAACAAGCAGTAGCCGGATTGTTCCCCATTGTAAAACTGAATTAACACTGATGTATATTTTCTATTTTAGATTGCAAAAAAGGTTGCTGTTGCTTAGTTGATACGTATCACTCATACATAGTGATGAAAATACCATTGAGTATATCAATTTTTTTCTTCCATTTTTGGGAGGAATTTGCTTTGTAAAATAGTTTCTATATACAATACACTCACATGCATTATACGTTTTCAAATTCGTTGACAGTGTGTAATTACCTTGGACCTTTAGCCATCATGGTTTAGGCTCTTTACAAATGGGATAAAGTAGGAAATCCGACCTAGGAAATATAGAACCTTTGATTGTTCTCTTGCTTTATTTAAAGAGTAAACACAGTTTAATGCCTTGCTTGTCACTTAGGACACCTAAAATATGCTGTTCATTTTTACTCCCAAGCTCGTGCAAACATGAACAAAAGTCTTGGTCGTGTGTTTGTAAGCATCGAAGCACCGTGCAGTATTATTGTTACTGTTTTTATGTTTAGATAGACTTTGACATAAAACAGACTATCCAGCAAAATCAGATTGTTAGGTTTCAAAATGGGGTGTAAATGTAATCTCAGGAGCAAGGTTTAATCTTTTAGGAAATTGGTCTCTGAGAGAAAGAAGCACCTTTTGCAAACTATCACTTGATCCCCAGATTGCTTCATTCTCCAGCTTTAGCTTCTCTCATTTGAAGTTTTTGTCAAATCCTACTCTGTATTGACTTAAACCTCTATCAACGTCCTGATGCAATCTAGGACTGACTTTGGCAGCATATCTAGAAGCAGCAGAGGAACCCCTAGACTATTTCTAGTTGGTTCAAAATCCTTCTGCAAGCCTGCTTCATGACCTAGGAAATGGGATCACATCTCAGCTGCATTCCATTCCCTACATTGGCTGGTCTTTCAGCAAAGGTCCCTGCATTAGTTTTGTAATTTATCATTTTCCTCTATTGCATTACACTATCATCTGAATGTCTACCAGTAGCTTAATAGGTTAGATTATGAATGTTAAATTCTGCATCTAAAACCAGTCTCCAGATCTATGTGGGGCAGTTTTGCTGAAAACTAAGCTCTAAATCTTATTCTAGTCGTTAGTTCTGAGATTTTTTTTTCATTCTCTTTTTTGGATGCCTTTATTTCAGATACCTATTAGTTACATGCATTTGTAGTCAGCCTGCCATTTTGTTACATATTTGGATTCAGCATTTAACACTGTTTTTCAGTATAAACTTTAAACACCGATAGATGATTTTCGAACAAGTTTCTAAACATGCAGCAAATATTCATTGATGGATTTATTTTGAGCCGAGAGCTGTGAGGATGGAGAAGTCGATGCTCGTCTTCACTGCTTTATACTCTCCTCTTCTGCCAGAAAATAATTATTTTTTAAAGCACCCATCAAACCAAGCAGTGGCAAAACCAGTAGGTCTTGCTTTTGCTACTGGGCACTGACCTACTGGGTTTGCAATTTTTTTGTGTGCGTCTGCCACGGGTGACTGCTGAGCATGCATGTGCATTCACGTAGCCATCTGTGGTAAACAAACAAAAAAAAACATAACCTTGATCACCCCTCAAATCAATTGCCCTATAGGTATATAATGAATGCTTAATACAAGCCCTTTGAGAGATGCTATGTGCTACAAGTATCCATATCCTGCTAAGTAGCCCAAGGCATTTTGGTACCCTCTTTAGAAAACAAGCATTGGCAATGCCAATATGCCTGATTTATGAATGGAAGTGTCTTTTGTGCCATTGACGAGTTTAGGCATTCATGCATCCATCCACTGACTCATTCTTACATTCACCACCGGCTAACATAACCAAAATAGAACACACATATACACAACAACATATGCAAGATAAAGTAGAAGAATAAAAGTAGATAAAATAAATATGCTGCCGTCTAGACACGGTTGGCATATCCTGGCAGTTATGAAATTAAACATAGCAGTAGGTGTTCATCTTGTCATTTGTTTTTGAAGTTCCTACATGGTTGCTAGAAACAACATGTTGGCCATCTTGGAATGGTAAAACAATGATGTACTATGGATAGCAGCATTCCATAGTTGTTCCTTGGTTTACAGGAAATGCCAACAAGGGTTATGGTGCTCAGCAGATAAAATGAGCAGCAAGCAAGCACCCTGATAGTACTGCATGTGGAGCTGTTGTATCCTCTTAACAAAAATGAAAATAAAAAGAAGAGAAGCAAAGAAATGAAATGAAAATGGAACTGTAAAAGGAGAAAATTGAAAATGAAAGAAATTGCCAACCAGCCCTTACCCTGAAGCGCTCTCATTTTTAAGTGGATGTGCGTGCATATGTGGCTTGAAAATGCGGTCATTCACAAGGCGAGTGAGCCAATGACAGATGTTGACTAAAGCATTGCCCAATGCATTACGCTGTCATGAATGAAAGCAGAGTGTAAATGACACTCTGACAGATCAATGGCAGGAAAGGGCTGATTCAAAGGCCTCCAATATAACCATATGCCTATATATTTATTCGTATGGGTGTGTGTATTGTTTAAATGTTTTTTTTTTTATTGCAAGATCCTGACAAACAGCTAAGCCTGTCATACCTTCCAAAGAGATTCTAGCAACAATTATTATGGGGCATATCATCTACACCTACAGTTTGTCAAAGGGGTAAACTACACCAAAACTCCTTCCAAACAAAGGCAATCTCTGATATATGTCAGGCAACAAAATACCCGACTGCAGGCTTTAACTCAGTGCAAAAACTACCCACCCTTAAAGATCTGCTGGCTTTAACATATATGTTACATAGTAAATAAATCAGGCCTCTGCCTTTGTTGTAATGTTTCATAATAAACCAATCAGATCTGTGGCATCTGAAATACCTTTTCCTAGTTAACCAATCAAGCCTAGGGGCATTATCATTGGCTTGTCATCATAGCTGATTTAGGTCTACTGTATTGAGCTTAAACTTTCCCACAAGATGTCAAGTTAAAAAGTATGCAAAATTACTGTTGCAAAGCTAAATACTATCCCAACAAGGATTCTCCTGGGGGAAATCTTCTATGCCCATGGTTTGTCAGAGGGGGCAACCAACACCAAAGCTATTGCCAAATACAGTAATCTGACAGTTTCCATGTAACAAAATACCTAGCAGTAGGCTTTAAAACAGTTAATCTACCCTTAAATGCATATTGACTTTAACATATGCTTCTCACAATCAATATATCGGGTGTATTCCCTTTATCATAACTTTTCATAATAAATAATATGATCTATATCATTGGTTGGTCACCATAACCATCTCAGACCTACTTTTTGGGCTTAATTAAGCTTTACCACTAGGCAATCATCATATATACCATATTAAAGTTACAAATCTGTACAAAATCACAGTTGTCACTACCATATAAAATCCCTTCTAATAGAGGTTAATAAGGTCTACCATCGTTCAAATCGACTATCCTAATGGTTTGGATCACCAACACCAATATCCTTGCCTACTACATTCATCTGTGAGATTCCACGCAACAAAATACCTGCCAACCGGTTTTAGCAAAATGTAATAATCCATCCTTAAAAGCCTATTGCCTTTAACACTTACTATCTTTGTCATAATATTTCATAATAAACAGATCAAACCTATGGAATCTGGCATAACATTTTCCAGTGAACTGATAAGACCTAGAGCCTTTTACCATTGGCTTGACACCATGACCAACAAATGCCTTTTACAGTGCACATAAACTGGTAACCATAGTTCATACAGTTATAAAATTACAAATGTGTAGAAAAATGCAGTTTGCAAAACAATATACCCCTCCCCCCTTGAATAGGGTCAAACAGTAATCGTCACAGGGGAAACCACAGAGTTTGTCAGAGTGGATTGCAAATGTCAAAAACCCTTGCCTAATAAAATACTTGTCTATAACTGTAACACAATGTGATAAGTCATATGTTTAAGACCTACTGGCTTTAACAAATGTTTTTCACAATAAATAAACTAGGCCTACCGCCTTTGTCATAACTTTTCATAATAAGCAAATCAGACCTATAGTATTGGGCAAAACTTTTTCTAGTGCTTTAGCACCTCACCACAACCAACTCTGGTCTACGTTTTTGAGCGTAAGCTTTCCCGCAAGGCAACCATCGGGCACAAATTATGAAATTACAAAGGTAAGTAAAATTACTCGTGACTAAGCAAAATACTGTCCTAAGAGGGACTAACGAAGATTCCCACAGAGCATATATTCTATATCCATGGTTTGTCACAGAGGTAACAAAACACCTTCCCTACTCCAGTAATCTGTGAAATTCTATGTAACAAAATCCTTCTCTGAAGCCTTTTATACAGAGTAATACCAATCTACCCTTAAATGGATTTATGTTAATGTATGCTTTTCACAATACATTTGCCAGGCCAACAGGCTTGGCACGGTAACCAAAATCTGGACTACTGTATTGAGCATAAACTTTTCCACAAGCCAAACAGTTTTTTAGTAGGAGCATGCAATCTTGGCCGAACCAAATCCTGTACGGGGGGAGGGGTGAGCGACAGCATGTGGGTGGAGCCTCAGCCCCCCTCTCAGTAGAACTCAGAAAGCTCTTTTTTAATTTTTTTTATCTAGTATATAAGGTAGACAGCTGTGCTATTAAGTTAGGTCTAAAGAGAATAATGGCAGCTGTACAACTTCCATACTACAGAGAAGAGCCTGGTTTCAAATACATTATGCTTGTGAGAAACGAAATGGAGTATGGAGGTGAAACTTCTGGTGCCTTTTAAACGTGGAGAAACGGAATCGAAACCTGTTTGCCTGAGTGCTGTGAATGCGTGGGCTGGAGGTCGCGGACGGCCGGGAAGCAGCGATGCGGGTGGAGCTGAGAGTTCCGGAATGTGGTGGATGTCAGCCAACTTGTATTGTTCGCAGAGGAGAGGCCAGCCTCCAGATGGCATCTGATGTTTCTTCTTAAGTGACATATTGTTGGCAGATGTGCAGCACACTGTGCAATAACGCTCCTGTGCTACAGATTACATAAAAAGAGCGGTCACATTCCCAAGGCCCTTACATGAGTAGCTCATTCAGGTCAGGTTTATTCTTTGCATTCTGCGGCTAGTTGTTCTGATTGTAGAAGGGGATACAAAAGGACTCGTATCATAGACTGAAATGAAAACCTGGATTAGATGAATTACTCGCGCATGAACCAGGTTTTAGTCACTTGATGAAAGTTGTCCATGTCTTATTAGAACATTGGAATGTTGGAAGCTCCATTGAAAACAATGGAGTGCTCCGGGCTTATAATGGCTGCTATAAGCCCGGAGCTCCAACATTCCAATGCTTCTTTGTGGCTGTGAACAAAGGCTTCAGGGAGCCTGAGGGGATTTCAATCCCCTCGCGCTCCCTGAAGCATTTGTTTAATTTGTTAGAACATTCTGCCCTCTAGTGGCAGAATGTTCTAATAGCCCTTCGTAGCAGGGCTATACCGGCTATTAAAGTCCCGCTGCCTTGTTAAAGTCCCTCGGCTCCGGCCTTTAATGCTGCAGCGGGCCTTTAATAGCCGATATAGCCCGCAACGGCGGACTATAAGGCTATATTATAGCCAGCTTTTGAGGACTATATCGGTTGTTAAAAGCCCTCTGCCGGTATAGCTCGAGACAGAAGGACCCTAAGGTTATTACAACATTCCACCCACTGAGGGTAGAATGTTCTAAATTTAAAAGGGAGAAACAAAGACAAACTTTGGAATGTTGGAGCACTAGGCTTATACCAACCATTATAAGCCCTGAGCCACTCCATTGTCTTCAATGGAGCTCCCAACATTCCAGTGTTCTAACTACAGTTAAAGTTAGCAGCAATATAATTGGCGAGTACCATTAGGTGGACATTGGAAGGGACTGGGTATTTCTTCCTCTTTTATATTGTGAGGAAATATTTTCAGATCAATTGGTAACCTATTTTATTGTAGACAGCAGGCACAAATTAAGCATGAGAGCTGGTCGATAGGCTCAGGAGCAGGAGTTTCTGTTAGTCTGAAGGAGGAGAGGTATTAGCCTTTAAAATGCGAGTTTGGTAAATAACGATACGAGTTTTTGCTGCTCAAGTAGATTTTCTACTCTAGCGGCAGCTTTCTCTACGCGAATGGTAGCGACCTGCTGTGACCACTCGTGTTGAGAAGTCGCGCCAAGACTCTGGCGCTCAATTTTTCTCGCTCGGCAACTGAACGTTGACGAGTTGCGTGCGTGAAAAACTCCGCCACGCAGCGGTTCCCCCAGAATTTTTCCAGAACTCTGAGGGCAAACCTCCGCGAACCCTGCCGGCGGAGCAGAGTTTACAGCCCACCCCTACTGTTTACCATGAGATCCTTTCAGTTCATGCCCACTCCATTAAGCCCCTGCGACAACCACAGAATGGATATGGCCCTATTGTTAAGCTGTCAGCTGGCATCATGCCATGAAGGTGACTTCCACCCGTCCTGCTTTTTCAGTCAAATGCGCTAAGCATGCTGGGACTTATAGGCCCATCGTTATGAGAAGAGTAGAATAAAGAATGAGAAGAATAAAACTAGAAATTCGTGTTTATGGAGAGCACTTTACTCCATAGTGTTATGGACACTGTCCAGTCACGGTTTCACGTGACAGTCTGATGCATTCTTGGTGTTGTAGTGTTCTGGGTGTTGTAGTCTTGTTTTACTGCACGTAAACTAATTAGACTGTCATACCTGATAACAATGATTTTAGGTTAAATGAAAAAGTCTGGAAACTGTCCGTGCTGTAAAAACGAACACTGTCGGGAAGTCACTCTGTTGGCAGTGGGCCAATTGAGAGAGACGCAAACGGGTTCCTTCCTTCCAACGGAGTGTGTGACATGCCAGGCAATAAAGGTGGAACATAATCGCTAAATAACACCGGGTGCTCAGTAAACAAGCGGAAATCGCAAGATTACAAACCACCGACCTAGGCAAATAACAGAGTCCCTGTCCCTGCGCAGTGCTTCGATCCCCGCCCTTTAGTCGCAGCGCATACCAAACGCGCTGCTAAAGCGCCTCGGTGTTTGGCTGACAGCAGCCTGAGATGACGCGCTGGCTGATGGTAACAGCACAAACGTGTGGCTTAGACTTGTGCTCAGACATAGGTCTGCGTTAAAACGAGCCTGTGCTCTCGGGCCAGACAAAAAGAATTGTTTTCGTAACGTTTGGCGGTTGTTCATGAATGAAAATAACTGTAGCAGACCCGTCCGTCCCGCGCTGCCTAACTTCCGGGAGGCGCTTCAGCTGTTTAAAGGTTTGATGAGACCGCGTCTAGACAGTCGTGGAATACACTCCCGACGCACAGTGGTGGAGGGGGCCGCCTTCAAGATTGTCAGGGTGGACAGTTGAGAACACGGGGCACAGTGCAGATGGCGTGCACCGTGACAGCCACGGTGCCCTGCAGTGATCTGATTCATTCACGGTCTAACGGGTGCGTTTAGGGCAGGAAACTTAGGAGTGCCAAACAAGATGAGCTGGTGATGTATTTTTTCCCTTTTTTATTAGGTTTTTATATATATATATATATATATATCTCTCTCAAAGGTCCATCCAAAGGATAGTACTCGCGGGGTGTGAGCAATTATTTACTAGCAGCTCTCCAAATGCATTTCGGCATACAAGCCTTCCTCAGTGTTTGAACTGCTCATTTGTAATACCTGGTGTCCCATTGGTTTATATTATGAGTCCCCAGTTCCAAAGGTGAAATCACAACCAATGGAAGGGCTGCAACACTTTCTTAGATATTCTCCGGCTGTGGTGTGTCATCGCATATACGCTGGCATTGCGATCCATTATGTCCCACATACAGCCTGAATGGCCAATTCTATTTATAAAATCCAGATGGACTGATTCAAAATAGCCAGCGCAGTGCGTGACACCCTCTACTTGCCATCTTCTTTCTGCAGTCCCTGTTGGCCCCTTGATAGGGGCGGTAAGTTTTTAATGCACCAAGTGCACCCCTCGCCAGCCGCTGGATGTCATCACACGACGTACCTGCAGGCGTCAATCTAATGGATCGGCGTCCTTTGGCTTGGATAGCCCACGGCCATTAGGTCGGCAGAGTAGTCAGGACCACGGCGGTTCAGACGGTTATCAGTACCACAGCTCCAAGGTCCCACCAAATCCGCTGAACTCCAAGGGCGGGTGCTCTTGTTTTACGAGGGTGAGGACTCGCATTCAAAATCAAAGCTCCATACTCCGCGAGTGCTTCGTATCCTTTGGATGGAGCTTTGATTTTGAATGCAAGACCTCACCCTCGTAAAACAAGAGCACCCGATATATATATATATATATATATATATATATATATATTCCCCCCCCCGGTAGAAGTTATTAGCGAGGCCTGTGCATCCTACCACCTCATGTCAAAAAATCCTGTAAACCGAGATGAAAGCGAGACGGGGAGATGTGATGGGCACACTTATATCAGGAATAGCAGCCGACTTGCCGTGCAGTAACTATAATGCAGAGGCCGCACCTGCCTCTGTGTACGTCAGTGCTGCACAGGCGCACAACTCCCATTGGGCTGAATTGTTTGGTAGGTACGGACGATTAAGTGATTTGCCCAGAAACACAGGATGTTGAGCCGACGCTGATACTCAAACCTGCTTCCTCAGCTCCAAAGTTGGCAGCTGTAGCCATTACGCCACAACTTCTTGTGCAAGAACTAAAGCATTTTTAATATTATATACAACGAAGCCGTAGTTGTATGCATGTAGTATATTTATTTTATGCAACTAACAACCTTTGCCAAAGCCAATAGTCCTGGCTTGTTGTAGGTGTAATGTTACGTATGTGGAGGCAATAACAGAAGCAGCGAAATACCAGTCGGGCGGCACATTGTGCTGAGCACAGATTTTTATCATATAGGTTTTAAGCCACGCCCTTAATCATATCACCCCTTTGAAAGACCCCCCAGTTTTTTCATCCCACTTAAAGCCCTGCATAATAGCAATAGTTTAACTTATATCTGAAACCTTATGCCGACGTCAATAGTATGCTGAGTTACTTTAAGTGTCTGGGAATGCACCGTGCATTCAGACAACTCACTCCTCATTCTCGCCCCTCACTTTCACGCTTACTCTGCACTCACAGCGATAACAATGCACTCACACTGATCACCATGCACTCACCATTCACCGGCTCACCCAGCACTCACAGCGATCACTCTGCACTCACAATGCACTTGCGCTGTTCACCCTGTACCTCACTCTGCAGTCACACGAGCACACTTCTCTCCCGCACTTATGTGACACTTCACTCACCTGTCCCCCTCACTGCTCAATCCGCAATCCCACTCAAACAAGCCCATCACTAACCATGCATTAATTCGTCCCACTCTGCACTTTCATCCGCACCCAAATTCATATGGTCACCTCACTCACCCTGCAGTCACTCCTCTTACCCTACTTTCACACTGTTGCATCGCTCACCGTGCACTCACATGGGCACTCCTGCCACCCACACAGCGCAGAGGGTTAATGTGCCTGCTACAAAGAACCGGTACCATGCAGATCACAGAACTGAGTGTAAACTATGAGTAGCGCTATAAAAAAATGTTTGTCAGAAAGGTGCTATAGAGAGATGAGGTGCATTGTTGGTGAGTGGTACTGAGAGAATTCATGGAGGAGGAAATGGGGGAGGGGGCGCAAAATAAAATGTTGCACCGTGTGCGACCAGTGCTAGGGCCAGATCTGGCTGGGAGTGTTAGCCTCCCCCCCCCCCTCCCCCCCCCCCCGAAGATAGAGTCTAGTTGCGCCCCTGGTGCTGCATCATACGCACAGACCTGCCCAGGTGAGCAAACTCACGTGACCGGCATAGGTTACCCTTCTGCTTCAATAACATTAGCTGTACGGGGGATACTGCCCTCCTTACTGTGACCCCTCCCAGTGGCGTGATAGGCTCATTTTAAGGCATGTTCCCTGGCCGGGCTCACTCAAAGCTTTATGTTCTGAGAGTTGCCTGGCGGTCCGGTCCCCCTAGTATGGGTAACAATCGTGTGTGGGAATCAAATGAAGGCATTTCATGTACTAGGATACATTGGTCTGTTTTGAAAGCGTGTGATCTATTTTCAGACTCCAATCAGTGATTAGGAGACAAACTCAGATCCCTGCAAAGGACCCGTTAGTCACTAAGTCCTCAGATCCGGCGCGCTCGAGTTCTTGGCGAGAGGGATTGGTCCTCTGTTTTAAAGGCATCTGCTGGCCGACCTGCCGCTTTAAATAGTTCGTCTCTCTGAAGCCGGAGCAGGTTCTGCTGTGGGCGGGCCCTAGACATTGAAACTTAACTCGCCTGGCTGTGTGGGTGTTTTACGGGCACTGCTGTTCTAACTTGTCGGTCTTGTCCGTCAGCAGTTATGCACGTCTTCTTCCTCTTGGGCAGTAGTTCGCGGACAGCCAGGGAATAGCAGAACTCTCACTTCTCAATTTTTCTTCTTCGTGATTTTAGTCACTAGTTAGTAGGGCCGTCAACAGAAACTAGGGTGCTGTTGGTCTTTCTTTAAAATGGCTACAGTCTCTGCAGTTTCAGAATATGTAGCTGATCCCTTTTATACAAGTAGCTAATATAATACGTCACATTCGAGAGACTGGGCCATACATATTGTTTATGCCCAACACTTCGTTTTCTCGACTTTTTGCAGTTAAGGTACACCCATATTAGTACAAGTATTACAAAAAACTTAAGTCGGGCTTCTTTGGCAGGCTTTTGATGCGCATTGGACTCTCCTAATGCCATGCGCTGGAATGAGTTAGATTTGTTTTAATGTAGAGGGCAGTTACAGAATAATATGATTTAAATGGAAAGGAATTACAGATTCCCCAGTTCTTTCCCCCTAAAAGTCTTATGATTTTTGCATTTAAGGCTCACGTATGGCGAAGGAGATGTGACTGGGGTGTACACCTCCTTGACCTCTGTTCCTTGGACCTTCCACGTTTCCAACACTCTTCTTGCTAGAGAATTTGTACCCTAGAGCATTGGTTCTTCTGACATTTAGGAGGCTCAGTGGTAGGTCTTGCTCGTTAGGGCAAACTTTACCTCCGTTTTTAGGGATATATCTTGGTGCATGTTATTTTTGCAGCTACAGCCTTTTTTTTTTTCTTTTTCAAGTTTCTGTCCTTCGCGTCCCCCTCCTTTTCTGCCTCTGAAGCAGAGGCCAGCTGCTCACCTGTGATGATTTTCCAGCTTGAGGTCACACTGAGCAGTCCTCTTAGCTGTCCCCATCCACCCTCTACTTAACCTGTTCTCCATGGCCATCCAGACCCTACTTAGTCTGTTCTCTGCAGCCATCCATCCTGGGCGTCCAGATGATAGGCAGAGAGTTTATAGGGATCTTTCTGTAGTGTTTCAGCTGTTGGGATCTGCCTGAACCCCAACGATATTCACCTCCTCCTAAATCTTCTTTGAAAAATGGCCTGCTGCCCATGTCTTGTTCTGTAATCAATCAGCATTTGATGAAGCGCACAGCTGCTTCAGACAGAAGCGTCCCGGCGCTCGAGCTGACAAATAAGACCAACCGAGAAATCGCTTAAACTAAGCTGTGTCAGATAGCCAGGGTTTGAGTTGCCTTTTGAAGGTTGACAGAGACTCCGCTCAATCCAGATTCGATGGAAGGCTGTTCCATAGTTTAGCCATGAGAACAGTAAAGGAGCTGCCTCCACTGCGTGTCTTTGCTAATTTAGGAACCCATAGGAAATGGCAATTATTGGATCTTAGTAGCGAGTATACGGGGTAAGTCTGTTCGACAAATAGCAGGGGAATCACAGTGGAGAGCTCTGAAGGCCACCATCAGATTTTTACATTTAATATGCTGTTCCACCGGAAGCCAGTGCAGATGTGGGGAAATCTGATGGTGACGAGGTACTCTCCTGATAAGCCTGGCCGCGGTGTTCTGAATTAACTGAAGTATTCAAATCAGATACGCTGGGAGACCAAGATAGAGACGATTCAAGTAGTCCAGGCGAGAGGTGACTAACAAATGCACTACAATTTTTCTAGTCTCCTCAGGAATTAGGTGAAGGAATGTCTTTAGGGTTTTTATCTTTAGGAAGTAGTCCGACAAAATTTGTTTAATTTGGGTGGCGGAAGAGTGTGGAATTGAAAATAATTCTGGGGTTTCTGGCCGAAGAGGTTGGAATTGGAGAAGTGTTAAGTTCAACAGGCCACCAAAAGGAAGGCGGTGGTGGTCCATTTTGATTGAAGACCATGGCTTCCCTTTTTTTGCAATTTAGTTTCAAGCAGTTTGCCTCCATCCAGGCCGCAATTCCTCTAAGCCATGCCCTGAAATTGTAGAAAGTTACCTCCGAATCGTCTTGGAAAGAAAAAAGCAAATGAGTGTTGCCGGCGTATGCCACTACCTTAACACTCCAGGTTTCAATGAGATCCCTCAAGTGGGAAAGGTAAAGATTGAACTGTAAGTTAAATGTGTTCTTTCACGCAATCAGTGATTGCCCCTTCTCTCTCGATTAACATCACTGACACCAGTGGCTTGTGCTATCTGTGTTCCTGGGTGATGTCTAAAGACCCATGTATGTGAGGTTCCTGGTGCTCCTCTGATGTCTGGGCCTGTAATGCGTTGCTACCTGCTGCTGTGGCTTGGCAAGGAGTAGAGAAAGAGGTCACTGCAGCACATAGAAAAGTAGCTGGTTATACCTGTTGCTTGCTCATCTTCTGCTCCTTGGTTGATGCCTCGAAGCATATATTAAGGTGGATTGTATGTTTCCAAATCTCATGGGGTTCTCTCCTGCTGCTCATGGCTGGTTGTGTAACGTCAATTCCTATGGGTTTTTATACTATCTCGCTCCTAGCTGGACCTCTCCTACCATATAGCATGGCTGCTTAGAACAATTAGTCCCATGTGCTGCTCTACCGCTTCATTCTGGACTCTTTAGAGCATATACTATGTCTGGCTGCATAATGGTTACTCTATTCGTGACCTTGGAGAGGGTCCTTCCTTACAGCATAAAATATGGCTGATTGTTTAAAGGCCATTTTTATGGGTTGCTTTCTGTCACTCCTGGGTGAACTCGTCAGCCTAAGTATCTTGACTGTTGTATTTTGCTAATTCTAGGGGTTGCCACACCTGGATGTACTCACCAGGCATGTATAATAGATGGTCATTTAATAGTTGCTCCTTTGTTTACCACAGCGACCCATCAGAGCATATCCTATGATCAGGGCCACTGGAATTATGCAGCAGGGGAGGACCAAATTATGTGGCACATTTTTTGATAGTATTACTTCATTATTTTGGCATTTTTACACATTGTAATACTGCCTGGGCAAACATTTCACCTTATTTGAACCAGTTTAACACCCAAATGCAGAAAAAGTAACTGAAAGATGACCCGTCAACCTTTGCAAAGGGCTCCACTTAATGGGAACGTGTCCTCACGTTTTTAGCATCATTTGATCCTTTTGAGCTAGAAACAATTTTAATTGTTAAAACCTGCAGATTGTGCTGCAGATGATGGATTATATGGCAAACAGGGCAAATAGATAATTATGCAAAATTGCATTATTCCAGTGGCCCTGACTATGACTGGCTGTATAATACCCACTGTTATGGGTTGCTCCCTGCCACACCAGGGTAGGCTGCTCAGGCATGTACCATGCTTGCCTGTGTAATGATTGCTCCTCTGCCACTCCATGGTAGATTCTTAAGACTATATACTGTGACTCATCATGTAATGGACCAGTCACTATGGGTTGTCCTCCTGCCGCTCCTGTATGACCTCTAGAGCACACACTATAGTTGATGTAAGATTGCACTGCATCTTTAGCTGTGTGGCACTTATGTGCATATATTCAATGTTAGTTAAACTTTTTGATGCAGACCAATCCAATGCTAATAATTATCCGTGTGCATGCACAAGTCTTTTCTTATGCTCTTCTCCTACACCATGCTATAGGTGCTGCAACGCGGGATGAGCATTCTCACCAAAACACACATAGGCCACTCTGCATTCACACACTTTTTGTACATTTGTACTTAAGCCTCTAATTTTAAATTGTCATATCACTCACTCCTTTTCACTTCAAATTCACATTAAGACCCAGTGATGGAACACTCCTTAGCAGATATATGAGATGCTATGGAAATGCAACTTCAGTCCAGAATATTAGAGTATAGCTTAGAATACCTAGAAACAAATGTTACCTGCATCAGCGATGCACCATTCAAAATATTACATAAAGGTATTTGATTTGTGTCTAGCTATGTTAGTTTTACCATATGTATGACATTTCTTCATTGTAGGCCAGGACACACGTCTTAAAACACGAGTGCAGGGCAAATTAGTACATACAATGCATCGCAACGTCAAAGGCAGTGACCTCATAGCAGATATTAAAACTCTGGCTTACTAACAGGAGTGCCTGTGTTTCTAGCCTATGACAATCTAATAATCTCTGTATTTACTTGAAGTATTATGTTTAGGTAACCAGATCCAAACATGTTTGCACATCTTATGCTCTTTATTTCTTTATGTCCATTATTTGTTAGATCTGTCTCGAAACCCTTCAGTCATATTTTACTAAAAGCTCTGTGTAAAACGCTGAGATCTGTGTGTGACCTCTAGTTTTACAAGATTAGATCCTGGTATGGTAAACCCAGCCTGTCATCTTTTCAAGGTCAGAAAAATTGAGTACAGGGTAAAACTAGGTTGTAATAATTGCATACAGACGATTCCATATAAAGTGCTTTGGATGTAAGTGCTATAAAAACAAGATTTATTAATATAAAAAAAATGAACAATTCAAAGGACATTTGTGTGCCTCTACATAGTGCCATCGGTGAGCCAAGTGAGCAGCATGTCGCAACAAAACATCTCTAGGGACATTAGTTACTTCGGAAAATAAACGTTTAACCAGCTCCTCTAGCTTCATCTGGCCCCAATTAAAAATTGCCATTCGAAATGTGGATATGTAAAATACGACCGACAAACGCCCACTGGAATGGCTAAGCATTTAATGGACATAATGAACTGCTTTGGTGAAATGTTTTTAGTATTTTCTGGAGACACCCCCTCTAAAGTTGATGGATAGTCTTGGTATATAAACTTATCAAAGATCCCAGGAGTGTGATGGGACCTCTTTCAAACTTGAATGTTTGAACAAATCCTTTTATTGTTATAAATTAGAATATCCTAATTTGAAGCCAAGTTATTGTGGTCGGGTGTCAATTGTTGCCGATGTTTATCTGTTTGCATTACAATTGTAAAGGCAGGTATGTTTTATTTACATGTGTTACTTGTCATTTAAATTGGCATGCCCCAAATGTATGTACAGTGAGACTTGGTGCTTATGTAGTTTTCAGTTTGTGGTATTGGTCCTAAACTAGAGCTGAAGTCAGGTTTTGGTGTAGTATTGTAGTCCATATTTAATAATCCCGATTCCAAGCTCTGGTGTAGTGTAGCAGCCTGTCTAAGGTCAGGCCCATACTCTGGTGTAGTCTGAGAACTATTTTGAGAAATATTTGTATTCTTCATGCTTCAGCTTGTAAATGTGGTATCAGCTGCTATGAATTCTTTTTCAGTTTTCTCTTAAAATCCTGCATAGGACTTGCCATTCGCACCTAAGAAACAAGAGATTTTGGCTGCAACGTGTCACGTCTGGATTATGGTTACACAAGTATTGGGTCCAGTTGATTCAGCAAGTGCAGAATGCAGCGGTCTGTATGATCCTGGGACCCTATCTCGCCGTCTTTGGCTTCTCTTTATCGCTTTCATGTACACAAGCTGTTCATTCTAAATGTGGTATGCATTGCTACTAGGGCATTCTGTGGGTCACATCCGTCATTTTGAGTGGCAAATCGAGGTTGAGAGTTCCAAAGTAAGAACTTTGCCTGTCAGCCACAGCGTTATTTCACGTCCATAGGTTTCTCTTATTGAGAACCTGTGGATGTGCCTTTATAATAAAGGCACCAGCATCGGGAATAATCTTCCTCTTGAGACAAGATAGATGAGCAAGAGTATAATCTTCAGAAGCAGCCTGAAGACTTTTTTCCTGAGTTTTAATTAGGTGTGTTATATTTTCTGTTTTGTTCACTGTGAGCATCAAAGAGCATCTTGTAGATGTGCTCCATAATTCTCAAATAGAATCACATTATACGCTCTGTCTTCTTGTTATGATGTTAGATGCCCCAAGTCTTGCCTGTTGTGCACGTATCTTTTTTTGAAAGAAAAAAAATGGTATTCACCAAAGTGCTGCCTTAAAACAACCACTGTCAGTAAGCACAAACAGTATACACTGTTGCGTTCCCTATCATCCTCGGTAGTCAAGCTAGCACAGGCTTGTGCATGCACTTTTTGCACTGAATTTTACCCTTCGTAAACCACTGATGCATTCATATTCTTGCAGACAATTTTTACTTTACTGTTGAATCTTTACCGCTGGCTTTTGTGGGTTGCGGGTGGAAGAGGGTGTCTGTTACATTAAGCATGTCAGATTAGCCATCTGTCCACAATGCAGTTACACAGAGGACCAGCATAAACACAGGAGTGTATGATACCAGTCTAGTGATGGTATTTGTTATTTTCTATTGAGCCAGCATCATCTGCAGGCCCCTTTGGGCGCCATGCAGTAACTCCTTTCAATAGTACTGGTGTGTACTCTTTGGTAATGTAATGTGTGAAGATAATCAGGAATTCTGATTTCATGGTATTTTATTTTTTGACGTTTTTAGTTGTATTTATAATTCGTATAATTTGCATTCGTTATTGCTCGTTTTACCTGTATAATCCATATTGATTTTTCATTCCCTGAAAAAATGAAGCCATGACTATTAAAGATTCACGTTTAATTAACCATTAATAGTACACTCCCACTTAAATATCTAAAGAGTTTTAATGCTCTAAATAGTCATCCAATGCAAGTACACACACATAAAACTTTAAAAATGTAGTGCAATCATTTGTCTATACACAGCTGTTTATGCTTACTTAAGCCCCTCCCACCTCCTTTCCCCATTTTTAGGTCTCACTTGCAAGAGATATTGTGTACTGCAAGGGGCTTGGATCCTGCCCATTGCTTACCGTTTGTTGGCTTCCTTGTCACTCTCGTGCTGCCTCGTAATTGGCCACCGCATGCCAGTTTCATTTTCTCTTTCTTTGTGTGGGCCATGAACCAAGTACTGATTGTTTCACTTTGATTAGTGTCATTCCGCTGCTTACACTGTCATTGAGATACTATTTTCCTTTCCGTCGCTACTTCCCTGTGCACAAAATGAAAATCTTTTATTTTGTGGCATATTTTAGTGTGAAATGCATCCTCGCCTCAATTTTTGACGCAAGGGTCCATTTCGCACTGGAAATAGCATGAAAAACACAACTTGAGGGAACAACAGCCACTTGCGTTCTGGTCGTTCACATTGTTCCTGGGTGTGTATATATATATATATATATATATATATATATATCAATCAAATGAAAACTCGCGTGTTGATTGCCACATGAGAAGCAAGCCCTCCAGTCGGGAGTCAGTCAAATCAGGTCCTTTATTGTAGCAGGTACATCCCAAGTATGGCATGGCATTACGCGTTTCGACCCAGCTGGGTCTTAATCATATGCCGATTACGAGAGTCAGTTACTTGTAGGTTTAAATACAAAAAGGTGATGAACAGTGAGGAAGGACTAGTGCACATATTCCGTGAAATGTAGCTTTAGATATACTTTTATAGTTTATAGCCGCTAGGAGATCAATTTGCAATCCATCTTATCAGTGTTTGGCTAATGCAAAATTAAACAGTTATTCAAATGGGTTGATCTCCATTCATAGTGGGCTTTTAATTTATCAGAACTCCAAGGTCCATCATGCAATGTGACTGTCTTATAGCTATCCATAGCGTCCTTCCACGAGTACCCAGTTCTTAATTTGCGAGAGACAGAGTACTTTTCACAGCCTCAAAAGGATTAAGTTCCGTGTAGGGCATTTCCATGTCAAAAGTTCACTCGCATTTTACATTTTTGTTTCACAACTCTCCTTGTGCGTTTCATTAAAACAACAATGTTCACAGTGCAAGTACCTGCAATCCAATGTCAGTTTATATATATATATATATATATATATTCATTCATTCAAGACCGGGGAAACTCGGTCGAAACGCGTCATGCTGCTGATAAACACAATAAAGCACAGCATCATTTAAGTTATTTGGTGGTCCGTACCTGATTTCCCGTGTTTGAGGATTCAGCAACACACACACGCACACACCTCTCTCTCTCATCCCTGCAATCCAGGCAGGAAAAACGAGCCACTCCAGTTTCAAGGTTGCAAAATGTTACAGGTTTATTTCGGCAACAAAGTCGACTCGTTTCGATCTCCAACGAGATTTTGGTCACATGACCTCTTGCCAGTTCCACGTATATTTAAAGACATATTAACATGCACGACGCAGCGTGCAGTGACACATAAAGAAAATACTTCGGTGAGTTCTAGTGTTATTTAAATAAAATAAAACATTGTTGATTTCACAAATGCATTTGAGAAAATATATATAGACATATGTATAAATGTAAACTTTTTACACATTGTAGTGAACAATTTATAATTCATACAGCAGCATTGTTGTATTGTCTTATGCTCCTGAACACTATCTCATGGGTCTAGTACCCTTAAGTTTGGAGTGTCTGAGAAGTGCTTGTCTTGGCTATAGTACCCTGTCATTCGACACAGCAGTGAGTTCCTAAAACAGACCTCCTTATGATGGCCATCTACTATTGATATTAAATGTGGTGCGAGTGTGGGGACTAGTGCGTGACGTGGCTTATCGTGGGGGGGAGTCTCTGGGTTGGGGTTACTTTGCATGTCGCGCATGCTGTATTTAGACTCCTCTCTCAGCTAAGCAAATCTGCATCATTGAGCCCTGTCTATCTACCAACATAAAAGATGTGGGGTATTGCCAAATTATCCATGCAGTGGACGACGATATCTCTAACGTGACCAAAGGTTCTGTACAGATGACAGTTTCTATAAACATGCTGGATCTCTTGTGCTCTTAGCAATATCTTGGTGGCTATCCTCCTCTTATGTTGTAAAACCAATCTGTTAAAAATATAAAAGACAGAGACTGTTAGTATCAATGTAGCGGTTCCCCTATACTCATAACATCATTTCTTACAATACCTAGCATGGGCATTAGAACTTCAGGATCTGACATTGCATTGTCAGTTAATTGATATCCGCATGCTGTACTTCAATGCAACGTGTTTCCAACAGAACAAAAAAATCAGTGAAAAAACAAGAACTCAACAATACAAAATAAAAATTAATAACAGGTGAGATTAAAATTCGAGATTCTACACTCTAACTGAATGGGAACTATTGGATTGGTTGACAGGAAGCGTCCAAATATCATAGATGCACGTATAATTCCTCATCATTGTTCATGCCTGTGGGGAACATGCTACCAGCCAAAAGAATCAATCTGGACTCAAGTCTGCGCAGCGCTAAAACTCGGTTTCCTCCTCTGGGGTGTTTGGGGATTGTTGCTAGACCGAAGAATTTGCCTTTGGTCCAGTCGCCCTCATGTGCCTCATTAAAATGTCTGGATGTGCTGTAGCTGAAGTCGCGTTTGGTTACCGCTCTCCAGTGCTCCAAGATTCTCTTCTTGACTGGAAATGTTGTCGAACCGACATACCATTTCCCACATGGACAAATGATGGCATAGACTACGAAGTCTGTCCCACATGTTATGGGTTTTGTTATTTTCCATTTTCTTCTTGATCTTTGCAATGTCACTTCCCTTACCTTCTCACTATGGCTACAAGCTTTGCATTTACTGCACTTGTAGAAGCCTCCCCTTTGTTCTAGCCAGGTTTTTTTGTTGCTTTGTAAGTGACTATTGACTAAGATGTCCTTAAGGGACGAGCTTTTTCTGAAGGTGACGGCTGGTGAGTTGCCTAGCTTTTTTTCAAGTAGTGGATCTTGTCAGGATATGCCATCTTTTCTTAAGGACATTTCTCAGTTCACCTGCCTGTGTGCTATATGTGGTTATAAACCTTACTGGTGTCCCTGTATCATCTGGTTTATCGTGAGTCTTGGGAGGTTGGAATAAGGTGTCATTGCGGCTGACAGAATCAGCTTTAATGATACCCCTTCGTAGCATCTTGGTCGGGTACCCTCTGCTTTTGAACCTCTTAACCATGTCTTGTTTGTTTTTCTCATTGGAGGTTTCTGTGCTGCAGTTGCGCTTAGCTCTGAGGAACTCGCTATACGGGACGCTCCACCTGAAATTAGGGGGGTGGCAACTTGCTGAGTGAAGGATGGAATTCCCTGCAGTCTTTTTTCTGTATAAGTCTGTTGTTAATTTGCCATCACTCACAGTTAATCTGATGTCAAGGAAGTCGATACTTTGTTGACTGTGCTGCATGGTAAATTTCAAATTCATGGTGTTACAATTCAAACGTTCAACAAATTCAAGAAGATCACATTCATTGCCCTCCCACACGAAGAAAACATAGTCTATAAATCTTAGCCATAGTCCAACGTTGTTGGACCATGGTTCCATTTCTTCACTCCAAAGTACCTGCTTCTCCCACCAGCCTACCACAAGGTTGGCATAGCTGGGGGCGAAGCAGGTACCCATCGAAGTGCCCTGTAGTTGTTTATACCACTTCCCATCTAACATGAATACATTTTCTGTCAGGCATATTTCGATCATCTGTAAGATCATGCGTGTGTGTTCTAGAAATTCAATGTTCCTTGCTTTTAGGAAGTGTTGGCATGCTCTGAGGCAGTCTGCGTGTCTAATGCTCGTGTAGAGACTTTCAACGTCTAAGCAGACCATCCAATATTCACTCTCCCAATGTAGGTTTTGGATTTTCTGTAGAAAATCTTTTGTGTCCCTAAGGTAGGAATTAAGATCTTTAACATATGGGAAAAGGAAATGGTCTACAAATTCAGATGTTTCTCTAATAGGCTGTTCTTGGAGGACACAATGGGGTGTCCTGGAGGGTTGTCAGGGTTTTTATGTGCCTTTGGTAAGAGGTAAAAGGTGGGTGTGGTGGGTGTTTCATTCAATAGAAACTGTCTCTCGTCCCAGCTCAGAAGTTTGTTGTCAAACCATTCTTTCAGACTCTCATGATATCTGGTCTGTAAGGTGTTCAGGTATGTTTTGTCTACCCTTTCATAACAAGTAATGTTACTGAGCTGTCTCAGGGCTTCCTGTACGTATTTTTCCCTGTCCATCACCACGATGTTTCCCCCCTTGTCTGATGATTTGATGACAATCTTATCATCTTTTTGTAGACTTGAGACTGCCTCCCATTGCTCTTTACTGATGTTTCTCATCTTAGGGCTAGTAACTGTAAGTTTGAGTAGATCATGGCCCACCGTCTCGTGGAACAGATCAATGTTGTCTTTCGGTGTTTGTGGCACATACTTGGATGGTGCTCTAAATTTAGTTAGGCTAGGAGCCCCTATGTCTATGCCCAATGTGTGTAGAGTAGTGTCATCGTGTGACTGATTGAGGGGATTTTGGGAACTAGCGGGAACAGAAGTTTGTTCCTGTAAATTCTGCATGATGTTCAGTGTGGGGATGTCTGCTATAGCTAGTGTTGGTGGTGCGTCACTATTGTGGCTAGCTGAGAACATGCTCCTGATATTTGCATTACCCCGCATAGTATGCATTTTAAACAATTTAACTTTGCGTACAAATTGGTATAGGTCGATGCGTGTTTGAGCATAATCTATGGGAGCATCAGGGCAAAAGGATAAGCCTAGTTTCAGGACTTGTTCTTCTATTTCAGTTATACCTCTGCAAGAAAGGTTCATTACCGTTAATTGCTGAGTGTTGTCCTCCATTACTTCCTCTTGTTGTTCTGGCTTCTTGTTGCCACACCAGTGTTACTGTTCTTTTCTTCTCCTGCAGCGCCTTTTTTGGCTCTCATGTTGGCGCCTCTTCCCCCGGGTCTTCCCCTGAACGACTGTTCCTAATTTCGTTGTATGAGGCGTAGTTCCTCGGAAAAAGACGACAATTCCCCCTGATTCGATGCACCGCTGTCCACAGATTCTTGGTCTGAGCTTAGATCCGTGATGGAGCCATCTGTGCCTTTGTCCGCTATGCCTAAGGCTCTATCTTTCGCCATATCCGCTCTTGTTTTGTCGAATTTCCTGGCGAAAGTTAGTACTTGCCCGGTCCGGTAATCTCTCTCATCACGTTGGAATTTTCTTTCTTTCTTTTCGATCACTCCTTTTTCAAATGATTTAATCCTTTCATCAACAGCCATCAGTACATTCTTGACCTAGTTCTGGTCTGAATTTTTCTCAAGATCATACATGAGTGCTTGAATCTGTTGGGTCAGCTCCTTATGCTCGTCCCATGCGTTCTTGATCAGCATGTGAAGCATGTTCTTGGAGCACGTGTTGGTATTGTCTGTCCAGTCTTTAAGTAACTGTGGTTTTGGGCTACTTAGTGTGGGTATGATAAAGATCCTTAACCCTCTCGGGATTCTGTTCACTTCAAGGTAATTTTGCAGAGAGGTGGCCTCCCACCATCTGCTCGTTTCCTTTTTTGCGTAGCCTTTCCAGTTGGTTACCCTTTCGTTTAATGGTTGACATGGTTGGCGGCGCTGCTTGTTGATTGC
Organism: Calotriton arnoldi; assembly: GCA_963921515.1. NCBI lineage: Eukaryota > Metazoa > Chordata > Amphibia > Caudata > Salamandridae > Calotriton > Calotriton arnoldi. The sequence continues at coordinate 238,550 of CAWUFW010009920.1, read as the reverse complement.
CGGCATTCCCCACTGTCTCGGTATTCCTCTTGAAAATAAGATTAGCGGACGCTTCCCGTCCTTTCAACCATTCTCCTGCCATTATCAAAACTCCGTGAGTCATACAGTCATTAACCTTCAAAACTGCGCTATTGTAAACAATGTACCAGCGGACTCTGGCGTGCCCGGGACCCCGCTCGTGTACAGTTCTGTTGCACGGGCGGTCAATTAAGCTGGGAAAGCGAGTTTGTTACGCGAGCGCTTGTCTGGTGCTTACGTTTGTTTTCTCAATCCCAGTGCTGGCGTGCAGAGCTCCAGCTCCTTACGGGTCACAGCCGGCGGGCGTGTTCATTAGGCTTCCAAACGACGAGCTGGCGGGAAAACACTGATAATATATATATATCTACTGGCGGTCGCCAGTAGATAGTTATAGTTACAACCTATTACCCATAGGAAATCCGCGACATTCTATTTGAAATAACTCTCTTGCCGGTTGACGTATCTTCGCAAAATTTTCAAACTTTGTGGGGCGCTCCGGTCCGCTCCTACCCTGAAAGTCTCGGGGGATTCGTCAAGCGGGGGCCGAGAAAAAGGGGGTCCCAAAACGCGTTTTCCCATGCAATTTTCCATAGGAAACTTTAGACACGGCTACAGCTCGAACTGCTGAACGGAATTACACCAAATTTGGCAAAGAGGTAGTTCTTGGTTCAGAAAGAACCCTTTTGTTAAATGGTGTAAATCCGTTCAGTAGTTGCTGAGAAAATCAAAAGTAAAAAGATAGATATATCTAGGGCCGCGGATCCTCCCGAGCACGAGCTTTATGTTAATTGGCTGTCAACACTCCAAATCAGGAAGTGTTGGCAGCCATTTTGTCCCTCGGTAGAACCGAGGGACAGAAACAAGTGCGCAAAGCACACAAAGGGGGCAGGCTAGAAACACCCTGACCCCCTAGGTCTGCTCAGGGGGTCCCACAAGGACCCCCTGGGCAAAACATTTTTTTTTTTTTTTTAAATCGGCAGGATGCGCTCAGGGAGCGCGAATCCTGCCGGAAACATCGAGCGCGGTCTCCCGCGCTTCGATGTAATTGGCCCCGGGTGGGCCAAGTCCCGGGGGCATGCTGGGGGGTTAATTTTATGTGTGGGGGCCTCTAAGGGCCCCCAAGCCCCGGGGACCACCACCCCCGGGGCTTTATGTATAATGGTGCGGGAGGGCTCTGAGCCCTCCGCAGCCCCGAGGACCACCACCTCCCGGGGCTTTTTTAAATTAACCTGTGTGGGGGGCTCCAGCCCCCACACGCCCGGGACCACCACCTCCCGGGGCACTAAGAAAAATTAAAATGGGGGTCCGTTTTGGACCCCAAGCCCCGGGGACCACCACCTCCCCGGGGCTTTCAAAATGTAGGGAGGGGGCCGCGCGGCCCCTCCTGGAGCCTGTGGTGGCCCTGGGGACCGCCACCCCCAGGAGCCGGCTCCTGCAGTGTCCCGGGGTGCCTACCCCCGGGACACTGCTGTTTGCAATGACAGGACGGGAGCCTCGCGGCTCCCGTCCTGTCATTGCAAACTGCTTTGGATATTGGAAGAGAGAGCAGGGAAACCTGCTCTCTTCCAATATCCAAAGCTGATTGCTTTCCACATGGGGAGCTGCATCTTAGCAGCTCCCCATGTGTACGCAATGCCGGCTCCCGTAGGACACGGGAGCCGGCGGGACTGTGGGGGCTTGGGGACCCCCACAGTCCCCAACGAGAGGCCAGGCCCGGGGGATGGGGTCCCCGGGGCCATAAGTGGCCACGGAGGGGGGCCACGCAGCCCCCTCCCCAAAGTAAATTTTTTTTTTTAAAGTGCAAGGCCGGCCCGGGGGATGGGGTCCCCGGGGCCTTAAATGGCCTGAGGAGGGGGGCCACGCAGCCCCCTCCAAATAAAAAAAAGAGGCCATGCCCCGGGGGATGGGGTCCCCGGGGCCAATACAGGCCCAGGGAAGGGGGGCCACGCGGCCCCCTTCCCGTTTTTTTATTTTAATTTTGAAAAGGGGTAAGGCCCTGGGGGATGGGGTCCCCAGGGCCTAAAAATAGAGAAAGGAAGGGGGGCCACACAGCCCCCCTTCAGGGAAAAAAAAAAAAAAAAAACGATCGGGCTTGTAGGCCCCGCCCCTTCCTTCACCACTCTGCAAACGCGCCCCTGGCGCGTTTGCAGAGGGGAATGAATTCCCTTGAATACTGGGGGTCCCTGGGGGCCAACTAGCCCACCAGGAACCTCCAGTATGCGCCAGGGGGCTGCCTTGCAGAGAGGTGTACAGAGGCCACGCCCTTTTACACCTCTGCAACGCAGCTCTATGGCGCTTTTGGAGGTATATGGTGGGCTAGTTGCACCCCAGGGACCCTCAGGATTCAAGGGGAGTTAATCCCCGACTTAAAACGCGCCACGGGCGCGTTTGCACAGTGGTGAAGGGAGGGCGGGGCTTCAGGTGACATGTGTGCAAACAGGCCCCGTGGCGCGTTTTAAGATGGGGAATTAAATCCTCTTCAATCCTGAGGGTCCCTGGGGGCCAACTAGCCCAACAGGTACGTCCAGAAAGCGCCACAGAGCTGCGTTGCAGAGAGGTGTAAAAGGGGTGTGGCCTCTGTACATGTCTCTGCAACGCAGCCCCTGGCGCATACTGGAGGTTCCTGGTGGGCTAGTTGGCCCGTAGGGACCCTCATGATTCAAGGGGACTTAATCCCCAACTTAAAACGAGCCACGGGCGCGTTTGCACAGATGTCACCTCAGGCCCCGCCCCTCCCTTCACCATTGTGCAAATATTCCTCTAAAATCAGCCGAAATACGAATTCCGATTTACTCACCTGTTATCAGGAGAGACCTCAGTGCTGCATCTTTCAGCCCAGTACTGGTCCTGAAAAGTAATTTTAACCGTACTTACCGGTAACTTGAATTTCCTTCATAGGCTAACATTGACTGGTTTCACTTGGAAATTCTTCTAAGTGTGGAGTTTTGGAACTTTAAAATATTCCTCTAAAATCAGCCGAAATACGAATTCCGATTTACTCACCTGTTATCAGGAGAGACCTCAGTGCTGCATCTTTCAGCCCAGTACTGGTCCTGAAAAGTAATTTTAACCGTACTTACCGGTAACTTGAATTTCCTTCATAGGCTAACATTGACTGGTTTCACTTGGAAATTCTTCTAAGTGTGGAGTTTTGGAACTTTAAAATATTCCTCTAAAATCAGCCGAAATACGAATTCCGATTTACTCACCTGTTATCAGGAGAGACCTCAGTGCTGCATCTTTCAGCCCAGTACTGATCCTCAAAAGTAATTTTAACCGTACTTACCAGTAACTTGAATTTCCTTCCATAGGATATCATTGCCTGCTTTTTGCTGAAAAAGTTTCTAAGTGTTGATTTTTGAAACATACAAATATTCCTCTAAAATCAGCCGAAATCCGAATTCTGATTTACTCACCTGTTATCAGGAGAGACCTCAGTGCTGTATCTTTCAGCCCAGTACTGGTCCTGAAAAGTAATTTTAACCGTACTTACCAGTAACTTGAATTTCCTTCCATAGGCTAACATTGACTGGTTTCACTTGGAAATTCTTCTAAGTGTGGAGTTTTGGAACTTTAAAATATTCCTCTAAAATCAGCCGAAATACGAATTCCGATTTACTCACCTGTTATCAGGAGAGACCTCAGTGCTGTATCTTTCAGCCCAGTACTGGTCCTGAAAAGTAATTTTAACCGTACTTACCGGTAACTTGAATTTCCTTCCATAGGCTAACATTGACTGGTTTTACTTGGAAATTCTTCTAAGTGTGGAGTTTTGGAACTTTAAAATATTCATCTAAAATCAGCCGAAATACGAATTCCGATTTACTCACCTGTTATCAGGAGAGAACTCAGTGCTGTATCTTTCAGCCCAGTACTGGTCCTGAAAAGTAATTTTAACCGTACTTACCAGTAACTTATATTTTCTTCCATAGGAATCCATTGTCTGGTTTTCAGCAGAAAAGTTTCAAAGTGTCGATTTTCACAAACTACAAATATTCCTTAAAAATCGCCTGTATGACTTAAACGCATTCTTTCAACTGTTTACAGGAGATGCACCAGTGCTGGATCCAGGATCCAACACTGAGTAAGAAAAAGTAACGATAACAGTTTTTACCTGCTAAGTGAATTTCCTTCCATAGGATAACATTGGTGATTCTATGAGAAAAAGTTTCTAAGTGTCAACTTTTAAAATACAATAATATTCCTTAAAAATCACGACTGTAACCAAAACGCTTTTACTCAACTGTTTACAGGAGATGTACCAGGACTGAATCTAGGATCCAGTCCTGTGGTTAGAAAAGTAATCCATAAAGTAACTAATTGCATTTAACTAGAAATTCACATTGAGCTGAATGTTGCATTGTGTTTGAAAATGTGTTGCCCATTGCAACAACTGTAACTACTGTACTTAAAAGTCTATTGCCTATGTGCAAAGTATTTAAACTAAAGTAATTCATTCTGAGAAAGTATTTTTTGTAATGTAATGTATAATGTAATTACAATGTAATTTAAAAAATAAAATATGTAAAAGAAATTGTTTCTAAAAATGTAGTAAATCAGTATGAAAAAAATTAATATAAAAATTAATACATTTAAAAATTGTCATTTAAAAAACCTTTGAAATTCACTGAAAAAACCGTAGGTTTCAGGCACGTTATAGTTACAAATTAGCATTTTAAAAACCTTTGAAATTCACTGAAAAAACCATAGGTTTCAGACACGTTATAGTTAGAAATTAGCATTTAAAAAACCTTTGAAATTCACTGAAAAAACCATAGGTTTTAGGGACAGTTATAGTTAGTTGGACATTGCACTCGTACAAAACCCGTGAAATTCCCCCGTTATAGTTAGTTCAGCTAACTATAACTCGCGCCCCGCAATGCACTGCTGATGACGTCACATATTACATCACTCATGACATGGTCAGTGACATCACTGATGACATCACTGATGACATCTCAAATGACATCACTGATGACATCATCCACGTGATAATCTGATGCAGCTCCTCACACCCTAATATAACCTTTGATACACCCAATCTAAATTACAGAGTGCCATTCGCAAAACCATAGACACTCCAACACCAATAACTACATACCCACTCACTGATTCTTAGGTCTACACACACACATCCACTCACTCACCCGTACAGTCACTCATACTTATGGTCACTCAGTACAGGACTATCATATGCACTCTTACTCCTATATAGACACTCAAACACCGCCACTCATCCATAGAGGTACTCACACACCTAGTCGGTCATGCAAATAATTAAACACACTGCCATTTACTCACCTATACAGTTATACACACACCAGCTCACTTAATCATACAAATACTAGCACATTGTTACGCTCTTATACAATCACTGATACAAGCACACACTCATCCATACAGCCACTATCACAATCACTCACTCTCGCTTATAGCTATTTATATACTCCAATACACATATATACTGCCTTTCACATATGTAGTTACTCACACATGTACCACTGGGACATACATTCACTCACTAACACACTCTTACACACACTTACCCACCCATACAGTCTATCACAGATGCACTCTTGAAACCATCCACCCAGTGAATCACCCACTCACACATCTATGCACAGTCGCACACACCCCATCCACACAAACACTCAGGCACCCATACAGATACTCATAGAACCAATCAATAACCCATATAGTCACTCATGTAGCTATTCGCAAATCCATGCATCCACTTACACACCAACAGACGGATACAGACATTCACACAGTTTAGTCACTAACCCATGCATTCAGTAAGATACGTTTAATCACTCACTTGTAGAGTCAGTCACGCACGTACTAAATCATCCATTCAGACACTTATACACCCACTCATTCTTCAATACGCCTTTCCCTATATATATTAAACATATTTAAACTTTACAGAAACACACAGTCACTGGATGATGTCATCAGTGATGTCATTTGAGATGTCATCAGTGATGTCACTGACCATGTCATGAGTGATGTAATATGTGACGTCATCAGCAGTGCATTGCGGGGGCCCGAGTTATAGTTAGCTGAACTAACTATAATGGGGGAATTTCACGGGTTTTGTACGAGTGCAATGTCCAACTAACTATAACTGTCCCTAAAACCTATGGTTTTTTCAGTGAATATATATATATATATATATATATATTCATTCTCCAAACAATGAGGGGGCACTCTCTGGGTTATTTAGTTACGCATTTATTCGTGCAAACGCGTTTCAGCCATAAGCCTTTTTCAGTGCTAAAATGCATAAATCTCGTGCACAGTATGAAGTTCATTTAAAAAGGGAACACATCCTCCTCATTGGTGAATTTCAAATGATGGCAAGTAAGGAAGGACTATGATGACTTTCTTTCAATTTTTGGCCGCCATGTTGGAGAGGCAATGTGTTGATACAAGATCGCATATTGTACACTGGCTATAATGCCACAATGAAATAATTTTCTTCACTAGATAAGCGAGAGTCATTGTCCTTACTTTCATGGCATGCCTTGTATTGTGAAGGTCCCTCCTTTGACTCGAGCCCCACATGGGCTGTCGCCAGGGCTTTAAGTGGGGGAAAAAAAACTGGGGGTGCTCTAAAAGGGGCGGGGCAAACCTAAAGGGGTGTGGTCTATCCAAGTAGGGGCGTGGTCTAAATCAAGATAACTTCCTGGTGCTGTTAGGGCTGGGGCGTGGCTTTAAAAGTGCTTCACTGGTTTCACATTCTCAAGTTGAAGCCTCTTTCAAGTAAGCTGCTGATACTTCCAGCTACAACTCCCATCTCGGGGGCAGACACTCTGATCACAGCGCAGAGACTGACACCCTCACACTACAGCGGCTTGTACTAGGAACCAGAGCTGATAGGAAACCCTATGCCAAGAATGACACTTTCAGCCTGTTCTGACCTTTAAGCGCACATTGCTTTGCATTCTGGGACTTGTAGTTTTGCTTTACCATTCAATCCCAGCGTACAAGTACAGCACCGTAAAAGGAAAGGTGTCACTAATCAGAGCTGATGCATACCTCATGATGGTGGCGCTCACAGCAAACAATCACACTCCCGGCGCACAGACAGACACTCCTTGCTGTGCTGCGCTCGCTCCTACCTCCTGATGCCTCTGTTTTCCCTGTTAAGTTAATTTTATTCCTAGCGCCAAGGTGTCCTCTTGGGTGACTGTTACATTTTCACAAATGTGTTCCATTCCCCTTCACTCACAGCACACACTCCGGCACCCCAAGATGCAGACGCCCCCGCCCCCCAGTACAGACCCGGACATTCGTGTGTCTCCTGCAGACACCCCAAGTACAGGCTCAAACATTGTAGGGTCATCTGCCTACATCCAGTGGCATAACACATAATCATGATTCATGCCCCTCCTCCACCAGCAGAATGTAGAGGGCCAATGGACGTTTGGGAGGCTCCTAAAAGATGCCTCAGGTGCTTGACCTACACATCTGCAGGCACCCCCAGTACAGCTTCGTATGTTCCCAGGTAAACTGTTGACCCTCCCAGCTGAGATACAAACAGTCCGAGGTCGTAAACTGATAATCTCAGCTCCGCTTCAGACACTCCATGCTCTCCAAGGTTAAAGGCAGACAGTCCCTTCTCTGCTGCAGACACTCTCAGTGCAGGTACAGCAGCCAGTGAAGGTGGGAGGGCGTGTAAGGAATGAGGGACAGACACTCCCACTTCACAAACGGGGAGAAACGAAACTTAACTTCACCACTCCCTCTCGGGCAGGAACATGGCTGCAGCAAACCAGCTCCGGAGCCTAAAGGATGAGACCACGTGCTACATATGTCTGGAATATTTCACAGACCCCGTGTTTGTTGAGTGTGGGCACACTTTCTGTCTGTTCTGTATCACGCGGTGCCGGGTGGGGCTGCAGACAGACTTCCCCTGTCCTCAGTGCAGGGAAATATCTCAAAGTAAAGCATGCTCTCACTGTAGTCCAAGAAAAAAAAAAGAAAACTGACTACCTTTTGTAAGGCCCGAAAATAGAGCCCGATAGAGACCCGTTTCAAGGCCCCCTGAAAATAACTGCCGGTGCTCAGACCCGGCCCACTTAAAGCCCTGGCTGTCGCGATGGTACTGTGCACTCCACACCCCTCCCCTGGTCGCTGGATCGTCTGCCAATTAGGAGTCCTTCACTCTCTTGAGAACTGAGCACATTTAAACCCGAGAGTAATGGACCCTCGCTTTTCACATATGATTAAGACCGAACTCCGGTCGAAACGCGTTATGTGGTATGCCTTGAGGCATGCTATGCCTGCTGGAATAAAATCAGTTTTTATTACTCCTGACTGGATGGGCTTGTTCTTCACGTAGCACACAGACGTGTGGTGTCTCAGGAATATTGAGGCGGAGACGTCGCCAGCAAGCCCCGACCCGAAAGGCTGGGCGTCCTCTCGTCAAAACTTAATTTGGATATATATATATATATATATTTTCTCTCCAAACAATGACGGGCGCACTCAGGGTTATTTTGTTACGCATTTATTCGTGCAAACGCGTTTCAGCCATAAGCCTTCCTCAGTTCTAAAATGCATAAATCTCGTGCACAGTATGAAGTTCATTTAAAAAGGGAACACATCCTCCTCATTGGTGAATTTCAAATGATGGCAAGTAAGGAAGAACTATGATGACTTTCTTCAAATTTTTGGCCGCCATGTTGGAGAGGCAATGTGTTGATACAAGATCGTATATTGTACACTGGCTATAATGCCACAATGAAATAATTTTTTTCGCTAGATGAGCGAGAGTCATTGTCCTTACTTTCATGGCATGCCTTGTATTGTGAAGGTCCCTCCTTTGACTCGAGCCCCACATGGGCTGTCGCGATGGTACTGTGCACTCCACACCCCTCGCCTGGTCGCTGGATCGTCTGCCAAGGTATGTCCTGAAGCACCAGTCGAATTACTGTGTGCCATGGGCTTGGATAACCCACGACCATTTGGTCGACGGAGAATCTTTCATCGGCGGTTCAGGCAGATTATTTAAATCCTGGCTCCACTCGTCCCACCAATAACTGCCGAACTCTTGGGGCGGGTGCCTCCGTAGTCATGAGGGTAGGACTCGCGTTCTGTATGGCTGAAACGCGTTTGCACTAATAAATGCGTAACTAAATAACCCCGAGAGTGCCCCGTCTTTGTTTGGAGCGTGAATACAGAACGTGAGTCCTACCCTCACGACTACGGAGGCACCCGCCCCAAGAGTTCGGCAGTTATTGGTGGGACGAATGGAGCCATGAGATAGATATATATGTGTGATCAAGGCAGGAATTGCCGAAACGCGTCGCAGCGTATTGCTGAATTAAATCCTGAATCTGCCAATGGTTCCCCCGTGTCGGTGTCCGATTTTTGTGTGAGAGATTCGGATGTGGTGTTTATATATATATATATATATATATATATATGTGTGTATCTACACCACCGTGAGCAAGACCTTGTGGTCGAAATGCGTCGGTGGTGGTGTGTTGGTGGCAGTATGTGGCCACTAATAAATTGAACTTACTACAATACTCTAAGTGCGGCATATATTTCTTTGGTGGCTGATATATATATTTATATTATACAATCACACGCAATAACTGCTGGAATTCCGCATACCCGGCATTACACACACACACACACACACACACAGAGAGAGAGAGAGAGAGAGAGAGAATATATATATATATACTTATACTTGTGGTTGGGGACAATTCTTTATAGCTGGCCACAGTTGCCGGCCGCCTATGTCTGGGGGCTACTTATACGCACCGATCGCTTTTGGACTGAACGGAGGCGGAGATCCACCCCCACTCTGGAGTTAGACTCTGCACATGTGTCTGGAGCAGGGTTGGCGGGTCTGAGTCAGGCTTCTGGCTGCGACCCTTCCTTCGCCAGGAGATAGTTTTTACACCGCCTGCTGCGGATTGAGTTACCGTGGGCGAGTGGCGGGAGAGAGGGCGTGGATGTCTTTAATAGAGCCCGGGAGCCGTGCCAGCGCCATGTCCACAGTGCAGCTGCGCGGCTTTGATTTCTTCTTCCTGTCAGTTTTCACTGTGGTTATTGTTCCCATCGCCGCCCACGCCGCAGGGCGTCCAGTGACACACACTGCTAAGTGAGATAAACGAGGCCGATTTCCACAACCCTAAGAGGCCTAGCTCACTCCTCTCCTTTACCGACCCGGAAAATAAACCTGTAGCATTACATCTGACGCATGTGGCCAGTCTGCGCAGGCGCCCTGACAGCCAGTGCTCTTCGGTGAGAACTGAGTAGAAACAACGCATCGTAACACAGATCTTGAGGCTAATGCGGTCTCTGCTACGCAAGGCTTTTTAGCATGGGCGAGCTGGGCCCAGGGCGCCGGTTTTCTGAGGGGCGCGTGGAGCTGTGTGCATTAAGGTCATGCCAGCAGCAGCGCCCTGATCTTGCTCCAGTCTTCCCATGCCTGTTCCTTTCTGTCTGATTTGCCACTTTATCATATGGCGGGCGATGTTTCTAGCACCGCTTTAGCCCCCTTCCTTGTAGTCCCTTTACCCTCTGACCCCTGCAGGCACACATGAACAAAACCATCATCTGCGCGAGGCAGGTAGGCTATCTGTGATTTCGGTGAGCTGGGGGAGGTCTGGGTATGTTTGTGTTCAGGGGCCAGGCCCTGCTCACACAGGTACTGACTATTGAACACAAAAGGGACCCCCTGCTGCCTCATTTAATTCACTACAATCAGCACGTGCGGCAGATTTCTCACCACCGACGCTCTGGGCGCTATCTTGGCAAAGGCCGGCTCTGCTATGCCCCATAGCGATGGTGCCCCAACTCCGCCACTCACCAGAATCCCAATACTTGAGCCACGCCAGTTGAGAGAGAAAAGGCAGCAGCGTATTGGTGGCTTTAACTTACAAGTGATGCTTATGAGTTCCCCTTCTGCACTGCATTCGAAGTGACGATACCTTTACACCTTGATCGCAGAGAGAGAGCGTTCGTGGCTTCCAGTCCAGACACCCCCTTTCACTGGGGGCCCTTTCCGCTCTGGCACCTTTAACCAGCCACGCTTCAGAATTGTTCATGCACTCAGTCTGTACCCAACGGGGGACCCCCCCACCCCCACCAACTGGGGCTTCCAGGCGTGCTGGGTGACCTTACACTCCAGGCGTCCGTACTTCATTAACTCTCAGCTAATTAGGCATACCCGCCATTACCAGGCATACAATGCTTTGCTTTATAAACTCTCGACCCGGCGCACGGGGTGTCACGCGTCCTGTCGGAAGCCGTGCTCCATTCACCTTCAGTCAGGCATACCAGGTAGTTGTGCTTCATTCTTTCGAATAGTGCGTCATAACCGGTATATTATTTCGATTTGTTTTACTTCCGAGTGGTGGTCCACTTCCAGGAAGTTCATAGCCATAATGACCTTACAGGTGAACGCTCGCTCCCATATTGCTGGGTTTGCAGCGCCTTTGAGTTCTCTCTGCAGCCGGGTCGTAGTGACTTTGCTGGGGTTGGGGTTACTAACTGTAATTGCAGCCATCCTCCTGGCTGCAGTGGATCGCCTGCAGCTGCTGAAACAAAGACGTTTTATTTGTATGCTTGCTAGTTCCAATGTAATTTACATTTACCTGGGTGGGAAGATGGTATTGTTGCTGTCTTCAAGGAACTGGGAGTTCCTGGAGAGTGGCAAGGTTTACATAGTCCAGGTTAAGAGAAGCTGTCGTGCACACGCCAGAATTATGGTTCCCTTCTCCCCCCTTGCATTGCACAATCTCCTTTATGAGGCTGGTCTCCTACTAAGGCCCAGACCCGCCTATTTCTCTGTGTTAAGAAGATCACTTATTTGTACGCATAGTGCTTCATGGTGCTTTTCCGCTGTTTCTAAGTTTTGTAAATAACAGATATTCCTATTACCCAGTTTGATGTTACTTTACTGAACACAGCAGGATGACACAGTGGAATTCACACTCAAGACCTTCATATTCCAACAGATAGCAGTGGTAAACATTAACTCACTGAGCCATTCTGCCTTCTAGGGACGTTCTGAGAGTTCCGCAGTGTCGGACGTGAAGTAAACAGATTTGCATGCCACCCAGTTTTTCATTGGAAAGCAACCGAATTGCTTTTCCACGGCCACCCACCGACAGACAGAAACTGAAAGCAGAAAAAGACCTCTTGGCTTATTCAGTGTCCGTTTTGGGCTATCTTACCATTATGAAGAATTGAGTTAACCGAACATACACCACTTCCCCACGCTATGCAAAATCCAACCGAGTTTCAGTTTAGACAAACTTCTACATTCTATAATAGAAAGCTCAAGACACAAAAGGAGGACAGGGCAAAAAGATCCTGCACCGGTCAATGTACCTTATCTAGGCTCTATTTTGATTATTTAGAAATTGGTGCAAAGGGCCTAGGGCATGGCCTCCATGTGCCCTTAAAAAATGACATACAAATCACTTGAACAAAATAAGCAAAAGTTGGCCCAGCACTCAAATAAGTAACATATAATATGATGATTTATAATGAATCTTATTAACAAAAAAAGCAGTCCAACAAGGTCTTCCCAATCAAAGAAAAAGTACTGGAAGAATTTAATTGTAGATGCAAAAATTCTTTTATTCTTTATTGATATGCAAATTCATAAAATTCATGATCGCCGACGCGTTTCGTCCTCATGCGGACTTCTTCAGGGCTAAAATATATACAAATAGACAAAACAATATTTACAACATATACATAAAAGTGAAAGAGAATATGATACATTTTTTGTAACATCACATACAAAAGAACCAGACGAAATAATACTCCACAATAAAGGTAGAACTCATTTACATCATTGCAATAACATAAACCAAATTCTTTAAAATCAAAGGAAGACCACTACACAACACAAAAATTTATATGGCATACTTAAACCAACATTTTTCGATGGGTATAATGTCCAAAAGAATAAAAACATGATCAAAGCAGACAAACTCAAATTTATCACAGATGGTGTTCCAAAATGAGCTATTTTCATCACCCATCGTAATATATTACAATACAATAAATTCCCATAAGGAGGAGGGAAAAGGAATAATCTTGCCAATACATATATTCCGCACACTAATGAACTATATATGATTACTTTTTACAAAAGACATGCATTTCACACAACAATAGAATCATATAGGCATACCTTGCTGTCGTAAACAATTTCTTAAGAAGCAATGTTTAAAATGCAGTCAAGTCAACTTTGCAAGGCAAGTCATTCTGAAAATAAAATAAAACACAACGTCCTTTCAATTTAGATGAAACCATGTCAATTACCATTGCGCCCAAATAACACAACGTTGTCCCTCAATATTTTCTAAGCACAAAATTTCTTTACAATTTATAAATCAGGTGAGTCATTTCATTCCACCTGTAATGTATAACATTGCGATATGCTATTAAGTTCACAGTGTCGTGTTTCATTGAACCAAATTGCTCAGCATTGACGAGCAATATTTCTCTTTTTATATACTTGTTCTAACTCATAATGTCTCAAAACCCTCAGGACCATTGTGCTTCTAAAGCAAAATATAAATATAAACAAAACATAAAATCAAAAATTAAACATAGCAAGATTCATTATTGGACTTACGTCATTCTGTTCAAACAATTATGTGAATCATCTGATGTTCCAAAACTTGAAAGGACCTGATTAGCACATACAGTCCTCTATTGGCCAATAATATCTGCCATGGATTATATAAAAAGGGAAGAAAAGGGAAGACAGATGTGCGTGTATCAACCGCAATATAATACAATAGAAAACCTACATAGAAAGTGCATATGCATATATATATAAATAATCATATAAACAAAGCCGACATAGGGGTTATATTGCAGAATAAAGCCATAATGTAAGAATAATAAAAAAGAGAATTGATCTATATATAAAATATATTACTAATAGCACAGCTTGCCAATTAATATAGTAAAAAGGAAATATATGAACATAATATGGACAAATATTGACAAATAATTCCATATATTCAATATAAAGAAAAGAACACTAATTTAGTCAAGTACGAACGTATGCTGATAATCACTAAACGTTCCCGTTCTAAGCCAGCGCCATCTTTAAACGGCTATTTTATAATCTTGCAGCATTAATAGGCGCTCAATTCTATACCACTCTATTAAAGAAAAACTAAACTAAAAGCCCTTTTAATCTAAACAAAAATTAGTGAATTTAGCGTACCCGCCACAAACTGTAGGTCAATCCAACATATTTAACAGCTTGACCTTCAAAAATAACGCCCACTCCTCATACTTACGGGAAATGTATCTCCCGAGCTTCTACGCGATCGTCTGGTTCCAAAAAAAGGAAATCGAACCGGACGCATCGCGGTGTTCCCATATATACTCACAAACAAACGAAATCACCTGCGAGTAAATGTATGTGAATAGCGTCACGGTCTCCGGCGCTTATTGTAAAACGTCACCAACATCGGTAAACCTTATTATGGATATATCCAGATGGGAAAACAATCTCGCCATATTGGAATAGTGGCAAATTGCACAAAAAGTAATCTCTAAACTGATCACTACAAAATATTTGGGAAAAATTTCAAATACAAAAACAACAGTTGATGGACAGAATGCAGAACAATGTCATACATTCACCCCAGTACAGAGATCTGGGCCTAAATCCATCGTTTTTTTGCTCACCATGCCATTCCAGTTTGAACCCAGCCATATGCAAATCAGTCTTGACCCTGTGCCTCATGGGAACAGTCCAGCCCGAACTGCCAAGCCAGGTCCTCCCTGGACTGGAAACAAGCATCCTAGGACCGGTTTCGGGGTTTCACCCCTCTTCAGAATTTCAAATAAACGAGCATTTGTCATCCATTACTAAATACCAAAATCTAGTTATAAAATTTATTCTAAAATAAGACCCTATTAAAGCGTTAACTAGATGTCTCTAAGACAGTCTAACAATTATCGAAAGACAAAATCATTTCCTCATATTTCGAATTTGTTGATATATTGACTAAAAGGGCTATTATAACTCATTATATAGAGTTCGATGTTATCAACAATTATTCTTTCTTGATCGGCATAAGTAAATAGACTGCCATTATAGAGTGAAAAGGGCATCTATGGTAGGCGCCATTTCGGAATGGTGTTAAAAACACAGAATGAACCCAGCATATGCATAATATTCTTATAGAAAAGCACAAATGCTATCCAAAAGAAGATAAAGGAATTTGTTATAAAATCAGACCATGTTAAAACATTATCTAAATGTCTCAGAAGCGATCTTAAAAAAGGAAGAATATACATACCATCGTATCTCAAATTTATTACGAATCAAGTAAAAAAAGCTATTATTGCTCCTAATGAAAAACTCAAAATTATCGGCAATTATTCTTTTGCCCTTTTAGTCAATATATCAACAAATTCGAAATATGAGGAAATATTCTTTCGATAATTGTTAGACTGTCTTAGAGACATCTAGTTAACGCTTTAATAGGGTCTTATTTTAGAATAAATTTTATAACTAGATTTTGGTATTTAGTAATGGATGACTTAAATGCTTGTTTATTTGAAATTTTTCCCAAATATTTTGTAGTGATAAGTTTAGAGATGACTTTTTGTGCAATTTGCCACTATTCCAATATGGCGAGATTGTTTTCCCATCTGGATATATCCATAATAAGGTTTACCGATGTTGGTGACGTTTTACAATAAGCGCCGGAGACCGTGACGCTATACACATACATTTACTCGCAGGTGATTTCGTTTGTTTGCGAGTATATATGGGAACACCGCGATGCGTCGGGTTCGATTTCCTTTTTTTGGAACCAGACGATCGCGTAGAAGCTCGGGAGATACATTTCCCGTAAGTATGAGGAGTGGGCGTTATTTTTGAAGGTCAAGCTGTTAAATATGTTGGATTGACCTAGAGTTTGTGGCGGGTACGCTAAATTCACTAATTTTTGTTTAGATTAAAAGGGCTTTTAGTTTAGTTTTTCTTTAATAGAGTGGTATAGAATTGAGCGCCTATTAATGCTGCAAGATTATAAAATAGCCGTTTAAAGATGGCGCCGGCTTAGAACGGGAACGTTTAGTGATTATCAGCATACGTTCGTACTCTACTAAATTTGTGTTCTTTTCTTTATATTGAATATTTGGAATTATTTGTCCATATTATGTTCATATATTTCCTTTTACTGTATTAATTGGCAAGCTGTGATATTAGTAATATATTTTATATATAGATCAATTCTCTTTTTTATTATTCTTACATTATGGGTTTATTCTGCAATATAACCCCTATGTCGGCTTTGTTTATATGATTTATATATATGCATATGCACTTTCTATATAGGTTTTCTATTGTATTATATTGCGGTTGATACACGCACATCTGTCTTCCCTCTTTATATAATCCATGGCAGATATTATTGGCCAATAGAGGACTGTATGTGCTAATCAGGTCCTTTCAAGTTTTGGAACATCAGATGATTCACATAATTGTTTGAACAGAATGACGAAAGTCCAATAATCTTGCTATGTTTAATTTTTGATTTTATGTTTTGTTTATATTTATATTTTGCTTTAGAAGCACAATGGTCCTGAGGGTTTTGAGACATTATGAGTTAGAACAAGTATATAAAAAGAGAAATATTGCTTGTCAATGCTGAGCAATTTGGTTCAATGAAACACGACACTGTGAACTTAATAGCATATCGCAATGTTATACATTACAGGTGGAATGAAATGACTCACCTGATTTATAAATTGTAAAGAAATTTTGTGCTTAGAAAATATTGAGGGACAACGTTGTGTTATTTGGGCGCAATGGTAATTGACATGGTTTCATCTAAATTGAAAGGACGTTGTGTTTTATTTTATTTTCAGAATGACTTGCCTTGCAAAGTTGACTTGACTGCATTTTAAACATTGCTTCTTAAGAAATTATTTACGACAGCAAGGTATGCCTATATGATTCTATTGTTGTGTGAAATGCATGTCTTTTGTAAAAAGTAATCATATATAGTTCATTAGTGTGCGGAATATATGTATTGGCAAGATTATTCCTTTTCCCTCCTCCTTATGGGAATTTATTGTATTGTAATATATTATGATGGGTGATGAAAATAGCTCATTTTGGAACACCATCTGTGATAAATTTGAGTTTGTCTGCTTTGATCATGTTTTTGTTCTTTTGGACATTATACCCATCGAAAAATGTTGGTTTAAGTATGCCATATACATTTTTGTGTTGTGTAGTGGTCTTCCTTTGATTTTAAAGAATTTGGTTTCTGTTATTGCAATGATGTAAAGGAGTTCTACCTTTATTGTGGAGTATTATTTCGTCTGGTTCTTTTGTATGTGATGTTACAAAAAATGTATCATATTCTCTTTCACTTTTATGTATATGTTGTAAATACTGTTTTGTCTATTTGTATATATTTTAGCCCTGAAGAAGTCCGCATGAGGACGAAACGCGTCGGCGATCATGAATTTTATGAATTTGCATATCAATAAAGAATAAAAGAATTTTTGCATCTACAATCAAATTCTTCCAGTACTTTTTCTTTGATTGGGAAGACCTTGTTGGACTGCTTTTTTGTTAATAAGATTCATTATAAATCATCATATTATATGTTACTTATTTGAGTGCTGGGCCAACTTTTGCTTATTACATTCTATAATAGGTTGTCTCCTTTCAGTATGTAAAGAGGCACCAGGCCCCGAAGTCCATTATTATGAGTCCTGCAATGTCCCATGTATGTACATTCTGTTATGCTTGGTCTGCCAGCACTAGCAATTTTTATGTTTGCATAATCTTTATGTTCTCCTTTTCAGAACCGATTCTAGAGTGGCGGGAAAATGGCTGTGCTTCGTGCGGAGTGCCAAGGAGCACCTTACCCAGCCACGGGGCACCAGAAGGACCTTTCGATTGCCAAGGGGTCCAGCGAGGCAGTGGTAGAGAAACCAAGCACGGTGGGCAAAGCAGAGGAGCAGGAGGTCTTTCAAGTGACTTGGCCGAACCTCTACAATGTGATCTGTAAAGGGACCGCCAAAGAAGAAACCGAAGGAGCTGCTCGCAGCATCTCTATCATCACTCATCCAGAATGTAAGCGCCATGGACAGTGATGGGCTGTCCGTGTGGGAGAGGGAAAGTGTGGGTTAAAGTTGAGAATGATGAGGGAGCTCACAACTGATCTCATGCTTTCAGTAACCACCTTTAATCGCCCATTGCCTGGTTACTAGATGTAGTGGGTCTCAGAAGCAGGGTCTTTCTACATAATTAAAACTCACTGGGTATAGCCAGGCGTGTTGGCATGGGTGGTGTTGGGGTACCTTTGGAGAACTGGCTTCGGTTATCTTTTCTAGGTGGTAGCATCAGTTGGACAGGGTCCAGTTTAAGAGCAGCTGACTGCCTCCTATGCCAGCCTTAAAGATGCAAAAATAAAATGAATGATTCCAAAAGTGAGCAAATGCAGGTGAGATGACGTGGTGGATGGTCAGTGTAAGGGATGCCGTTTGGTCAAGGAGCTGCCTAATTCTGGCTTCTTAGCCTTGTCTGGCAGGCCTATTACAGGCCGCCTTTGGTGATGGCAGTGGCAGCAGAATTCCCCATCCTCCTCATCCCTTACTACACACACCATAGACCTGTCTCTCTGGTTTTTGGTGGACACATTAAATTAGCAAGTGAGGAACAGGGAAGATGAAACGCAAGGTGAGGGCTTTGCAGCTCTGCTCCTCCATTTGAAAGAATACTCAACAGTACATCGGCGCTGTTTCACTCAAAGCGAGTTTGTGTGGTTCTGTGACATCTTTTCTTGGCTGTTTGCATGCTGGGGAGGAACCATGACTTCATATTCGATGGCAATCACAAGCTTGCGTTTATTGCTTTAAACTGTCTTTTACACAGGTGAAAATAATCAGCAGATCTGCCCCAGCTCTTCACAGCGAGTGCTTTATAGTACCGGCTCCAAACAGTACAGGTAAGAGCTTGGCTTGTTTATCTTGGGGAAGTGGCTCTGTGGTTCTAATCTTATTTTTGATAGTGCTTGTACAAAGGTAATATGTTGAGCAGAGCAGTATCGTAAGGGTGGGGCAAAACTGCTTCTTGCTATTGCACAATGCAGTTTATAAGCTGTTAACATAAACTAGGCTTGAGAAGAGCACAGGTTCTGGTCCAGTAGCTGCCTGCTCTGTCTTGTTCAAATTGCTGAATAAATATTTCTTGTTCCTACAAATAATGCCAACCAATTGATATCCCGAGAGACTGAGGGGTGTTACGCTCTGCATTTTGCAGGGCTTCAAACGGTGGCGCTACTCCCTCAATCAGGCCAGACCTACCAAATTAAAGTCAGTGCAGTTTAACCTGTAACTCTTTCACTCTTCTTGGATGGTCAGTTCAGAGCACTGACCACTTCAGCTCCTGACCTCAATGATGTGGTCTGCCTCCGTCTCATCTACAGGGAACCATCATCGGAAGAGAGTGTGTATGTGCAGCAGCAGGAAAGAAAGGCTGCTTCTGCTACACGCGACCACTTTCTGCATGCACATCACCAGAGCAGTCACTACCTAAAACTGAACGCTAAAGATACACCAGAAGTCAAACCTGTGACGCAAATCAAATAACTCGACGTTGGATGCAAAAGTCTACTTAGCTGCCGGACCCATGTATAATCTGATTGAGGTTGTTTGCCACTGTGGTCCTGGGATCTGTCCTACTGTGGCTCTGCAAACTGGGCCAAGAAAAACCCTTTCCACTCGTTACTCTCTCAGCCGTCCAAGGCTTCCCCGGCAGATAGTGTGGGGACGAGCTCATAACACCTCAGACACAACAATTATGTTGTCTAGCCCAGTGCTGGTCTTTGTACAAGAATCGTACTTTATTATTACAGTCAAACACATTGACACAATTCATTAGGGCTCAGATATAACAATGTATGTGCAACTATGATGCCTAAAACATCCCACCTACTATGACGCCATTTCTCTCTTCTAGAAATCTTAATAGTGTCCGTAGCGCTGCAAATCTAGTCATAGGTTCAGATCAACACAGGTGCAGTTCGCTAGGTCTACGCTCACTCAGAGCAGTTTGTAGTTCAGTTCAAGGGTTTGTTCCCAGCTTACAGGGATCACTAGGCAGTAGTTACTGTTCCCACTGCAGAACGCGGTCTGCATGTCTGCTTGAACCACTCCTGTGCGGCACCGTTACCTGCTCACGTTGTCATGGTCAGCCGGCGCTGCAAGGCATTCCTTGTTCCAGCTCTCTCAGCACGCTTCCTCTGACTCAGAGCTGTGGTGAGGGAGCAGCATAGCAGGACTGCTTGGTGGGCAGCTGTCCAGGGAGATGCAGTCTCCAAGGTGACATCCTACAAGTGCTTGTGGTGCAGGTATGGCCTCCACACTGGTTTAACATGGGGGTTGTGCATCTTTTGGCAGTTGAGGCCTCCAGGCCAGGATTGGCTCCCGCTTTGGTGGCGACATCCACTCCTCCTTGGTGTACGCTGGGGTTCGGCAGCAGTTACACCGAACCTTCAGGTGGCGGGCAGTAGAGGATGACTTGATGGCTTAATATTGGCACTTGGTCCACTGCTGGGCCTGCGATGGAAGACTGGGAAACCTCACAACAATGGGTCCGCTCCAGCTTAGCTCCCAAGGTCAGTTGTCAACTTCTGGGTGCTCCACACCCTGGGAAAGCAGCTGGCTTCTTCTCCTGTGCAAACGACCTTCCTGCAGGGCCATGAACTCACCTTCCCTCTGTGAGCAGGGAGGCAGACTTGTAGGTGCCAGGGCTAGGTAGATCTTCGGCTTCTCCATGAAGTTGTGCAGACTTTAGGTGATGTCTCCTTTACTCTTCAAAACTATCTGTCATGCAGACACCAGCCCTGGTCACGCAGCTTCCTTTCAGTACTCTGTAGAGCACTTCCTTCCTTGGTTATGGGGAACTTGGAACTGGAACAAAGGGGGTTAGTTAGAATCCCATTTTTATACATAATTTCCATACTGGGAAACGAATCCCGTCAAAGGTTTCAAAAGCAGTTTGGGGTGGTTATCTTTCAAACGTAATTTCTAGGCTGCTCTCCATACTCAGCCTCTGGGTAAAGTGACATCTCCCACAGCAGGAAGCAACGGGGGTGGCTCCAAGCAGCAGTACTCGAAACACGGGCTCAATGGAGTGTGCAGCTGACTATCATCAGCTTTCATGAAGCAGTAATTGGAGACAGAATGGCAGGCACTACCTCACATTGAACAACAGAAAATGCAGCCTCGCCACTCACCCCTCCTCTCTACAATCCTCTAAGTGGCAGTGCTCTTGAAAAACGAATCAGCAGTCCTTTGCTAACCAGACCCTCATGGAACTTCTAAAGATAGTCCTGCCTCAAACCTTCTCACTTCAGTGATGGGTCTCCACTGTCCAGCCACAGGAATGTAGGCAGTACACTTCCCTTGTCTGGAGAAGCTCTCATCACTCCATCTTCTTCCAGGCAAAACCCGGGGCATCCAAAATGGATGCCACTGGCCTCAGTACTCTGACTCATACAACACACAGAGTCTTACTGCCACATGTGCTACACACATACTGCACATACAAACATACTTGACATTCACACCGAATGTGTACTTAAGATTCAGAGTTTCACATATCGGCATTGAGGGGAGGGGGCTCCAGGCATAAACAAGAGGGGGCAATAGACCGCTCTGTTGCTGACAAAGAGAAAAGGTCTGGTTATGCTATGAATTCACAAAGCGCGGTACGCTGCAACTACTGCTTTATGTAATGTACCCAGAGCATGGACGGTAGGCCATTGGCTACTATGAGGACATGCTTGGTGTACCCATGCAGGTCACAGGACAGGTCTTGGACCTTGCATTGCCAGGCTAGGCCTATAATGTGACGTCGGGGGCCAATATAATTCAGGATACCAATTTCACATGCAGTTGGGCACTTAGGGCTACCTGTTTACCATGCAGTGGATATTCCTATCCCATTGCGCAGTGCACATCATCACGTACAGTGAGGGAGACAGAAGAGCACATGCAAGGGAGTAAATAAAACCCTGAAACATGGATGTTTGTTTATTTTATGTGATAGTTATGTTGTAGGGTTTTTGTAGAGTACTCTTTTACCCATATTAGGTCTCCTGGTGCAGTAAAAATGAGTGCGTGTCCTCCTATACCGCCATAAACTTTTTTCCTGCTACAAGAAGGGACTTCTAGAGTCGGTCTGGACCTGGAAGTAGTGACCACTGACATTAGCCAGGTGAAAGGACAGAACTATATATAGGAACTCTATATAGGAAGATCATAAGTGGAGCGGAGATACAGAGGGGGAGAATACATTCTAATTGGACACAAAAAAAGGACTGTGTAGATTTTGTGCTAGAATCATAACGTTTTTAAATTGACCTTTCATGACTAATTGCTCATGTAAAGAGTGAAGTTCATTGGAAACCCGTTCAAAGGCTTTTAAGCAAAATTGAATTCCACCTGCAGAATTTTGAACACTGTCCATGGAAGAATAATTAGTTGTTTTATATGCCATTTTAATCGAGTGATTGGTATAGAACATTTTTTTTATATATAATTATTACTACCCAATCAAAATTACTACTGATTTTTCCAACTTTGAAGGATTAAAGACTGCCGATCTTGCTGGGGTTTGAATCTTCGACCTGCACATCTCTCACAGATCTCAACAGTGAGCGCTCAACTTACTGAGCTATCATATCAGCTTATTGTCTGAAAGGGTCAGTCAAATATGCCCTATTTCAAAAGTTCAGCCTATATTAGACAAAGGCTTTGAGAACTTCTGGGCGAATGTTAGAAATGGGAGAATTCTTCAGGGAACTCTAGTTGATAGGAGCAGTTTGTAGATAGCATCATGTTCTAGGGTAGGAATAGCAAATCTGCATCAATCATGGTATCCAGAGTCCTCTCGGTGTTAACCAGTTTAACACAACAGTCTATGGAGGAGAAGCAAGGACCTGGATTGCAGTACCTGAGGCTGCGACATTTCAAAAGGATTTCAGGTTTAGACTGATTTAATTTGAGAAAGTTTAAACTCTTTTTACACTATCATGTGGCCTCAAGAACAAGAGAAATATTGAGAGTTGTTAGACAACTTGCTGCTGGTGGAACATAAAGTGGGTATCCTGATATTTGTTGAGCAAAAACATGGCCCTAAATAGCAGCAAGGCACTTTACATTGCATGTAGGATTCACAAAGAGCCAGAAAAGTGAACAAAAAGTTAAATACTGACCTTCACATCTAAGGGGACTCTCGCAAACACCCTTGGCATGAGATCAGATGTTGACAGGGCCGTAACATGGACAACAAGACACACCATTAAAATGGATGCAAAGTCCTAGCCTTGAAAGGGTCGCACAAACTGAGCCATGAAATGGGTTCACGAACAGAGCTATGATATTGGTATAACTGTGAAAGGCTATGTAGAGCTAACCATGTCATAAAATAGAAAAGGGTGATAAATAGCCATGAATTTGT
Organism: Calotriton arnoldi; assembly: GCA_963921515.1. Classification (NCBI taxonomy): domain Eukaryota; kingdom Metazoa; phylum Chordata; class Amphibia; order Caudata; family Salamandridae; genus Calotriton; species Calotriton arnoldi. Next base: position 215,026 of record CAWUFW010009920.1, on the reverse strand, counting down.
AACAGAGCACGAGGAGTGAAGACCTGTAAGGAGGGCGGTCTAGAAAAAAGCATTGAAAGTTATGGAATTGAGAAATGGTGTAAGATACAATGAAGAGCAAGACATGGGACCCCACCACCACAGAAGAACATAGAGAGCAGGCTAGAGCATTAAAGAATGAACGGAAACAACTTTAAGAGGGAAGAGAGAATAAAAACAGGAAAAGACAAACTAAGTGGTGGAACAAAGATAATATAAATAGAGGAACAAAGAGAACTCAAATGGGGAAGAAAGAGTGACCAGAGTTGTAAAACCTAAATTGAGGAACTGAGATAAGAAAATCCATTAATTGCAAGTTAAATAAAGAATAGAGTAAGCCATCCACAGAGTTTCCTCTGCACTATTTGCCTTGACATTTACCCATCTTGTGGTTATCCCTAGTAGGAATAGTTCAGAAGTTTGACTTTTTTATTTTAATTATTAAAAGTGGCCCTGTGTCAGCATCTTAAAACTGCTTATCAGCTAAATCTTGGGCTATCCACCTAGTTTACTTGTCTATAAGCGAGTGGTTCTGCATAGATTGCTTAGCACAGTTATATTCAGAAATTAAATTCATACTTTATTTCCCCTTTAGACAGCCGGATTTAAATAAGTAATACTGTTGCAAGCAGAACTCTACTGCAGACTAGAAGGCCGATAATTTATAATTCAAGAGTTCATTTCATTATTTGCAACAGTAAATGAAGTCTTAATAAACGAGAAAAGTGGTAATAAGGGTATTGGTGATCTGGTGAACTGCATTTCAGGCGGGCACATCGACTGTCTTGTCATTAATGAGAAATACACTGCGAGCATTACCTAGAAATTATCTTGAACAAGAATTACACTACTTGAAACAGAAAATTGTGTTTCATACAGGCGCAAAAACATTTTCATTAATGAAAACTGCATTACTTCAGTATTATCATAAACAGGATTGCACTGCAGCAGGCCGATGATGAAGATAGTTGCCCAACATGTTGTCTCATCAATGAAGGTTTCACCATTTGTGGGATTATTCTGAGACTAGTTCGTTGAGACTTATTGAATTTAGGTTTGCTGTGTTATTTTTGACAGTGTACAACTATGCAGGCGATCTGACGAGATGGGCAGTTAATGAAGGGTTACTAATATCTGTGGAATTGATTTTTTTCTGTAGGTGAATATGTATTTTCAGTGTGTGAACTCTTAACAGATAAGCTGGTAAAACACTGGCTTTTCAACTGCTTACAGATGTATGGATAGCTTAATTTACTGGAGTCCCGTAGCATGTAAACGTGTAGGCAGCATTCTGTTTATTAATATGAACCACCCTGTATACCACTTACAGACAGTAACAATCCTCAATCAGTGTTTTCTAAGTCTCTGGTACATTTTCGTTCTACTTATATAGCTTGTTGGAAAATTTTGAGCACATCCACAACAATGTGGCAAATGCAACGGAGGGAAAAATGGCACCTGCTGCCTGGAAATCCAGGAGCCATAACAAAGCCAAGAAGAAGCGGCGCAAACAAGCATCAAAGATGCGTCTGCAAGTGGGTGAGCAAGCTGCAACCCGACTGGCCAAAACTCCTGAGCAGGAAAGCTGTCCACCGATACCAGTCCAGGTAAGAAGTAATTTCATTGGGTCTTAGAAGCGAAAGGTTGTCTTTTGTTCACAATGTGATTATAAGTGTTCTGCATAATCTAAAGTGTTACTGTTGTTTTTTCTTCTGTGCTTGCAGGAAGATGAACCCTGGAACAGCACATTTTACAACCGCAGAACCTTATGGCTGACTGGGTCTCTGAAAGAGCCTTCTGGTATCCAGTTTAGTGCTGCAAAAGATGGAAAAATCCTAAAAACAGATCAGCTGCCCACAGTTACAGAGAAAAGAATTAAAGAGCTTCACAAGTTGATAAGCCCGAACCAGTACTTGTACCACGTTGGTGTTGTAAGGAAGCTTCACAATCGTGGAGATGTTCTTCCACAGCCAGAGACCACACATCCCGAACCCTGTACCTTGCAGCACTCTTCATTCGTAAACCCAAAAGTTTCTCCACTTCAATACTTCTTGCATAATCAATCCCAAAGTGATGCATCCTTGAAGTTATTCCTGGATGACCCAACTTACTCCATAGAGGAGTATCACCTCTCTGACCATAAACTAGAGCACAGTGTTCCGAAATATGGCGATTCATCCGTTCACGCTATTTCTGACAACCTTTCTGTGGAAGAATGTACAGTGGATGCCTTGAAAGGAAGTGTGAGTCTCGGGGAACTTAACAACCTGACAGGCCTGGCCAGGACCTGGAGTGAGAGCGAGCATCGTTCGTGTGGGTATCGTCAGGATGAAAGCGTGAACGAAGGCGTCCTCCTTTCAGAGGTAAGAATACCATCCAATGGTCATGAAACTGGTAGGGTGTTATAGTTGGATGCTACAGAAAGAAGACACCCCTTCATTTGCATCAAGTGACACCTCACTTCTCAAGTGTAGGGCCTATGCACGAGTCTTTAAAATGGCTGCAGAAGCTCTAATGAAAAGCCTAAAGATGCTCATAAATGAATGCCTCCTCGCATGACGGCATAAATATCGCAATAATACCTCAGTTAATTTCTTGGAGACAAATCGTAAAGAACGTAATTTTCCAGATAACTTCACTGAAGTGTTCACTGTACTTATCCATTACTAATTGTTATGGTCTAACAGTCTTTAGTTAAATTGTGAGAATGTTTTACTATGTGAAATGGTAAGCTGTCCATTTTGGAAGCATAATAATGCCGTGCTGCATGATTTTTTTCGCTCTCGAAGCAGTTTTGTTCCTGCATTTAGACTTCTGGCATAATTGCTTGCACTCCTCTTAAGTGGCTTGCGGCCAAGGTTTGCTTTTTCATCATCTCCTTAATAAAAGGACATTTCTCTGGCATCACCGGCGGCTTGTTTTCCAAAGGACTCTGTGTATAACTGCATGCCCACTGTGCTTCTTTGCACGATTGCCTTTTAGTGGCTAGAAGGCTTTAAGGATATTTAGCTCCAGGTTCTTCCTAGACACAATGAGCAAATGAGTATGATTGCTGAATTGTCACTAGGGTGAAATATAATAAATAATGATAAGTTTGTGGTTATAATAGGCCTTATTTTCTGCACTTGATTGTTTTTCCTCTCGCCTGACTTTGTTTTCTCATATTTCCAAAAAGCTTCTGCTGACCTCGGTTGTGACCTGTTTTTGTTGTTTTTTTCCCTTCCTGTTGCTTTATCTATTCATAGAAGCTACAGCCCGTAGATTATGAGTACCGAGAAGAAGCCCAGTGGTCCAAGTTTCCAGAGATCTTAGGATCTGGTTCCTTTGGTGATGTGTACAAAGTGAAGGACACAACCACAGGATTTCAGTGTGCTGCTAAAAAGGTATGGCTGTACTGTCCACCATGGCAGGGGGCGTAGGTCTGTGCTATAATATATAATATAATCTTACTGCTGTATCCCTTCCTGACGTTACTGCCAGGCACAGGCATGTTATGAAAAGAGAAGCTGTGCCTTTGTTGGCACGCAGGCTAGAACTAAAATGGAGCATTCATAAAAGATGGACTAGAGCACGGGTACTCATAGTACGGCCCGCGGGCCGCCAGCGGCCCGGCAAGCCTTCCTTGGCGGCCCGCGGACCTTACAGACATCGTACCTGGGTTTTTTTTTTGTTTTTTTTAAGTGTGTCAGCAAACACCGCCGGTTGCAGCAGCGCGGACTCTGAGAGACTCTGCTCTATGGGGGCCGGGCGATTCTTTAAAAGACCATTCACTTGTTAATGAGGCTTTGTTGTATTTCACCCACCTCTATGGCCAGGTACTACCTACACCCCCTCCTCCCATCATTGGACCCCGATTAAATGACATGAGAAGGGTTTGGATGTGGGGGTCGTAAACCCCCGGCCGTATTTATTAAAACAAATTAAAACATTATTAATATATACAAGATTTACAAATTACGCAGAAAATTATGCATTACACTGATTACAATTGATAAGTACATATGTCGGTTGGCTAACCTTAACATGACTCTAATACAAAGGTTTTCCTATCCGAATCTAACATATCTTTAATAATCATCACAGCATTTTACTTTTCTGCGTATCCTATTTGGGCCTACGGCAAGGTCACTAACTGGTGTCAGATCCTTATCAACTTTTAACCACGCCCTCCAGCCGGAGTGCGCATGCGCAGAGGGCCCGTTTACCGTGAGGGTACTCCCCCCCCCCCCCGGTTGCCCCCGTACGCTCTGTATATCATCTCCATAAAGGGGCCCTTGCAGTTCTGCGCCGTTTACTGGCGACCTTGTGCACGTGCGGGGTGGCCAACCAGCCTAGGGAAAGCGTGACTCCCCCCTCCCCTGCACCCATCCAGCCAACCGGCTGTAAACTGCCCCTGGAGTTCTAGGAGAGACCACTTGTCCCTCCCACTTGGGCGACCCCATTCAAGAATGGCGCCGCCCTCTAAGGACCTTAAATTTACTGCTCACCAATCATGACCTTACCGCCTGACCTAGGAATAGCACTAAAATACGACTATTGAAGACCTGTAAACTGAAAACGTTAGTGGGAAAACACAAATTTGATACATATACCCCCGAATACTTAAACCAGCTTTTTGCTTATCTACTCCAGTACATTTGCTTTAGGGGACGGTGGGTGGGCAAATTGAGGTTACAGCCCCCTAGCGAGGCTGGTGTGGTGGGCTGGGGAGCAAAGAGACCTACTCCCGCGCTCACTAGCCTTTTAACGTTTCTCTGCGTGACCCGGAAGTGATTCCCATCACTTCCGGGGCACGCCCCCCGTCATGGGACCAATCCCTAGTGAGGCTCGCCCGTCGCGTCACCAGCGCGCGCGACAGGCTTGCCCCTGTGGTCTCCGGAGGGGGCCGGCACGACCGCCATACTTTTGGCGTGGCCGATGCCGGCCCCGCCGTTCTCTATGGCCAGGTACTACCTACACCCCTCCTCCGATCATTGGACCCCGATTAAATGACATGAGAAGGGTTTGG